>CM077148.1:181938464-182091603 GCA_039583875.1 Platanthera guangdongensis
GAGAAGATATTTCATACGATTGCGTATGCTAGCAAGACCCTAATCGAGGCCCAAACCAACTACACTACCACCGAGAAGGAGCTATTGGCGGTGGTATTCGCATTCGAAAAATTTCGATCGTATCTCTTATGTACGAAGGTTATAGTGTACACCGATCATGCAGCGTAATCTGTTATCTTATGGAGAAGAGAGACTCAAAACCACGTTTGATTCGATGGGTCCTTCTCTTACAGGAGTTTGATGTAGAAATTAAGGATAGGAAAGGAACGGACAACCCGGATTGCAGATCACTTATCTAGGATTGAGAGTACACAGTCGACACTACATTCTGAAGTGGAAGAGAGATTTCCTGATGAGCAAGTTACTAGCGATTTCAGAGAGTATTACGCCTTGATATGCTGACTTAGTAAACCTATTTAGCAAGCAATATTTTGCCACCTGAAATATCCTACCAACAAAAGAAACGATTTTTACATCATGCACGGATCTTACATGTGGGATGATCCTTTGTTGTTCAAGGTTGGTGCCGACGGAATCGTACGGAGATGCATCCCCGAGGAGGAGATGAGAGCGATATTGGAGAAATGTCATGGCTCCCCCTACGGAGGTCATTTCAAGGGAACGAGAACGGCAATGAAGGTGTTAGAAGCTGGCTTCTATTGGCCTAATTTATTCAGGGATGCAAATGCATTTGTGAAGCAATGCGATAGATGCCAACGGAGCGAGAATATACACAAGAACGATGGGATGCCCATGAATATAATGCTTAAGGTCGAACTATTTGATGTATGGGGTATAGACTTCATGGGACCGTTCGTGAACTCGAATGGTAATCTATTCATATTGTTGGCTGTGGACTACGTATCTAAATGGGTGGAAGCAATCGCGACGCCCAGGAATGATGCGAAGGTAGTCCTTAACTTCTTAAGGCACCATATATTTAGTCGATTTGGAATCCCGAGGGCAATCCTTAGTGATGGTGGCAGTCATTTCTGTAATAATCAGTTCACCGCATTACTAAATAAATTTGAGGTAACTCATAAAGTCGCCTTAGCATATCATCCCTCAGACGAATGGGTTAGCGGAAGTATCCATTAGGGAGATTAAGAAAATTCTAGAAAAGACGGTGAGCGTGAACCGTAGAGACTTGGTCACAAAAGCTAGTTGATGCATTATGGGCATATCGCACTGCCTTCAAAACTCCCATTGGGCTAACCCCGTACCGAATGGTCTATGGAAAGTCTTGCCATTTACCTCTAGAATTAGAACACCGGGCATTCTGGGCAATAATAAAGAAAATTAATTATGATTTCCGCGACGCCGGTAAGAAGAGGCTCTTACAATTGAATGAACTAGAGGAGATTAGAATGCAAGCGTATGAGAACTCGAGAATTTATAAAGAGCGCACGAAACGATGGCATGATCGACGCATGAAGGAGAAAAACTTTAAGCCGGGACAGCTTGTTCTACTATTCAACTCTCGCTTGAAATTATTCCCCGGAAAGCTCAAGTCACGCTGGTCGGGCCCGTTCAAAGTTAAAATCGTGCACCCCTATGGAGCTGTGACTATTTTAAATGAGAATGATGGAACCGAGTTCAAGGTAAATGGATAGAGATTGAAGTTATATCTGGGAGGCGACATTGACCGAGTAGTGTCGCGTTTGGAGCTTGTCTAATCGGGATGAACGTCCTGCCGGGACTTGAAATTAGGCGCTGGGTGGGAGGCAACCCATCGTTTTAAAATATTTTACTTTATGTTTTTCATAGCAATATGTTTATCTATTATGTTATTTAGTATTGTGTGTAGTAGTATTTGTAGTTATATAAATTGTCTTATGCTTGGTGATGCAGGAAAAAGTTCTGAAAAAAAAAATTTATTAGAAAATTTTTTTTTTTTTTACAAGAGCAGGTCAGTGTTGCAACATATAGCAAAATTGGCGTTGCAACTGGAATGTTGCTGTTTGCGCGTATAGGAGAAAGGGACGGCGGTTTAAGAGCGGTTCGGCTGAACCAGGCCGTAGAATTTGGGCCCAGAAGCTTGTTGCAACGCAGAAAAAAGGGTGTTGCAATTTTATTTCTCTGCCTTTTTTTCTTCATTTTTTTCGGAAGAGCCGGCCGTCTAATTGAACCGGTTTATTTCTAAATTTAATGTATAACGTACCCGGCCAACCCGTTTATCCCTCAAATCCCGCAACCCTTCAACTCCCGCGACCCCTCACTTCCCGCATTAGGTTTCGCGGAGCGCTGCAGGCGGCGAGCGTCGGGCAGAAGGCGGCGACCGTCGAGCGACAGAGCAGGTGGCGAACGTCGGGCGGCGAGCGGAAACCGGAGCTTCAGGCAGCATCCGTCGAGCGGAAGACGGCACCAGTTGTTCGTTCCAAGCAAAACCCGGAACTCCAGCTATATCCATCTACCCTCTATTCCTCCGTTTACGCAAGAATGAATCTTCTTAGGCATTTTGTTATAGAGATTATATGGATATTAGGAATGTCTTCGAAGAGAAAAAGTAAGAGAAAAGGAAGGAAATAGCTCAGGAGGGCAGGAAATTTCATAATGACGCAGCATGGGAACGTTTAAGCTTCTTAGAACGATTCCATTCATCTTTGAAAGGGGTTTCACAATGGAGAAGAAGGCTTGGAGCGTAGAGTACGTGGAACCGATTGCAGCCCTAAAATGGGAGGTCTTTTGTCACCCTCGGTCTGAGGCTAACCTCACCCTAGTCTACGAATTTTATGCGAATGCTAGAACTGCAGAGGGGGAGGCTGTGATAGTACGCGGGAAATAGTGGAGTTTTCGCCGGCAAGGATTTCTTCCATGTTTGAGTTAGAGGATGAAGGAGAGGAGGATTACACCACCGTGTTAAATAGGGTAACAACTCAGGAAATGGCAGCGGTGGTTTGCCGTACATCGGAACCGGAATGGACTAATAAGAGGGCTAATGCAATGAAGGCCAGATGTTTGAATCGGAAAGCGAAGGTGTGGCTGTTGTTTATCAATTCCACCATCATGCCAACTCGGCACCTGAATAGTGTGCCCCTTCATAAGATAGCCTTGATTTATTGTATTTTACAAGGAATAAAATTTGATTTGGGAACAATCATTGCAACACAATTGCGGCAGAAGCTCCAAGAGGAAAAGCCTAAGCAACTTTGGTTCCCTGCACTTGTGACCGAGCTGTGTCGGAATGTGGGAGTCAAGGAAGAGGAGGAGGATTTGTGAAGAAATTAAAGCACCACATTACCGACACAGTGGTGGCGGTAAATATCAAAGTGGGACAGGAGAGCGAGGATACACTCCCACAGGATGGCAGGCCAGAGACGGTGAACGTCCCCAGCAGAGAAGGAGCATCTTTGGCAGAGGTGATGGATAGCGTTGAGTATATAAAAACTTATCTCCGGTGCCAGCACTGTTATTTCCGTTCCAGGCTCGACTACATCCAAAGGAGGCAAGACACATTACTTCAGAAGGCTAAGCTACCGATTGAGAAGCCGCAGTTCAAGTACCAGTGACAGTTTGATGAGCTCGGGAACCTTGTAAACGCTGACCGAAGCCTCCTGGACCCCACAGAGCTCGTTGACTCAGATCAGGAGAAGGAGACGGGGGAGGATCAAGAGAAAGAGCAAGAGGAGGATGACGAAGAAGGAGGCGAGTAGAAGTTCATCAAATTCATACTTCTTTTGGGCTAGTCTGAATATTTATAAAAACTATCCTCTTGATATGATATGATACGATTTTATGGTGCTGTGTTTGATGATATATTTTTGTTTATTCTGGAATAGTATATTACTTTTTGTTGCACCGGCCCATCTTTTAGCACTGTAATTATATTGTGTTTGATCTAACTTTATTTGGACTGGCATATGTTGATATGTTGTATGTGTTGATCTACTTTTCCCTCATTATTATCATATACTGCATATTTTGGTATTAACTCTAGATGAGTACTCATACATCAATATGTTTCATGCTGCCAAAATAGCATTTTCTCTTAAATTATAAATTGCGCTGTTGATTTTAAAAAAATGGCATAGTACAAGTTGTTTGCAGGTGCTGAAGGAATTCTAACAATAGAACTAGCCAAAGAAAGGGGTGGAATAAAACCATTAAGGAGTTGCAATCGTGGTGAAAACACATCGCCTGCACAGTCGATTTCAGGGGAGTAATTTGAACTCCCAAGTTTCTTCTACTTTATTTTGCACTTGTTCTGTCGTAAAAAATTTATAAAGGACTTCTAATGATTCAAGGCGTAGAATTGCTAGGGTCTAGCAACGACTCAAGTGTGTGGGTGGTATAGCCCTTGCATACTGGGTGAGGATACTTTTATCGATCACGGATTTAATGGTATTAATGTCTGAAATACTTAATCAAAACTTTATTCTGATTTTTCAATGACAATCGATTGGTATTGCTGAACATCCTAGGAGTTCAATCAATGAATCTGAAGCATTAGCATATATACTATAAAGCTCATTTAAGTATATATTTTTATGCACAAAATTTTTGGTTGATTTACTTCCATTACAATTCTTGGTATTGACCTCTAAAAGTAAAGGGAGGGGTGAGCGGGAGTGGAGTGAAAGATATAAGCTAAGCATGAGTTCAGTTAGTCTCACCATTTCGATCATCCACTCAATCTTTTGAGCTTGAACCTTTTCAGTCACATCATTATATGTTCAACATTCCCGATTTTCTCATTAGTTGATCTTAATAAGTTAGTCGGTTATGGGTATTTCATTATAAAAGAATAGATGAAATTCATAGTGATATGCGGCCTAGATATATGTCTACATACTTTGAATGATCCCTACTGTGATCAACAAAAAAAGGGGAAAGCAAAACAAAATAATGAAAAGAAGAATGTTTAAAGATCACAGTGATATGTGGCCGATGTATGTGCACTTATATTTGGAATGATCCCAACTATGATATATATAAAAAAAGTTGTGCGATGTTGAACCCCATAACTGAGTGAATTATTATGATTACAAATTAGGGAATAAAAATATGCTATTAACGTCGATCCACAATTACTAACAAAGCTTGTTCCTATCCTACTTTCAATTGCACTACTATCTCTTGCGATGGCCAAATCAGAAACTTAGCTTACTCTCATCTTTTCCTGAACTTGTAGGGGAGCAATAGGAGGTATTGCTTGGAAGTAAATTACCTATTTTCGAGAAAACCATACACTACACTGAGTGACCTACTTGAGCTTTATTTTCCATCTAACTAATGAATTTGTGCATGATTGAACTCGTGCTGATTGGTAGGCATATCAGTTGAGTAAAGCGAAATTCTTGAGTAAACTTTGCTTATGGTACCTAAGACAGGAGAACCACCTGGATTCGTATCGTGTCACGATCTCTCCATCCATATGAGGGTCAAGAATTATCGTTGCTAAAGACTAGCAACAGCTCAAGTGTGGGGGTGTGATAACTTCTTAATAGAAGTTATCTAAGCCCATTATTTCTACTAATATTTATTAAAAAGGAGAACAAATCGAAGTTAATGGATAAAAATATGATTAAAATTTATATTAGGAATTACTCTACTTATTCGAACATATTCCAGAGTTTCCATGCAGGTGACACCAAGAAAATTGATTTGGACAAAGAAAAAGATGAAATTCTCATTTCCTGAAGAAGTTGTTGCAACAACCTGTTTTCGATGTTGCAATATTGTCTGTTCCGAAAATTCAGAATTTTAAATTCAAATATGGACGGTTACACCTCTTAAAGGAAGGACGTTTACACCTCTTTAAGAGGGGGATTTTCGGCCAGAATAGGATAGATAGAAAAGGAAGGAATAGAAAAAAAAAATCGGATATTGGAGAAAGGAGAAATCATCTTGGAGGAGAAGGACTAGGGCACATCGGTTCTGGAAGACGGAGCGGTTCAATACACTTCGGAGAACGAATTCCTGCGTTATTTTGCTTTTTCTTTCATCATGCACTGTAAGATCTTTCTTGTTTGTTGGTGTGCTTCATCCATCGTGATGAACTAATTTGCTTTAATCTCGTATTGTGAGAATACTTCGTCTCTTGTGATGACAATTTATTAACTTCTCTTAATTTGTGAACGTTTGATGAATGTTTGTGCTGAATTTATGATCTTTAATTCGAGGTTTTTGGCCAAGATCTCAACTTTTTACTGCACTTCATAAATCGAGAGAGGAGTTGCGTAAGTATATCGTAGATTCGGTATAACATTTGAAGGGAGAAAGAGATTTCCCCTTGGTGTTAGCAACTAGGGTTTTCAATCTTTAAGCGGTTCTTATTTCACCTACGGGGTAATAGAGAACTAGGAACTTCCGATATCGAGAGGTACGAATTTTTACTCTAAAACCGTTGCAAGACATTTCACCACTTGTCCTCACAAAAACTATATTCAAAAGGTTGTCACACTAGACTTAGGAAATCACGATACGAGATTATCTTTAATCACTGACACAAAGTATTCTCCTTCCGGATCTTTACCTTATTTTTCATTAATTAGAAATTGTGTTTTTGAATATTTTAGTACTCTAAAACCATCACGTTAATTTACTTGGATTTAAAGAAAAGACATAGCTAATACTTGCAAGCGCTGAATCCACCATCTCCTCGAGGGAACGATTCTTTTCTCACTTTATATTACTTGAACCGGCACATACACTTGCGTTATTTTTATATATACGTTTCGGGCGTATCACCTGCCTGGGTGGCGAGACCTGCCTGCGGGCAGGGTCTCGCCCGGCGGCCTGCCTCAGGTGGCGAGACCTGCCCGCGGGCAGGGTCTCGCCCGGCGGCCTGCTTGGGAGGCGAGACCGGCCTGCGGGCAGGGTCTCGCCCGACAGCCTGCCTCGGGTGTCCGGGGGGGGAGGGGGAGGTAGGGGCTTGCTTTTACTGTTGTACCCCCAAGGGTGGTTTTCCCCCTTTACCCTCCGGCGTGGCTGTTTTCTATTGGCCTAAAGTCTTTTGCCCAAGGGGCGTTTCAGGCATTTTGGTCCATGAGATTTGGAAAACTATAAATAGACCCTTCGGGGTGCCTTGGAGAGCATCACTTCTTCATTCTTTTTTCATCCTTCAAGGCACCCTAGCTCAAGCATTGGCTAGGGAGGGGGAGATCTCAAAGGTCTTCCGGGGTGTGAGGTGGAACCTCAGCGCTAGAGCCGAGGGTCTCTTTCTAGCTTCTTGATCTTTGGTTCGTGACGTTCCTCCGGGTGTAGTAGGTGTGAGGTCCACCCCTTTCTAGGGACCCTGAACTCCACAGAGATCAATTTTGGCTTCAACATTTTGGTGCGGTGAGCGTGGAGAGTGACCAGTACAGAAGATCTCGGGAGAGTGTCATGACTGGAGGTCAAGGAGGTAGTGATGATCTCGGCGAGCTCCCAGCCCAGGACCCTTTGTGGGGAAGCAAGAGTTCATGGTCTCCATCCAGGGCATCATGGAGATGCTGCGAAGCATTGCTCCTCTGGGTGGCAGCTCACCCCAACCCCCCAGGAGCTAGCTCCCCCCTCCCGACGAGATGACCCCAGTGGGGGGAGAAGGAAGTGCACTAGGAAGAAGTCCAGGGAAGGAGATGATGGGAGGTGGAGTCGAGCGAGACCTCACTGGCCGAGAGTTGTTCTCCAGCCCGGCGAGTGCCAACCTCCCAAGCGAGCAGGTCACGCGAGTAGAGGTGGCGAGACCACCCCTTAGGGGGTCACCCTTCAGCGAGCTGATCATCTCAGCTCCCGTTCCTGAGGGGTTCATAGAGCCAGACATAGCTTACTGTATCGGGAAGGATGACCCGTCCAGCATCTGCAGTGGTTCGAGGATGTCGTCTCCATTAGGCCAATGACGGGTGCCTTCAAGTGTCGCCTCTTTGCGATCATGTTGAAGGAGAAGGCAAGGGACTGATTTCATCAACTCCCTCCAAGGTCGATCTATGGGTTCGAGGACTTGAGCCGGAGCTTTCAGCTTTGCTTCTCCACCTCCAAGAAGAGGAAGAGGTGTCCCGAGTCCATCTTCCTGATAAGGCAAGGCGTCGAGGAGTCGCGGACCCTTTACGTAGACAGGTTCCAAGAGGAGATCCTGGAGGTCCAAGAGATGCCAGGGTATGCCCTCCAGATAACGTTCACGGTGGGGTTGCGCGAGGGTTCTTTAAGATGAGCCTGACTCGAAAGACCCCCCTTTCTTTCGAGTAGCTGATGGAAAGGGCGGCCGAGGAGATAGCCATGGAGGCGGCCAAACCCGGCATTTGTCAAAAAGTTGGCAAAGCTAACAGAGATGGAGTCAAAGGAGCAAGGTGGCTCGAGACATCAGGAAGGATGAAGGAGAGAGGAGCGGAGAGCTCAGGAGGGTCCAGAACCAGGTTGGAGGCAGCAAGGAGGACCCGTTCATGGTCCAGGAAGAGGTTACGTCCAAGATGGGGGAAACTTCCATGGGGGCCAAGGGAGGTTCAACTTCCAGAGGCAAGCCCCTAGGCAGGCAGCTCCTACCCCCACCACAGCAAGCGATGGAGATTGGTCAGAGGGAGAGGAGGAATCACCAGGGAAGGAGAAGGGTCAGGGTATAGTTACCATACTGTGACTTCCACCAGGAGGAGGGTCAGGGTATAGTTACCATACTGTGACTTCCACCAGGGAAGGGTCTCGCCCGACGGCCTGCCTGGGAGGCAAGACCGGCCTACGCGCAGGGTCTCGCCCGGCGGCCTGCTCGGGTGTCCGGGGGGGGGGGGGGGAGGTAGGGGGCTTGCTTTTACTGTTGTACCCCCAAGGGTGGTTTTCCCCCTTTACCCCCCGGCGTGGCTGTTTTCTATTGGCCCAAGGGGCGTTTCCGGGCATTTTGGTCCATGAGATTTGGAAAACTATAAATAGACCCTTAGGGGTGCCTTGGAGAGCATCACTTCTTCATTCTCTCTTCATCCTTCAAGGCACCCTAGCTCAAGCATTGGCTAGTGAGGGGGAGATCTCAAAGGTCTTCCTGTGTGTGAGGTGGGACCTCCGCGCTAGAGTCAAGGGTCTGTTTCTAGCTTCTTGATCTTTGGTCTGTGACATTCCTCGGGTGTAGTAGGTGTGAGGTCACCCCTTTCTAGGGACCCCGAACTCCACAGAGGTCAATTTTGGCTTCAACATCATGTGAGTAAACTATTTTTAAAGAAAAGCTCGCACTGCACTAAGATATTTGTTTGAGCTTTATCTTCCATCTAACTAATAGATTTGTGAATGTTTGAG
Source organism: Platanthera guangdongensis (assembly GCA_039583875.1). NCBI lineage: Eukaryota > Viridiplantae > Streptophyta > Magnoliopsida > Asparagales > Orchidaceae > Platanthera > Platanthera guangdongensis. The sequence goes on from CM077148.1 coordinate 181,947,660, forward strand.
CTCTTATTGATTGATAAGCTTATCGATCAGTTAAGCAAAGCAAATTTCTTGATTATGCTTTGATTAATTTGTTTTCAAGACCTAAAGTTCATTTAAGTTCACATCTTATAACTTCTTCAATCATCATATTGTTATGAATTATCTTTGCTAGGGACTAGTAAAGTTTTAAGTGTGGAGGTGTGATAACTTCCCCAAAAGAAGTTATCTAATATTTTATTCTATTTTAATATTCATCTTATCGATAAAGAAATGAATTAAAATAAGGCAAAAAATATAAGTAAATTCATATCCATTTTGTTGGTGGTGAATACGTTTAATTTCTCTATATTTTCTTGCTAGAAATGCCGAAGAAATCGATCCGGAGAAGCAAAGATGGAATTATTTTTGACCAGCACAGGTTGTTACAACAACCTGAAAAAGTTCTTGCAACAACTTCTGGACGGATTTTAAATTTAAAATTCGAATTTTGTGAGCAAAACAAAATTGGAAGGATGTATCTTTTGAATGAGGGCTACACGTTTTTAGTGTAGAATCTCATACCATAAAGGGGATTGGAAATCCATTAGAGAGGGAGATCTTAGAGCCATCATCTTGGAGAAGGAGAAGAACGACTAGGGTTTGGACGCACCGACAAGGAGAAAGTGGACTCTAAAAGCGAATTCTGAACGCAAAATCCTGCAACGTTTACATTTCTAAACATCATGTCTAGTAAGATCTTTCTTGTTGTGCGGTTTCTTCTTTCGAGTATGAACTAAATTTCTTAGTTTTATACGTTGAGAGTACTTTGACTTATTGTGATGCGATAATTGTAATTTCTTTTTTATGTTTGATTTAAAACCTATCTTTGTTGGATTTATGTGTTATTTTGTGGAATTTTTTGATCAAGTGTTTTTCTTCTGACTTAAGTAACGAGATTCGAGAGAGGAGTTACGTTATTTTAGGGTTGAATCTTTTATTTTGAACGGTGAGATTCGAGAGAGCAGTCATGTAAATCCTTGGCCAAAATTCTGTCTTTATACTGCAATGCAAGATTCGAGAGAGCAGTGATGTAAGTAGAGCTGTCACTTAAAACGAAAACCGAAAACCGAACCAGAACCGTAAAGAATCAGACTGAAACTTTTGCAAATTATTCGGATTCTGGTTTGAATTTTGGAACCGTGAACAATATTGGTCCGGGTGTGGTTCTTATATATTATTATCTGCACTGGAACCGGAACCGGAACTTGAACCCAAACCGCAACATACAAGTCTCAAGCGGTTTCAAGATTTTTAGACCCGATCCGAACCGAACCTAAGTAGAACCGAACGACAACCAGTTTATTATTATTATTATTATTATTATTATTATATTGTTATTATTTTATAATTTATGTATAATATTTATACTTACTATCACGAGTGAAGCTGGTGCAGTTTGAACACAAATCGCAATCGCACTAAAGGGGGTCGATTTTGGACCTAACAAAACTTCACCGCATAAAAATCGTATGGTATGGTTTGACATTGTTGTGGTTTGGAGTCAATTTTTGCAATGTATTTTTTATTTTTATACAGTTATATAATATATTTTCAATTTTATTTACATATTTTTTTGAAATATTTTATTTAAAAAATATTGAAGATATACAACTACTATTTATTAGTAATCATGAAAGACAACTTATTGTAGGCGGTTGTTACGGTTGAACATGCCGACGAGACGTGCACAAATCAACTAGAATTTGTGACAAGTCTACACGCGTAGGAAAACAATTGATACTATCCCACCGATCGTGGAAAAGACCGTCGAGAAGTGGACAACATAATTATTTTTATTTCGATGTTGTTTTGAGTTTTACTATTAGCAGCCCGCTTTTAATTTCATTCCGCCAAGTTTGATTTTGATTTTAGTTGGAACCAATTAGAACCGCACCGAACCGCATGGAACCAGACCGAACCGATAGTGGCCGATTTGGTTTTGGTTCTTGTTGAATCGTAACTGAAACTGTTGACACGACGGTTCCAAAAATTAAGCTAGAATCGAACCAGAATCGGAACCGTCAGATCAAATAAGATTTTGGTTCTAATTTGAAGAACTGTTACCTTAGTGGTTCGGTTCATGGTTTTAGTAGAACCGGAACCGAACCGGAACCGTGACAGCTCTAGGCGTAAGTGTAGCATAAATTTCAACATAGCGTAAAGAAAGAAATTTCATTTTGTGCTAGCAACCTTAATTTGAGTGTTTTATGTTATTCTCATTCTACCTAAGTTAAAAATAATAAGGGGAATTAGAGTAAACAGATTTCTGAGATCGAGAAATGATGACTTCCACTTTCAAATCATTGCAGGATAGTAATTGATCATTTCGTAAAAGATAATTCTAAAAACTCAACGTAATAGGCAAAAGAAATCAACGTACAAGACTACTTCTCAATCTTGATAAAAGTATTCATAAGTAAGCTTTATTTAGTTTTAATTTTGTCTCCTTTTAATTATCCTTAATCCAAATCTCATTTTTAATTAATCAACTTGAATTTAAAGAAAAGATAAAACTAGTACTTGCAAGCACTAGGTTAGTCACTTCTCTGAGGGAACGATCTTGTCTCACTTTATATTACTTGATTCGGCACATCACTTGCGTTATCACATACAGTTATTTTGGGCATATCACCCACCTGACGACCATGCGGCTTCTGGAGGAGCTCGCTTGGCTTGAGTGAGTATCAATTTTGGTCACCTACCAGGCTAATATTTAAAGGGTGCTCGTCATACTTGTTCAGGTCTTCTACTGTCTTGAATGTTGACTTTGACTTCTGTCTTGACTGGACACACCCTCGACGAATATGAGTTGTACATCAACACTCTGATAGAAAACTATATCTAGGGTGAATGAACTGCAAAATTGTACTATTACAACAGTTCACTGCAAAATACATTATCTTCAATTGCTTTAAAAATAGATTTTTCAGTTCTCGACCCACGACCTCTTTTTTGGTTGGAGCTTGTCACTGCATAATTTTAAAAAATATGAAAAATATATAGTTCTAGTAAACAAAAATCATCATTATGAATTAAAATTAAGTTTACTTTCATTATTTAATTCATTAATGGTAGTATCAACATCAATTTTTGTTGATTCTTCACTGGATAAAGGTGTAGGTGGTGTAGATGGCAATGCAACTACATGGATATTTGTTTGTTCTTCATTAACCAATGTGTTACTTCTCCATGTTATATATCGACAGAGAATAACATTCTTTGATGGCATTTTTCTATAAAGTAAATAACTCACAATGATATGGTATGTTTCAACGATCATCTCTGTAAGACCCTCCCCCCAACCCAACAGTCGATCGGGTCGGGAAATGTCCTTTTTGTCCAAAATGGCCACCCTATGCTGTCCAATTAAGCGGGTTATGTGTCCACTTTCCAAGTGTAGAATGATCGATCATGTCGGGCTATGCAAAATCATCTAGGGGTGAGGAGCGAAAACTGACAAAAGCAATCGAACCGCACTGATTTTGAAACCGAGCTGCCCGGCTCGATGTCAGTTCGTTCTGGAGATTTTGAAAACCGAAGTCTTATCAGTTTGGGTTGGTTTTTTGGTTGTAAAAACCGACCAAACCGAATCGACGTTAGTAATTGATATTGTAATAATTATAAATTATGTATATTTTAAGTTCTATTTTATAATAATTATAAAGGATGTAAATGACCTAAATGAACTCGAGTTCAAGTCAAGTTCAAGACCACTTAAATTTTAAGATTCAGTCAGAGTCATGAGAGCCCTCCTAAATAAATGAAATAATCTCACTTACAGACTTTAGCTTACTTATCTATAGCGAATTAGCTACTTGATGATCGAATGAAAAAGACTTAAAAATTGAACTCTATTGGGGTGTCTGTTGTACACCAACTTTTATGATAACATTATCTTCCAATGCGACCTCATTCAAATATCTCAATCATTATTTGAATTTTCTTGTTCTTAAGTTATGCCAATAAGCAACTTTGCCCGTAAATGTGGAGATGGTACTGTTTAATAGACGTTCATTTTGATAATCACAAATTTTTCAAGGGAGCAGTCTTCAATGGTGGACACTGAACCTGTGCATATATCTTCACAAATTTCTTCAAGGGAGCAGTCTTTTGGCAACATTTTATATTCACAAATTTTAATAGACATTAATTTTGATCATGACAAAAACATTTTTATATCTTCATGTCTATATATCACATAATATCACATGATCTTATAGTAAAAACTACACCGAACAAGCTTGCAAACTATTTCTCTATAGTGTTGTCGCAATAAGCCGACTAAAAACCGAACCAACTATGAACCGAATCGTTCGGGTTCGATTCGGGTTCGATTCGGGTCGGTTTAGGCAAACCAAAAACCGAAGCATTTCGATTTGGGTCCAAACCGAACCGCTCGCACCCCTAAAATCATCACACCTGATCAAAAGGTCGTAGCCATGAGTTTATACATATGACCCAACTAGGCTAAACAAAACTACAACTACTCTCACTTCTTCTAAGTTCTATTGACTCACATCTCTAAAGTCGGGAGATGAGACCTAGGGGCAGATCCAGGAAGTTTAGTGGGGGGGGGGGGGGGGGGGGGGGGAGACCTAAGGCATGCTTTTTTTTAACAAAAATAAGCCTTAATTTTAATTTTTTGTACGGACAACAATAAAAATGTTACTTCAAGTTTGCACGACAATTTTATAGAAAAACATTCCTAAATGATAACCTAAAACATCCAAGAGTAAATCTTAACCTAAAACATGATAGAATGTTGTGTGTAATTCTATTCAGAAAGGAAGGGGAAATAAAAGCCAATTGAGATATTATTAAGCCAAAAAACCCAAACACAATCAAACTAAAAACCCTATCTCAAATATACCATCCTGTATTTTTTGTCAGCCCTAAACATACACAAAAGCCCTTAAAAATTAGTAATTTGTTTAGTATTCTCTACTATTTTATTATATATTGAGTGTTTGCAATGATCAAGCATTGATTCTTCACAAAAGTCCGGCACTTTAACAAGTAAATTTGGACCATCAACAAACCTTTAATGACAACGTCATTAAAATAAGAGGAGAAAGATGCAGTGAAGAGGAAAGGAGTAGGAAAGCAACTGGCATGAAGGGTACGACAGAGTCGCCGTCACTCACTCGTGGAGAGTGGTAAGGGCTAGGGCATGCAAGCGCGTTGGAGGTGAACTGGGAAAGCCAGGAGGAGTCGTGACTCGCAAATCACGATGTCTTTACGCCTGTTACAGACTATTCAACGGTCAAGCTGTTGCGACCGCATGACCGGTGAAAACAATTCCCCCCAAACAAAGCCGTAATCACAAAATCTAACGGATAATAGAACTTTCGGCTATCAAACGATCAGGAATCTAGAGAATGACGCAACTGAAGACATGAAGCCAGTTGTCTCATTTTCTTGTTTTCTCAAATATTAAATGTATTTCATTTGACCGTTAATAGGTTTTAGAGAAATATAAATACGTACTCAATTGCAAAGCAGAATTTAAAGAATTTAAAGAAATAACAAAGTTTTGTTTTGAATTCGTCTTCTTCCTTGTCGTGTCGTCTCCCACCCTCTAGCCGACCTTGGCCATTCTTCTGTCTTTATTAACCCTTCGCAGAATACAATTATCTTACAACTTCTGCAGAGAAGACCGAAGCCGACGCAAGGAAGCGGGGTTGCGCAAAACTGAAGGCTCCCTGAGGATCAAGGGCATTTAATATAAATTAAAAAAAATTATTGTGGGGCCCGAGCCCCAGCTGCCCGACCCCCCACCCCCCGCTGAATCCGCCCTTGATGAGATTAGTGCATCAACTTGATGGGGCTCTATAACGGGCAATCTTATTTGTGTTACTTTGACAATTTTGTAATTTTATAAATAAATAAATAAATATACATATATAAATTAAGGCCATTGTTATATATAGATCATGTATGGCTATATACAAACCCAAAATTTAGGTTTTTTTTCCTTTTTTTCCTACTATATACAAACCAAATAATTACCTCCCCCTCTCAAAATGAAATCACTTTCTCATTTGCTTTGCTGCTCCCGTATGCCCTAGCCGATCCCTGTGCCCGATCGATTTTTATCGCCAGTTCCATCCGATCCCGTTGCCGATCTCGTCGCCGCTCCCTGTGCCCGATCCCTGCTGTGCCCGGCGTCGCCGATCCATGCTGTGCCCGGCGTCGTCGCCGATCCCGTCGTCGAACCCTGTGCCCGATCCGATCCCTGCTGGTTCTTCTTCTTCTCTTCCTCTTCTTCTTATTCTTCTTCTTCTGTGAATTTCTGTTGTTTTCAGTTGGAGACTGGAGGTCCTACTTCCTAAACCCTATTTCATATGACCTTGCCGAAGCCTAACAGGGGAGAAGTAAGAAGTTGATGTCAAGCCTTCATTGCTTCCGATTTCCAAGCATCCGAACAGGGACAAGTGCAAAGGTACATGATTACTATTAGCATTGGTAAGTGCTTAAACAGAAAGAACCTTATGCAAGTTGTCTCCTTGAAAGCTCTCCATGTAGTCCAAGATACCTGCAACAGGAAACAAAATCCAACATGATATAAAACAATATCATGGCACAGCTAAATGTGGTCCATGCAGAACACTCACGTGAGTTAGTGGCATAAGAATTCAACAGGATTCATAAAAATTATCGCTGATAAATACCAGTTATATGGGATGAGATAGGTATCAACTCCTCGGAGTATCTAGAAGTCAATAAAATCAGTGTGCCAAGAGCTGAAGTAACTTCATGAGCTATCCCAGAGCCAATATGTGTCACTAAAGCACCCACAACCTGTATGATATACCACCTTAGAAGTTTGATCAACATAATTTTGTCATGGGTAAATGAACATATAACACCCGTGAGAAACAGGAATCATTTTAGGGCATTTTATATTCATCTACTTGATACTGGGACAAGTGCAGGGGGTGCATTGGAGGCACTGCTACTTGATACTTAATTGTTTTCGTCAAAAATTGTCATATCAATATGATCATTCATCGTTATGCTTATATGTATTGAAACAAATTAAATCATGCATAGGACATCATATTATGTTGAAATTTATCCACTTCAACTAACTTGTGGTACTTATTGTTGCAGGATCAATCATTAGCACTTAGAGCAATGAAGTTGGATAATGTGATGATTCCTTCGTCTATGCCGGAATATGGTATTGTATTATATTCGAAAATGTTCAATCATGTATATTGTATTGCTTGCGCTCCAAGTAGTTATTCCGTATTGTTGTTAAATTTCTCCTGTAGATGTGACTTCGTTTTTTCAAACAAACATGATGTTTACGTCAAAGGAAGATTTGATTGAGTGGGCACGTAAGGTTGGAAGGAGTCTATGTTATGTTGTAACGATATTAAGTTCTGATAAAGTTACAGCTAGACCACGTCCACGTGTTTTGCTAGGTTGTGATAGAGCCGGTCAATTTCGTGAAAATCCTAAACAAGTTCGGCAAAATAAGCGTAAAAACAATTCAAAAAAGTGTGGTTGCCCTTTTCAAGTAAGAGGTCAAAATGATACACTTGTGGATAAATGGAGGGTTGAAGTGTTGTGTGGAATGCACAATCATGAATCAGGACATTTGGAGGCACATTCATATGCAGACCGATTAGATAAAAATGAGGAGAAGATGGTTGAGAATATGTATGCCACCGGGGTTAAACCACGAAAAATACTTTCTTCTATAAAGAAAAACAATCCAGGGAATACTACAACAATGAGAACCATATACAATCACAGAGCAATGGTTTATAAAAAAGAGTTGGGAGGTAGGTCCCCCATTCAATTTCTCTTCCAATGTGTTACAAATGCTGGATATGTCTGTTATACAAGAGTGAAGGCGGATGGGAAACAGTTAGAGAGCTTATTTTTTGCACATCCTATGTCTATCAGGCTATGCCGTATGTTTCCATCTGTGTTCCAACTGGATTGCACTTACAAAACAAATCGATACCGGATGCCTTTATTATCGGTCGTTGGAGTCACGTCTACAAGTCAATCATTTTTTGGAGCCTTTGTTTTTATGTCAGATGAGACAGAGTATAACTATCGTTGAGCATTGGACTGTTTCAAATCAATTTTGGATTCATGCTCTCTACCACTTGTTTTGATCACTGATAGAGAGTTGGCACTTATGAATGCTATCAAGATTATTTTCCCGCATTCCAAAAATTTATTGTGTCAAGTTCATATTCACAGAAATATCTTAGCTCATTGCAGGAAGATATTTACTAAGGGTGTTGACTGCGATCTTTTTTTGAGCAAATGGCAAATGTTAATGAATGCTGCAACTGGGTACAATTCAACATAGAGTTCAATCAACTGCTCATTGACTATGCAGAAAAATACCCAAAGGTATTCTCCTATGTTGTTAGCACATGAATGGAGCCATATAAGGAGTACTTTGTCTCCGCTTGGGTAGACAAATTCTTACACCTAGGGAATGTTACTACAAATCAAGTAGAAGGTGGACATTCGCAACTTAAAAAATATCTTGAGGTATCTATTGGCAACTTAACAACCGTTTGGAAAAAGTTTGATCAAATGATTAACTTACAACATACTGAAATAAAGAGCTCATTTGGGCATAGTGTGATTCAAGTTAACACTTTATTTACGGGCTCACTATACACAAATCTTGTTGGTTGTGTATCAGTTAGTGCACTTAGATTCATAAAAGAGGAAGAAGACAAAGTAAGGTCCTCAAACTATTGTCAAGTATGGGAGTGTGCACACAAAAACAGGTACTCTATGGGATTGCCTTGTGCTCATGAGTTAGACTCATATATCACGCAATCAACTTCATTCCCTTAATGCATGATACACCCTCATTGGAAGAAGTTATCATTGAAGGAAACATGTGAGGTTCATTTTTCAAATGATATTGCATCTGAGTTTGAAGGAATTAACAAAAGGTTTAATAAAACTACTATAGATCAAAGACAAGAAATAAAAAGAAAGTTGAGGGAGTTAATGGATCCAACTACAACATAAATGGTAGAGCCAAGTGTTCCATTAAGTTTAAAAGGAGGACCGAGGGAGAGCTACAAAAAATTTAAAGATGACTCAAAATCTACAAAACGCGACCCATCTCTTTTTGAGCATGTATTGATGACTGAAAATGTAGTGGTGCAAAAAAAATTCTCAAAGAAAACGGTGGCAAGGAACAAAACGGGCTATCAACTAAGGAAAAATACACTAACTTCGACACAACGTTTCTTTATTGAAGTTTGTAAGCAATTTCCAACATTCTTGGCAGAGCACATCAAAGAGGTATTTAATGTGATTGGTGATGGCCATTGTGGTTTCCGTGTTGTTGTTCGAGCATTAGAAATGGGTGAAAATTGGGCACAAGTGAGGTTAGATCTTATTAATGAACTTAAAGTTAAAGTGAGCATGTATGTTGAAATTTATGGAGAGGAAAGATTGCAAGAGTTGATGTCTTCTGTTCAATGTACGGAAATACCAACACCCCCAAATAAATGGATGTCAATGCCAGATATGGAGTCTTGTGATAGCTTCATGCTATAATATAGCTTTTATTCAACTTTCAAAGTTTCAATGCCTCACTTTTCTACCGTTGAATTCACCGCCGCCGCCAACACAAAAGCTACTTGCAATGGGTTACGTAGATGGAAATCATTTTGTACATTTGGTGATGCATGAAGGATGTTCACTACCTCGTATTATCTCTACTTGGAAAAAGTTTCGCGATCCAATAACAAGCACATGAGAGGACAAATATATGTCACGAGTACAAATTTCAAATCAACAAATATCCACAACATGCGAGGTAGTAGATTTGGGTGTCTTCTAAGGTATAAATGACCTCATTTTTTTTAGCTTTTTGAAGTTTAAATTCTTATGTAACAAAGAGTTTGATTCAATCATATATCTAAAATTTATTCATTAATTGCAGGTTCGCTTCACTTGGCGAAGAAGGCGAATGTCATGGTTTTTTGAATGATTTAACAGTTTTATGTCTTGAATTACCTATTTTTTGTAATGTTTGCTAATATAAGATGTCCTACATGTTCTTCTAATATAATATTAAATGGCTGCTTATAAGAAAAATTAGTTTGATTCTTTTTTTTTAATTTTTTCATTGGTCTGCATATAACAACCTGGTCTACATATAGCCGGTTTTGAATTAACATGGTTTGTATATAACCATGGTTTGCATATAGCCATACATGTTCTATATATAACAATGACCTAAATTAACTATTAAAATTAAAACATATATAAATATATATATATATATATATATATATATATATATATATATATATATATATATATATATATATATATATATATATATAGATACATACATACATACATACGCACACACTAGCATCTTCGCACGGGCTACGCCCGTGCTCGATGCTCTCGGGCGTACTTCGACCGCATCTAGGTGGGCTTCGCCGCCTTCGCAAGGGCTTTGTCCGTGCTCGATATCTCGCTGCGGGCTGTGCGCGCATCAAAACGGGCTACACCCGCAACATATACATATGAGTACTCAAAATGACCGTAAAAAATTTATTCTCTCTTTCCCTCTCTCTCTCATATAGATTTAAGAGACCTATTAATATTCTTTTTCCCTCTCTCTCCCCTTTCTCTTCAATAATTCTTTCTCTCTCTCTCTCTCTAAAGGATGCGATTTAATATGCTCTTTGATCAAACGGTTGATGGGAAGTGTTTGGTGTGCTTGAAGATATGTATATTGATATATATGGTATATATATATATGTGTGTGTGTGTGTGTGTGCGCGCGCGCGCGCGCGCGCGTGTGGGTGTGTGTGCGTGCGTGTGTGTGAGCGCGCGCGCGCGTGTGTCAAATGCATTCTGCTTGTTCAACACATCTCCAAACCCGACCCAGCACTGCTCATCTCCCGCAAGAATAGGGCTGAAATCAGCCACACCTCTCCCGTAAGGCGCGTTCTTCCTCCGACATCGTCGCTGCCCAGGAGAATCTCCACGACGTGCGGTTGCGAAGGCCGGTTCCGATTCCAAGACGCCCTCCTCCCTGGCGTTTCAGCCCCACGATTCGGCCACGATGCTCCATTCCCGCACTCTGTCCGCAACTCTCTACCGGACACAATGAAGCTCTGCCATGGCCGACACCTGCATTCCATTCCGTTAGTTTTTTTACCCAATAAAAGAGTCCTGTAAACACTTTGTTAATGGTGAATGTTGAAAAAGAAGAAGAGATTGCAGTGTGTTTTTGCGTCCAGTTTCTTGAGTCTTGTAGCCATAGTTGATGAGTTCTTAGTTCCTGTTCACAGCCTCGGTTTCTCCATTAGAGAGGGGATTGGTGTTGTTGATTATTGATGAGATTGTTGATTTTTGATTTCCGGTGTGAGAGCTCGTGGAGGAAGATGAACAGTGCTTCCCTCCAGTCGCTGTTATAACTGTAGGATTATATACATGGATTTGCTTGCCTTAAATTTCATGTCAGAGTTTAGTTGTGGTAGAATTAGGGAATATTTTTGATGCTCTATGTGAGAGCTGGAACATAGAGCTGGATGTGATAGATGCTTTAGGAGATAGGAGGAATGAGATGATGAGTTGTGGGTCAACAAGTCAAAGCTTTTATTATGTTTTATTTTAATTATTAATTAATTTGTTGGTATGTATTTAATATGAGAGAGTGTGAGACACATTTATTATGAGATAGGTTTTATGATTTTGCTTTGCCTATATAAAGGCCCCCCTTGTACTTATTTTGTTGAATGAAAATAGAGAGAGAAGCTCCCAAATTCCGGTTCTTGTCTTAGAGAGAGAAAGAAAAGCGCTGCAGCGCAGGAGCCTTGCCGAGCGGGTAGAGAGGCTTGCCGGGCAAGTTGGAGTACTCACCGTATTGGGAGATCTCGCCGTTTGGTCTCGGCGAGTTGGTTTGACCTGAGCGGCTTGAAGGGGTAACCGGGCGGTTTGCTGAGCTCGCCACCGAGGGAGAGGGGATTGGCGAGAGGTAGTGGACTAGTCGCGAGTAAGGCGGGACGCGAGTCGGGTTGATCTCGCCGCCAGGAGGAGAGGTCGCGACTTACGTACTCGCGTGTGGAGGTCTCGCAGGTGTACTCGCGGGTTGACTGCCCGCGTGTGGTGGTCCTGCAGGCTTGATCTCGCCGCGTGGACCACTCGCCTGCAGGAAAGAGTTCGCGCGGCCTGTCGCGGTTTGGTGTTGATCTCGCGTGCGGCCATCTCGCAAGAAGAGCTCGCGCGGTTTGTGGCGGTCTCGCAAGTTTTGGGCTTGTGGTTTGGAGTCAAGTGGAATCGATTGTGGAGTCGGGACCGAGCGGGAGAGCCCATACACATTTCCAACAAGTGGTATCAGAGCAGGTTCGAAACCTTTACGGTGACTCGGAAGATTTGAAGTAGAGGAGAGATGGAGTTCGGAGGGGCCATGCCGGGGCAAGCCCCCAAGTTGACAAAGACGAATTATGGAAACTGGAGTATTCAGATGAAGGTACTACTCGATTCAAAGGAACTATGAGAGATAGTTGATGTAACATCCCATGTTACTTCTGGACCCCTCAAATTAGATTGGGTTAGGCATGGGGTGAGATTTGAGGAGATCAACTAGGTTTGACCCTAGGTAGTGGGTGGTAGCCATGTGGGGCCCACTATAAGACCTTAGTCAAACTAGGTCAAACTAGCCTGAGTGGGGACCCTAGCCACACCATGACCCCACCACATTGCCTTAACCCTAAAAACAATCTAAGTGGACCATAGGGTATGTCACTGGGTCAACATTTTGACCCCAGTTGACCAAGGTCAACCTTGGGCTTAATTTGGTCAAACCCACACTCATAGGCCTAATTAACCTAAGTAGGGCACCCCTTGACCCAAACCAAGTTGGGTGGTGCCACTAGACCCATTTCCACCAAGTGGGGTCAGTCCACCCACCATGGTTGACCAGTCAACCCTAAAAGTCAATTTGGTCAACAAATTGACCTAAAGAGTGAAATGAAGGCCAAGCCATTTCCCCTTGGACCAAGCCCACCAAAATTGGCCCATAGTCAGCCCAAGTGAACAAGACCAGTCCTACCCCTCTAAATCAGGAGAGAGAGTACATGCAAGGGGGTAAAATTGGAATTTTTAGGAAAAGAGGAGAGAGAAAGGGGAATGAAGGGAATAATGGCCACATGGCCACCCCATCAGCTGGTTTTGGCTGCCCAAAACCAGGTGGCCGACCTCCCCTATTCATTTCTAGCAGAATACCAGGGCTGTGAGCCACATGGCAGCTGGGTGAAACCTCCAAAGCTCAAAACCGAGCTAACATTGGAGTTAACTCCACATATAGCCCACCTCAGTCCAAACAGAGCTCACCATTAGCTTCAGAAGGCCGAGAGGAGTGGAATTCGACTGCTTAATCATGGAGAACGGTGGAGAATTGAGCTTTCGGGGTGGAGCTCGCCGGCGCACCACCACCACGGCAAACCGCCGCCTGACCCGCAGCCAAGCCCCGATTCAGGTGCGTTTCACCTCACCTCTTCCCGTACTAACTTTCTAGATCGATCTAGGGAGATATCGGGCTCAATCGAGCCCGATGCCATGAGAGGAAATGGAGAAAATCGGGCATTTCTTTTCTTGCTCGGGTTCGCCGGAGGAGCCAACTCCGGCGGCCCCACCGCCGGGAAACGCTAGCCCCCACCTTAACGAAGGTGGTGGCGATATCCGCCGGCGGTGGTGGTGGCTCAGCTGGCCGGAAACCGCCGGCAAAGTCGCTCCAGGTCGGCTCGATCTCAGCCGTTGGCTGGAGGTAGACGATGACCAGAACCCGTCGGATAGGCTTCAAGATTCGTGCAAACAGTTAATGATTTAATTTAATTATTGATAAATAGTGTATGATTCTGTCACACTTTTTCAGTCACTATGCATGTTAAATTTAGGCCTCTTAGAGGCATTTCCAGAACTTAGCCCCTTAATGAAAAATGTAGCCTAGGGTCTTACCTTTAAAATGCCACCCTAATCATACATGTTGGTGTAGTGTACAGTCCTATAGGACATTTCTCCTAGGACTGGTCCTAGACTAGGGCAGAAATTATATTGGATGCCCTGGTCTCAATATTAGTCACCATGGCCCCAAATTTTGGGCACATGCATGATTAGGACATACCTAGCTCCTGCCAAAATTTAGGAATTTTTAGAGAATATTTTCCTATAGTTTTTGGTAAAATATCAAAATATAAATAAATGACATATATGGAGTTCTACTCCTCCCCATGGCCCCATATTTTGGTGGTGGGTCAGTGGGGTCATCCTTGGTGCATGATAAAATTTTCAGCACCTTGGGTTCACTGCATGTTGGGGAAATCCACTTGCATGTGCTAGCCTATGTTTAGCCTTGGTGTGCAAATAGCAAAAATGCAAATTGGTGTATTTAGCCCAATGGTGACATGCAAGAGTCATGAAATTATTTACAGTGGTTCATTAGGGTAAATTTCATCCCTCAAACTAATGATGGAATTTTTGGAATCAAAATTCCATTTATTGGAATTTATTTTGAATATAGCTATTTTGGAGATAAAATTGGAAAATAGGATTTATTCAAGTACAAATCCAAACAACTTTGCCAAGGCATAGATAACATCACATTGGACTTAGGGAAAATATGATTTCTCTGTTTTGAAGAACTTTTGGAATAGATACCCTAAATTCCCCATTTTACCCTTATTTTGTAAATTCTTGAAATGATGGATTTATACCTCTGAAAAATTTGGAAATTTTTCTACTGTCATAAAATGTTATTATTAGTCTTGCACAAATTTCTCAGAATTTAATGGATGCATTATTTGTGTTAAATTAGTATAATGGCATTTTGGTAAATATCTTATAATGGAATCCTATAGGCCATCTTACATTAAATGTTGATGATTCTCTGCCAATAGTCATAAATTAGTTTCCTAAAAGCTCTGTAATTTTTCTGGAATTTTTGTGTAAATAATGCCTATACATCATTTGGAAAAATGGAATTTTTGTGGAATTGATATTAAATTGAAAATGATAATAAATATTTTAAGGAAAATTATGAAATTCTGTAGGCAGTAATATTTTGTCAATATACATCTCAGGAAAAATTCCCTAGGTCAGTGGATACTTAATCAAACTACTTCATGTGTAAAGTGACCTAGCATTTAAATTAAAAGAATTAATTAAAGGACTATTTGGCCAAGGAAAATTATGAGAATTCTTAGGGTAGTTCCCTTAGTCCATAACACCTTAAGATAAATATTTAGAGGCAAGATGCCTTAAGGTTTGGAAGATCCCATTTTTAGGGTAATCATAGGTCATGGTCTGCATATAACACAAATAGGTCTTGCCTTAGGTGATTACCAGGGATTGATTATCGGCAGAAATAAGAGAGAGTTCAACATATGTAACCCTGGTGGGTAGAGCTTTTTTTAGTGAGGGATCAAAAGTGCAAGTCTTAACTAGCAACTGGAGTGGGGATCGGCGGAAGACCGTCGGTTTTCCCGGTAACACCTTAAGCCACTAGGGTTGTACTAGAGCAATAAGGAGAGCTGGGAAGATACATGGGTAGTCATCAACTAAAATAAGTATCCTTGCGAAAGGGAATGCTGGGCGTAATCCCAACACAGTTCCTAGTGCCCCTTGAGAGCCCTTCACAGGGAATACCGGGGGCAGTCCTGGGATTAACCTTAAATCTCTAAGTATAATAAACCGTAGACAAGAGTAGTTTAATAGGTTAGGACATTGTTGTACCTTCTCGCCCGTGTGGGGGCTGGAGAGATTCATGATATATGCTCACCCGGGTTTGGGTTTGAGGGATTCAGGACGGTTTTTTTTGTCCTGCGAGCGGGAGGCTCGGTATAAATTACTTGCATGTGCATAAATATCGTGGCGGGGCATGCGGTACTGGCCGTTCGTCACACCGATGGCAGTACGGTGCACCAGGCGGTTGTGGGAGTTAGAGGGGCCAGTGGGTTGCTTTACACTGCGGTCTGGAGGACGATCCCCGATAACACACATCCGACCCAACAAGACTGACGGGTTTGTCAGCAAAGTACGTACGCGAGACTCTAGAGTGCACCTTGGACGTGTACAGAGGCGTATGAGAGGGGTCTAAGGCTTGGTAGTGTGCATACCGGTCTAGAAGCGGAGACGCCCGCTCCGCTGATGCCGTAGCCACAGCGGTGGTACCCGAGAGTGATGCTAGCTCTCAAAAAGTGGGAACTAAAGGTCTGTGATCACAGAGTCGTTGTGTGTGAGTTGTACTTGCCTGCGCATAAAATTGCATCATATCATTCATTCATATTAGGTCATACGCTTCATAGATCCTTATCATATAAATTAGTATGAGCTCTTTTATATGATAAATTAAATTTCCTGGAAACCCTAACTTATATATTTGTATGAGCATTTATATAAGTTAGGGTACGTTTGTGATGATAGCTTAGTGGTAGCTTAGCTTATTTACTTGTTCATACTGCTGTTTCTTTACTTTCCTTTACTGCACCGCTCTTACTTACTACTTGTACTGTACTTAGCATTGCTAGAGTAGAATTTCATTACTTAGTACCACTCTAGATAGATATTGTCACCTGCTTCCATTTTGCTACCCCTTGTTGTCCTCCGCTTCGTCCTCCCGCTCGGTGCCTAGGAGCTGCGGGGCGAGGTGCGGAGGAAACGACTTAGTCTTTTTGACTAATGGTCGGTGACCAACTATTTTTAGGAGCCCGTGGAGATGGAGCACCAGCACGTCGAGGAGACAGGACATGAGGAGCAGATACCGCTTCAGCAGGCTACTACCACTATTGTGCGTCCTCAGGTGGGACGAGTCTTGATGTTCTAGTGTAGCTTCCGCATTTATGATTTTGTGAGAGAGAGATTTGATGTACAGGGCATAAGCCCTTTTTACTCTTTCAGCTGTACTTATTTGTGGACTATTATGATGTACTATTCATTTCTTTTCATGATTGTACTGTGGCTTGTGGACTGGTAGTTTTACATATATAGATTACTTCTTCTCATATTGGCCTACATGTTTATGATCGTACTAGCCGGCAGGATCGGCGTGTTGCGGTGTCGACTAACCCGTGAGTTAGTGCCACCGTAAGACGGCGGTTCTGGGCATAAGATCCGGTAGCCCTCCTTGGTAAGGGGGAGGGGGGTCTTACAGTTGAGGACGGGTATGAAGAGCTTACTGCTGAAGCGGAGGCAGCGCTGACCAATGCCCAGAAGACGGCATTGAAGGAAGCGAGAAAGAAAGATAAGAAGGCACTATTCACGATATACCAAGGGGTGGATGAAGCCATCTTTGAGAAGATCTCGGAGGCTGTGAGCTCAAAAGAAGCATGGGAAGTGTTGCAACGCTCCATGCAAGGAGTAGACAAGGCGAAGAAAGTGAAGCTGCAGTCTCTCCGGGGTGAATATGAAATGTTGAGAATGCATGGCACAGAGAAGGTCGGAGACTTTATGACCCGTCTGCGGACGCTCACAAACGAGATGAAGAGAAATGGAGAGACGATAGATGATGTGAGCCTCATGGAGAAGCTGCTGAGATCGATGTCGCGGATGTTCCGTCATGTGGTTGTGGCGATCGAAGAGTCGAAGGACCTCACCTTGATGACTGTTGACGAGCTTGTAGGCTCATTGCAAGCTCATGAGTACAGGATGGTGCATGATGATGAAGATGTGAGTGGCTTGGGAAAAACACTCCAGAACCAGCTGAACTTCGGAGAGAGCTCCAGAAGAGGAGGCGGCCAGCGTGGCCGAGGTCAACAAGGCAGAGGAAGAGGAAGAAGAGGAGGAAGAGATCAGGGAAGAAACCAATACCACCAGAGAGAGGCGGAACAACCTCAAGGAGGAAGGTGGCAAGATGGAAGAGGAAGAGGAAGAGGCCGAGGAGGAAGAGCCCAAGTTCAGTGTTACAACTGCAACAAGTTTGGGCACATGAGCTATGACTGTTGGGCTCCGAGGAAGACAGAAGAAGTCAACCATTATGCGGAGGCTAGGAACAGGGGGAACGATGTTGGGGGTGGAGACCCAATGATGTTTTTAACCTACCGAGGGGCAGAAGAAGGAAGGAATGAAGTGTGGTACCTGGACACAGGGGCGAGCAACTACATGTGTGGAGATAAGGAGATGTTCTCTAACCTTGAACCCAGTGGGGGTGAGGTTAGCTTCGGGGATGCTTCGAAGATTTCCTTGGAAGGAAAGAGCCTAGTTGTTGTAAAACTGAACGGGGAGAGAGTACACTTGAACGATGTGTACTACGTACCAGGGTTGAAGACCAACATCTTGAGCATTGGGCAGTTAGTGGAGAGAGGCTATTGCGTGCAGATGAAGGATAGGTCTCTGGCAATGAAGAATGATCAAGGGAAGGAGGTAGTGAAGGTGAACATGATGGTGAACCGTCTCTTCACGCTGAAGATGGATGCTCAAGAGACGGCTTGTCTCGCGAGAACAAAAGAAGAGGAAGAAACATGACTATGACACCATAGGATGGGGCATTTGGGCTTCACAGGGTTGAAGCTACTATCCCACTCCAAGATGGTGGCGAATCTGCCTATGATCTCCCCTCCGCAGAAGGTGTGTGAAGCATGCACGAAGGGGAAGCTCAAGAGGCAAACATTCGAAGGAGGGAAGTCCTGGAGAGCAAGGGGACAACTTGAACTGGTTCACTCGGACATCGTGGGTCCGTTTGAGACCACCTCAATAGGAGGAAGCAAGTACTACATCACCTTCACGGATGACTATAGTCGGAAGTGTTGGGTGTATTTTTTGAGAGAGAAGTCTGAGGCCCTGGACAAGTTCCGTTCAAGGCGATGGACGAGAAGGAGAGTGGACAACCATTGAAGGTGCTGAGGACAGATCGAGGTGGGGAGTACACCTCGAGGCTGTTTGATAATTTCTGCAAGGAGAATAAAATATCACACCAACTGATGACTCACCGCATCAGAACGGAGTGACAGAGAGGAAGAACCTCACCATCATGAACATGACGAGGAGCATGGTAAAGGAGAAGGTACTACCGAAGATGTTCTGGGCGGAAGGAGTGCAATGTGCGGTGTATCTACTGAACAGATGCCCCACAAAGAGTATGAAGTACAAGACGCCGTTTGAAGCATGGAGCGGCTGGAAGCCGAGTGTGAAGCACCTAAGGGTCTTCGGGTGTGTAGCTCATGCTCACATCCCAGACCAGAAAAGGAATAAGCTCGATGATATGAGTGAGAAGTGTATTTTTGTTGGCTACGCTCCGGAGAGCAAGACATACAAATTTTACAACCCGGTGACGGGAAAGGCCATAGTCTCGAGGGACGTGGTGCTTGAAGAAGGAAGCAGCTGGAGCTGGGATGAGGAGACGAGAAGTATGAAGGGCATGTTCTTCGAAGATGAGGAAGAGGGTAGTCACAAGGCTGGAGCCGAGAATGGTGGAGCTGAGCCGCCATCACCACCGAGTAGAAATTCAGGGGGAGCTTCCACCTCATATTCAAGAGGGGAAAGCTCAAGTGGAGGCAATTCTGGAGGAGGAAGCGGGAGCCGGAGTGACTCCGAGAGTCCACCACCCAGGATGAAGGGGTTGGCGGAGATCTATGAGGAGACGGTCCCAATTCATGCTAACTATTCATTATATTGTCTCTTAGCAGATTGCGAGCCATGGTCCTATAAAGAAGCTGCCCAGGAGAAATCTTGGAGGACGCCGATGGATGCCGAGATGGCTTCCATCAAGAAGAACGATACATGAGAGTTAGTTGATCCACCGGCGGGCCACAAATCCCTCGGGGTGAAATGAGTTTACAAGGTGAAGAAAAACAAAGATGGAGTTGTGGAGAAGCACAAGGCAAGGCTGGTGGTGAAAGGGTATAGACAAGTCCAAGGGGTGGACTATGATGAAGTCTACGCCCCAGTGGCGTGGATCGATACTATAAGGCTGATCATTGCACTGGCGACACACTACGGATGGACTATCATGCAAATGGATGCTGTGGCGACCTATCTGAATGGGTACCTGGAGGAGGATGTGTACATCGAGCAGCCTCCAGGGTACGTTGTGAAAGGCAAGGAGAGAAAGGTCTGCAAGCTGAGCAGAGCCTTGTACAGACTAAAGCAGAGAGCTCGAGCTTGGAATGGGAGGATAGACAAATTCCTTCAGGAGCATGGGTATATCAAGTGCCCATATGAGTATGCTCTCTACATGAAGGTGGAGAAGAGCGGGGACATCATGATCCTATGTCTATACGTGGATGACATGATATTCACTGGGAGCAACCCTGCGATGTTCGAAGAATTCAAGAGGCTGATGAAGAAGGAGTTCGAGATGACGGACTTGGGAGAGCTGAGCTACTTCTTGGGAGTTGAGGTGCAG
This sequence comes from Platanthera guangdongensis, assembly GCA_039583875.1. Lineage (NCBI taxonomy): Eukaryota > Viridiplantae > Streptophyta > Magnoliopsida > Asparagales > Orchidaceae > Platanthera > Platanthera guangdongensis. The sequence goes on from CM077148.1 coordinate 181,968,037, forward strand.
CAAAGAGAAGATGGGATCTTCATCTCCCAGAAGAAGTATGCCGAGGATAGTCTGAAGAAGTTCAGGATGGAGGGTAGCAAGGCAATCTCCACTCCTGCGGACCCTGGAACAAAGCTGAGGAAGGATTCCGAAGAGGAAAGGGTGGACCCAACTATGTTCAAGAGCTTGGTCAGAAGTCTAAGGTACTTGACTTTCACTAGGCCGGACATCATGTATGCGGTCGGGGTAGTAAACAGGCACATGGAGGAACCCAAGCAGGACCACTTCACAGCAGCGAAGAGGATCCTGAGGTATGTGAACGAGACTCGGGACCATGACCTGAAGTACTCATCTGGAGGAGAGTTGAAGCTGGTCGGCTACTCGGATAGCGACTATGGAGGAGATGTGAATGACCGGAAGAGCACTTCCGGGTACGCGTTCAACATGGGAACCACGGCGTTCTCATGGAGTTCTAAGAAGCAAGCTACGATAGCCTTATCATCATGTGAGGCAGAGTACATTGCAGCTGCGACATGTGCTTGCCAAGCTATCTGGCTGAGAAATCTTCTGGAGAAGTTACATCATGTGCAGGATGGCCCAACGACATTGTTAGTGGATAACATGTCTGCCATCCAGCTTGCGAAGAATCCTGTGTTGCATGGGCGCAGCAAGCATATCGAGACGAGGTATCATTTCCTTCGTGAGCAGGTGGAGCAGAAGACGGTGGAAGTTGTGTATTGCCCTACCGGAGAGCAGATCGCGGACATATTCACCAAGGCGTTGAAGGTGGAGACATTCGAGAAGCTCAAAGGCAAACTCGGCATGGTCTGCCAAGTTTGAGGGGGAGTTTGTTGGAGATTGACTTGGTTGACCGGGTCAACACGTCAAATCTTTTATTATGTTTTATTTTAATGTTTTAATTAATTTGTTGGTATGTATTTAATAGGAGAGAGTGTGAGACGCATTTATTATGAGAGAGGTTTTATGGTTTTGCTTTGCCTATATAAAAGCTCCCCTTGTACTTATTTTGTTGAATGAAAATAGAGAGAGAAGCTCCCAAACTCCGATTCTTGTCTTAGAGAGAGAAAGAGAAACGCTGCAGCGCAGGAGCCTTGCCGAGCGGGTAGAGAGGCTTGCCAGGCGAGTTGGAGTACTCGCCGGATTGGGAGATCTCGCCATTTGGTCTCGGCGAGTTGGTTTGACCTGAGCGGCTTGAAGGGGTAACCGGGCGGTTTGCTGAGCTCGCCACCGAGGGAGAGGGGATTGGCGAGAGGTAATGGACTAGTCGCGAGTAAGGCGGGACGCGAGTCGGGTTGATCTCGCCGCGAGGAGGAGAGGTCGCGGCTTACGTAGTCGCGTGTGGAGATCTCGCAGGTGTACTCGCGGGTTGAGTGCCCGCGTGTGGTGGTCCCGCAGGCTTGATCTCACCGAGTGGACCACTCGCCTGCAGGAAAGAGTTCGCGCGGCCTATCACGGTTTGGTGTTGATCTCACGCGCGGCCATCTCGCAAGAAGAGCTCGCGCAGTTTGTGGCGGTCTCGCAAGTTTTGGGCTTGTGGTTTGGAGTCAAGTGAAATCGATTGTGAAGTCGGGACCGAGCGGGAGAGCCCATACACGTTTCCAACATGAGTTAGGTGAATGGTTCTGTGGAGTTTAGGAGTTGGGGAATGTTGCTTGTTTTCCAATTAAAAGGTGAAGTTGGCTTCGTGCTTTCGTGTGAGCAGTGGAAAAGTGAGTGATTTCCCTCTTTGTGCGATAGAGATTATGTGAAACCTCTTGTTAGAGTAGCTAGAGATTTCGTGGAACCACCTCTAGTGTGAGAGCGAGTGAAATTTAGGTTGTTTAGCTAGTGGTCTCCTTACTTTGTTGAGTGATTCCGTGGAACCACCTCGTGTGAAGGAGCAATTTAATTCCTTGGTGCCCGTGTGCGATATCGGCCGACCTCGGAGCGGGAGATCGAATATGACGAAGAGTTCCCCACGTGATCGCCATCGACTTTGAATACGGAAGATGCCTCTTCCGTGGGAAATTATTTCTATCTTTTCCTTTATGTGTGCCTCTATTTTTCTCGTAGGGTAAGAGACTCATTGTTGAGTTTTTGCCCAAGTGTTGTCAGCGAACGCTACGTCGAAAGCTCCAAACGGAAACGAATTTAGAGTTCACGATTTCCGTTTTGCTACGACAAGGGGAACAGATCGAAAGTTGTGAACTTTCTTCCCCGGATTAAAAATTGAACCATTATTTAAGAAAATTCAATTTTAAAATGAAAAAAGTAATTTTGTGCTTTTAAAAATCCAAGTTGCGTAATTTCTTAAGTGTTGCGCCGCTCTAAAAAATTGACATAATTACTTTATCCATCACTTGCATTTAGGGTTTCTTAGAAAAGTCGACAGACACGCAAACTCTACGCGCCGTCCTGCATCAATATGTCTGGTTTGTATTTGAGTTATCATATACCTTGTTAGTTGCTTCTGTTAATGTCCAATATCTCGCAAGGTTGTATTACGTTGGTTGTCTTGTGGCTTGTCTTTGGTGTAATTGCAGCTCGACTGTTGTGTGTATATTGCTATTGATCGAAGTTTTCTTTCAACGAAATTTTTAATATGGTATCAGAGGGAGGTTAGTGTTAGCTGCACTTGTCATTTCGTTGCTTAGATCTTATTTATTTCTGGTGATGGACAGAGGTCTTGGAATGAGTTGCTCACCCAAGTCAACTACAAGAAGTGAAGATCGTGTATGGAGAGCTACCTGTTGGGGGAAGACTTGTGGGAGGTTGCTGGAGGCTATTTAATAAGAAGAACGTGGGGCGCCTGCAGTTCCTGGAGAATGAGCTGGCAAAGGCCACTCAAGGAGAGTTGACTATTTCAACATTTTTTTGAAGGTAAAGAACCTATGCGCTGAGATCTCTGCTCTAGATCCTGATGAGCCGATCTCCAAGGACAAGTTAAAACGACACATTATTCGTGGACTCCGAAAAGAATATGTGGCTTTCATCACGTCTGTTCAAGGGTGGGTTGTCCAACCATCCCCGCTGGAATTGGAGAATCTGTTGTCTTCCCAAGAAAGTCTGGCAAAGCAGGTGGCAGGTGTTACCATCATGGAAGGAGAAAGCGAGACCTTGTTTTTTGGGAAGAAGAAATCCTGGGAAAGATAGAAGAAGAATATTGGAGATGGACCGTCATCATCGTCTCATGGAGATAAGAGAAACTTTCTCCCCCGGTTTGATGAACAGAACAGGCCGCTGTGCTTTTCCTGTCGTAAGTACGGACACATTGCAAAATTCTGCCGATCAAACCTTAAAGCCGGACATGTCGCTGAAAAGGAGGAATATCCATGGCGTGAAGAACACAGAGACGGAGGATCGCAAGGATGACAGCAGTGGGGAAGTTGTTTCCTTGCAGAGATGACGACAACACCCGTTGATGCCCTTAATTCGATAAATTTTCAAGATGATTGGATTGTTGACTCTGGTTGTGGTCATCATCTTACTGGTGTTGTGACAAAGTTCGCAGTTCTCAAAGCTTATGAAGGAAACGATGTTGTCATCACGTCTGATGATACAGTTCATCCGGTAGAAAAAAAAGTGGTCGTATCGCTGGGTAGTGATGAGAGACCTCTCACCTTAAAGAGTGTTTATCATGTATCTGGAATGAGGAAGAGCTTGTTTTTAGTGATTAATGCGGTGGATGCCAGATATCATGACGTGTTTGGACTAAAAGAGATGAAGTTCGAGAAGAACCTGTCCAGAATCGATGGAGATGTTACTCACATAGGAAGGCGGGTAAAAGACTTGTTTGTCCTGTCTGCAAATGCCTATGTTAATAAACTGAAGGGAAATGATGGCACGGTAATCTGTCATGAGATATTAGGTCATGTGGGAATGGACAGACTGAAGATCATGACAACAAATAATTTAGTAAATGGTTTGTCGAGTTTATCGTCTTGCGGGAACAGACACGTCTGTGAACAGTGTCAATATGGAAAGTCGCACCGACTTCCATTTAATAGTTCAGAATCAAGATGTAAAGCTCCGTTGGAGTGCGTTCATGCAGATGTTACGGGGCCTTGCAAAACCCCATCCTACGGAGGAAATAGACACATGTTGGTGATAGTAGATGACTACATCAGGTACACCTGAGTGTACTTCATGAGAGAGAAGTCAAAGACCTTTGAGAGATTCTAGGATTGGAAGGATCTTATTGAGGGGAAGCTATAGCGGCGGGTGAAGAAGCTAAGAACTGACAATGGCGGGGAGTTTACCTCTGACGCTTTTGTGTCATTTTGTAGGAAATCTGGCATTTGGAAAGAGCTCTCATGTGCTTATGCTCCTCAGCAGAATGGTGTTGTCGAGAGAAAAATTCGTCATCTGTCACAGACATGCCACATCTGGATGTGTGCAAAAGGAATCTCTAAAGCCTTATGGGTGAAAGGAATGGTGTGCGCTGCATATGTGATCAACAGACTTCCTTTAAGTCCAAATCAAATGGTGTCTTCACATGAGCTAATGTTAAGAGAAAAACCAAGCTTGGCCCACTTAAAGGTGTTTGGTGCAATATGCTTTGTTCATATCCCAAACTAGCTGCTAACCAAGCGAGAGTCAAAAACACGCAAGTGCGTGTTTGTTGGCTACGACGAACGAAAGGAGTGGAAGTGCATGGATTTGCACCCTCATAAGACTATCGTCTCTCGTGATGTGGTGTTTGACAAACTAAATTCTTATCAGGGAGTGTCTTTTGTGGTTTTACCTAATGAAGAAAGAAGTGACGAAGGGAGAGTCGTTGAGGATCCTAAGGTGGAACTTGTGATGTCTCCAAGTGCCCCATCTCTCTCTCTCTCTCTGTCTGATTTAGATAGAGCTTCGGGCTCCAGAAGCAGGGGAGCATTATCTCAAGACATGATGAGCAAGGGACTGAAGCTGAGGAGCTTATGTACACGGCCAAAAGTAAACAAGAACCAAGAAGATCAAAGCGAACTATTGTTCCACCTGCTCGGTATAAGGAAGGTAATTTCGTGAGTCTTGTCTCCTGTTTCTTTACAAGACCTCTTGATGAAAAGAAACCTGTTCGATTTGAGGATGCAGTAGGCACAAAGGAATGGTTTGAAGCCATGAGAAAAGAAATAACAGCTCTGGAGAAGAATGAAACCTGTGACCTGGTTCCCTTAACTGAAGGAATGAAGTCTGCCACCTGCAACACAAGGTCAGTAGGAAGGCTGATGGAGGAGTGGAGCGATACAAGGCGAGTCTGGTCGCTCGAGGGTTCTCACAGAAGTACGACGAAGACTATGTGGAGATCTTCAACAATATAGCGAAAATGACATCGGTAAGGATGATCATTGTCTTAGCTGCATGTCAGAATTGGAAGCTGTGGCAGCTTGATGTGAAAAATGCCTTCATGTATGAAGAGATCGACAAGGACATATTCATGGAGCAGCCACCAGGATATGTGTCTAAGTCTCTACCACATCATATGTGCAAACTGAAGAAGGCTTTGTACGGGCTAAAGCATGCACCAAGAGCCTGATATGAGAAGATTGCTGAGTACCTTCAGTTTTGCGGGTACAACCCATCTGACTCCGACTCCAGAATGTTCGTGAAGAAAAAGGATAATATGCATGTAATGGTTCTCTTGTATGTCGACAACATGATCATAACCGTGAACAATGACGAGGAGGTGGCGATGCTTAAAGCAGAGTTATCAATTCGCTTTGAGATGAAAGATTTAGGCGAGTTGCATCACTTCCTTGGATTGGAGGTTGAGAAGAGGGGGAGAGGTATACTTGTATCTCAGAAAGCTTGTGCTGAGAGGATCGTAGAGTGCTTCAGCATGAAGGAAGGGGAAGAACGTCTATGTGCCACTTAAAGTTGGACTAAAACTTTGGAAGGATGAGGGAAGGACTCTTCCTGACCCAAACATCTTTCGAGCCTTGATGGGGCGTTTGATTTATCTGACTATCACTCGGCCAGACATTGCTTATGCTGTTGGACGAGTTAGTCGATATATGCAGAAGCCATAAATGCCTCATCTCAAGGCGGTCAAAGGAATTTTGAAGTACGTGAAGACTACCTTGGACTTGGGGCTTCTGTATGGGAGAGATACAAGCTTCAATCTGCATGGACACTGATTATGTTGGAGATATCGTTGATCGAAAGTCGACATCCGAATGTGTTTATGTGGGAAGGTGCCACCATCTCTTGGTGCAGTAAGAAACAAGATTCGATCTCTTTGTCTACCATAGAGGCTAAGTACAAGGCGTCCGCCCTTGCTGCTCAGGAGTGCATTTGGCTATGGAGGCTGGTAGAGGATGTTAATGAGAAGGTGAAGGGACCAACCTTGATTCGCGGTGATAACATGAGCGCCCTAAAACTTATTACCAACCATGTCTGTCACGCACAAACAAAACATATTGAGATTGAGCACCACTTTATTCGGGAGAAAGTGCTTGGTGGATCCCTTGTTGTGGAGCATGTGCAAAGTCAAGACAACATTGTTGTTATCCTCACAAAGGCCATGTACAAAGGGCCCTTTGAGCGCCTTCGATCTCTTCTTGGTGTTGTCTCAGGGGATCACTTCAAGGGGGTGTTGACTTTTTATGTGAAGTAAAATAGGCGATTTCTGGTTGGTCGAAATTGCTGTTTGGTGTTCTAGGCGGATCTGCTGCGTAATACGACGTTTGGTGTTCTGTATTTTCTTCCCTATAAATTTGGTGTTTCTCCTCTTCCTTGTATAGAGCGAAAAGGGGGTAAGGTGTGGATATTGTTGCTGGCGGTCTGTTCTTTTGTAACCGCAAGTTGGTTGCGATCTGCTAGGTGGTCTTCAGGCAGACTGGTGTGTAATCGCTGGCAAGGTCTTTGGGCGGACTGTTTGTAGTCGCCGAGTTCGGGTGGAATATGTTACTGAGTTTTGGCAGACTGGGCAAGTAGTCACTGGCGAGTTGCAGGAGGTTCTGTTCGGTGGCTTGGTGGACTTGTTTCTGGTAGTTGTGAGCCTCGGTCGGCTGTCATTGAGGTCGCTGACGGACAGGAAGCTTTTTGGTGTGGCATCCATGTGTTGCTAGTCGCAGGAGAGCTGAGCAGTGGTGCAGAGTGGTGTGCCTTGAGATCGCCGGCCTGGTTGCTGAGATCATTGGCGGACTGGTTCTTTGTCGTTGACGAGATCGTCATCGAGATCGCTAACAAGCTGGTTTGTCGCTGCACAGGTCGTTGGCGATTTGTACCTGACCACTGCCGAGCTGAATTTTGTGTCTGGTTTGTGTTTGATTTATTATGTACCTTGTTAGTTGCTTATGTTAATGTCCAATACCTCGCAAGGTTGTATTGTGTTGGTTGTCTTGTGACTTATCTTCGGTGTAATTGCAGCCTGACTATTATGTGTATATTGTTATTGATCGAAGTTATCTTTCAACGAAATTTTTAACATAAGGCCGGTGTTTGTCACTCGTATGTACGTGTGTGTGTGTGTGTGTGTGTGTGTGTGTGTGTGTGTGTGTGTGTATGTGTGTGTGTTGCAGATCGCTCGAGGCTCTAGTAGACCAGACTAAATTGAACCCTCTTAGACCGATAGTGGTCGAGTGCACAAACAGTCACAAAGAAAGAAAAATAGATAAGATATTTTTTTAACGTGAAAAACCCTTCAACTGGGTGAAAAACCACCTGGCCGGATCTGTGTCGGTCAAACTTCCACTATTTGATTGTTGGTGTACAGAGCTTTCTTGAAGACCTAGAGGGCAACAGACCGCCTCTCGTTACAATTTGAGGAAGAGAAAGAGAGTTGTACTTGAATAGTGGAGGCTTTTGAGTCTTTGACTTTAGCTTGGAGGGGGAGCGGCTTTCTTAGTTTGTATTGGATCCGGCGGCTTGAAAGTTTGAGCTACTCGTTATGCGTGCCTTGTTCTCTGATTGTCTTTTGGAGGATTCTTGGTGTGGTTGTCTTGTCAGTGATTGGAGCGCTTGTTCTTGAGTGCAGAGGGTGCTTGTTGGCGGAGAGCGCGTGGAGCGCTTGCGGACGAAGAGCGCTGGTTGAAGGAGAGCGCACAGAGCGCTTGATGACAGAGAGTGCACGGGGTACTTGCTGGAGGAGAGAGCGCAAAGCACTTGCTGGTAGAGAGCGCACAAAGCTCTTGCTCGTAGAGAGAGCGGGATGCTTACTAAAGGAGAGCACACAGAGCGCTTGCTAGTGGAGAGCGTGCATAGTGCTTGCTGGAGTAGAGCGCGCGGGGTGCTTGCTGGAGGAGAGCGCACGGGGCCCTTGCTGGGGGAGAGCGCACGGGGCGCTTGCTGTAGGAGAGCACACGGTACGCTTGCTAGAGGAGTGCGCACGGGGCGCTTGCTGGCAGAGAGCGCATGAGGCGCTTGCTGGAGGAGAGCGTGCAGGGCGCTTGTTGGAAGAGAGCGCGGAGCGCTTGCTGGAGGAGAGCACGCAGAGCGCTTGCTGGAGGAGAGCGCACAGAGTGCTTGCTAGAGGAGAGCGCGCAGAGCGCTTGCTGGAGGAGATCTCCCGGAGCGCTTGCTAGAGGAGAGCGCGAGGAGCGCTTGCTGGAGGAGAGCGCGCGGAGGGCTTGCTAGAGGAGAGCGCGCAGGGCGCTTGCTGGAGGAGAGCACGCTAAACGCATGCTGGAGGAGAGCGCGCAGAGCACTTGCTAGAGGAGAGTGCGCGGAGTGCTTGCTGGCAAAGAGCGTGCAGAGAGCTTACTGGAGGAGAGTGTGTGGGGTGTGCGTGGAAGTTGGGTGTGAGAAGGTGTGTAAGTAGGCGTCGCGAGCGGGAGCGCGCGAGGAGGAGGCGCAAGGAAGAGGCACTTACAAGAGTGCATAAGAAAGAAACACGCGCAAGGAAGAGACGCGTACGGGAGCGCGTAAGGAAGAGACGCGCGCTGGAGCACGTGAGGAAGGGGTGTGCGAAGGAGCGCGCAAGGAAGAGGCGCACGCGACAACGTACAAGGAAGAGGCGCACGCGAGAGCGTACAAGGAAGAGGCGCGCTAGGGAGCACGCAGGAAGAGATGTGTGCCGGAGCGCACGAAGGCCGCGAGGGAGAGGAAAGGAGGAGAGAGAAATTTGTAGGAGGAGGAGAGGAGAGAAAAAATCCATAGGAAGATTTTCCGGCGGAGGAAAAGATGAAAATTAGTAGGAAGGGGGTTTATTTATATATCTAAAGAGGGGCAAGCCGGTAATTTTCTCCTGTAACCACCGGCCCAACAAATGTGATCTTTTTGTTTAGAGCATATGGATCGCCATTTTTACGAGACCGCCCCCGACCGAAAAAATAACCTCCCTTGTCGGAAAATAACTGCTCCTCCAGCGGGGGAGGACTGGCCGGCAAGGGCGGTGGCTGGAGAGGGTCGGGGGTCAAGGGCAGGCAGCCAATTTGGCTGCCCGGCCTAGGCAAAGAGGAGGCCGGCCCTCAATGGGAGCTGCGGCAGGATCCGGCCGCCCGTTTTCTGCGAAAGGGAGACCGCCCCTTAACGGGGGCAGCGGCGGGAAAGGGGCGGACCTATGGCCGCCCGTTTTCGGCAGAAGGGAGGTCGTCCCTTGTAGGGGCGGCAACTGAAGACAGGTGGCCGATTGGCTGCCTGTTTGCGGCACCGGGGAGGCCACCCCTGGTAGGTGCGGCTGCCAAAGACAGGCGGCCAATCGGCCAATGGCTAGTTTCAAGATCTTTTAGCAGGTATATATCTCCACCACCACCATCCTCTTCCTGTTGTTTGAGCATAGCCACTCAACATAACGGTTCCTGCTGTGGCCCGTTATTTGGGACCTCTAATATTGTCATAGCTGCAGCGAAAAAGGTGGCGTGCCAAACGAGCCTTTTTTACATGCGCTGAGATACTACAAACTGCCCATCTTTATTATTAGAGAATTGTTATTCACACCTCACAATCGGATATTTACACCCAGAATAATACAAATTTTAGCACTTTTTCCCCTAAACTTATTTGATATTTGTACCCAACACAAACTTCATTTTTGTTTCTCTCAAGTCCTAAACTCTCGCAACAGAACCTTTGCCTCTCCGCTCGCAGTCTCTCGTCGGCGGTCCGATAATATCTCGCCGCCCGTGGCGCACTCCATTCAATCGCGCCTTTCGCCCATCTCCTTGCCGGCGCTTCCTTTCTCCTTCGACGTCTGACGCCCCTTATATTTCGTCACAGCCGTCCGGCCATTCCTGACGCCCAATGAACATGTGAAAATATTTTTCTTAATATGAGAGAAATACATACATCAGAGAAATACAAAGCACTCGCGTTTGACATGAAAAAGTGCAGTGAATATTGTCACGAAAACGAGCAAACTATTCTCAAGTGTGCTACAATAGTTATTTTAACTACCACAATGCTCTGAGAATAGTCGCACGAGGAGCAACTCGTATGACCCTGTATGATAAATACAGAACTTGGTCGGTCAACCTATAAATAGTTCGTTTTAGATCGTATGTGTATGTTCTAGCATAACAACATAGTAGGTTAAGTCCAATAACCCACTCCCAAGTCCACGACTTAGAAGCCGAAGACACATGATACCGGTTGACGTGGCGGTGGTGATGAAGGTTGACGCGGCGGCGGTTACTGCGGTTGACCCGGCGGCGGCGATGACGGTTGACCCGGCGACGGTGGTGGTTTCGGTGCAGCGTCGACGATGATGGTTTGCGGCGACGGCGATGGCGGTTGGCGCACCGGCGGCGATGATGGCTGTTGGCGCGGCGACGACGATGACGGTTTGTCGCGACGACGATTTTGGTTACGTCTGGGGAGGTTCGGATATCCACATCTCATGCATGGTGTGCGGACGCGACTAACGCCTCTCGGGAGGCCCCATTGATTTTCTTAATATAATTATGTATGGGTACAAATATCGATTATGGGTACAATTATCCATTTTGAGTACAAATATCAATGAGTTACAAATATTCATTATGGAGTACCAATAACAATTCCCTATTATTATTGCTTCTATAATATTATGATCGCCATGTTTGTTTATCATTTTATCTCAAAACTTATTCAAGCATTATAGAGTGAGAAGAGATCTTGATTAAGGCCCCGTTTGGAGGAAGAATTTTTGGGGACAGGTCTCGTTCCCAAAAGTAGGAACGGATATAAATAAATCCAACTGTATTTCAATATATATCTATTTGAAATATACAACTGTATTTAATTTAGTCTATCCAACTGTATTTAATGTAGTCTATACAACTGTATTTCTTTCGGTTTATTTAAACCCGTTCCTACATTTGGGAACGAGACCCGTTCTCAAAAATTTTTCCGTTTGGAGGGACTTATTTTAAGGTCCGATTCATGCGGTCGTAATCACTTGACCGGTGAAAATAAGTCCTCCCAAACGAAGCCTAAGACTGAGGCTTCCTTTGGTGTTGATTTTTTTGCTCCTGCGAATTTAGATTCGTCGGAGCAAAAAATTCATGCCAAACGTAGCCTCAGACTCGATCTCTCTTCTACCTCTAGAATGCTTAAATAAATTTGAGATAAAATGATAAGCAACCACAGCGATCATAATATCATAGAAATAAATCCGGCTTGAGAGCATTTGTGGAGGATTTTAATGGTCCTCTTTTGCCGGGCAAGCAATCCGGCTCGAGCCACTGCATCTTTTTAAATGAAAGATCTTGAAACTAGCCATCAAGAAATTATGAATTGCGTTCAGCCAGTTGTATTTCCTCAAAAATTTGGGGGCACGCTAAGATTTGTCACTTGCTTGCGTATTAGGTTCCCAGTGAATGAGAACAAAATCGCTCAATTAATAGGTGTAAAAGGAGGGAACTAATGTCACAGACTGTCATCTTATGTTCTTTCATTCCCAATATTATCATCTTATTCTTCAAATCAACACTTGCCAATTTAGTGGCGGGTTTAGGTTGAAACATAAGCTCTTGGCCTTGGTTAGGCGAACACAATGTAGCAGTTGTTAGGGTTGGCTCTGACTCAGCTCAAAGTATTCTACAATAGCTTGGTCATCAAGTTTAGAATGACTATTTATTGTATCTTTAACATAGAGCCTTGACTTAGGCAGACACTTAACCTGGGGGTCACTAATGAGTTGGTCCTGACACGTGCGGACATATATGAAATATTCAACAATCTGCTCTTATGTTTGTCATAGACCCAACTTCGGTATATGTGATTTGTGTAATGTTCAACCAAACATGAATAATTCATAGTCTTGTCTCACATATGTTAAACAAATTAGAGTTAAATAAAGTATATGCAGACTTAGAAATAAATTTTAAAACAGCATACCATCACATAAAAGTCTAAAGTACGATCATAACACATGTTCTGACACACTTAGTGTCTCATAATCAACTAAAGAGTAAAATAATTTAAACAAAACATGAGGTAAATAAAAAATAAAAAGCTCTAACCAGAGATAGAGTCAAATAGAACACAAATAACATTCAAGATGACATCATACTCAGATGTACAGCAGGTCATCCTTGTCAGGATTCCAATCAATACATGTTCCTCCATCTTTACATGAGAAATTATCTCATGTAATTTCAAACAAAAAATTTCATTTAAAATGAATTTAGGCATTTGAAAAATTACATATATCAAGTTCTACTATAAGAACTTAATACTTTATAATTTATATAAAAGGACATATACTTAGACTATTATAAGTTCTACATCAAAATCCATTATCAGTATCCAACGAAACAATCTTATGAATTTTGGGTACCACGTCTGTATCTGTGATCCAATATGAAATGTCATGATTACTGTTCATCTAAAGTTAATTATTAGAAACCATCAAGTTAATTTAGAATGAACCATTTAATAGAAAAAAAGTCAAATCGAGTCAAATTATTTTATTAGATTTGAAATAACAATTTCTTCCAAGGTAAGAAAGACGAATCCAAGTGAAGTTATAAGCATCAAATTTGGAATGAAACTCGTCGGATTCGTGCTCAACAACCAAATTCACCAACGGAACACAACATGCTTAATATGACAAAGAAAATCATGAAAAAAAATCAAACATTGGACTGAGTCTAATTTAAATTATCTTTAGTCACATTTCTCTCACTATTTTGATTAATCGACATTTTGATATTCAATGGATCAGCTCAGTTATCCTTAAACCGCACATCAATCAAAATGACAATTCTTTATTCTTTCAAAAAATTCAACAAAGCATTTCTCAGTCATACATCTCACTTCTTATTGTTATAAAAAAGTTTTTAATGACCTGAACTGCTGCTTGATTATCACAATATAAACTTAAAGAATTGATATGTAACATTGATAAAGAAATTTTCAAAATCAAATTCCTGATTTAGTCTGTCTCTTCACTAGCAAAGTTTATTGCCACTCCATTTGATTAGGGTGAGTAAAGAGCTTTGGTTCAATTATTATACCCCTCAGAGGAACAAAATTCCTGGAATCTACTTTTAATGTATTCTCATACTCGATCACTTCTAAATCTCTTAATATTTTAGTTTAACTGATTTCCAACATGAGATTTAAAGATCTTAAAATTCTCAAATGTTTCATCTTTCGATTTCAATAGATACACATGATAATATTTGAAATAATCGTATATTAATGTAATGAGATACTTCCTCCCCCCTCTCGTGACATGACTCCGAAAATCACTAAGGTCGAAATGTATTAATTCAAGGAGTGTGCTTATAGAAACAAACATGAAAGGCTTTTTAGTGATCTTAGTTTGTGCACACACCTCACACATATCAAATCAAATATATTGATCTAAAGAGATGTTATGAATCTTAGCTAGATATCAGATTTTTCTGTAGTTTACATGTTTAAGTCAATCGTGTAATAACTTTGGATCAATTAAAGTTGAACTCACTTGGTTAATTCAATCATTGTTTTAGCTAAGTTTATGTATTTTATTGATCAATTATGCACAACCAAAATAATGTGAATTAACTGTTAAAATTATTATACTATTCAAGGTTGTGAAAGTCATTCCAGCCTTATCTAATAAACTTGTTGAAATTAAGTTTTTAATTAAACTAGGAACTACTCTAAGATGCATTAGAGTTAGAATTTTACCTGAAGAGAGAACCAACTTTGTTGTTCTAGCATGAGCCACCCCGAACTCTCCTTCATTGCAGTTCTCCACCTTGTCAATGACCTCTATGATCTCAGTGAGAAGATTTTTGTCATTTGTAACATGACACGTAACGCTGCTATCCAACCAACACTCAAAAGATGTACTGCAGTGACTTCACTCAATCATTACTACAAACGACTTGGGATCATAATTGTCTACCAGTATGTTTGCAGCATTTTACTGGGCATCCAACTTTTTCTTTTTTGGAGCCTTGAACTCAGCGGCCCAGTAACTCTCAAAAAGTGGTGTGAAAGGAGAATGATGATGCACATAAAATGTTAATCCGTTGTGTGAGAGTAGGGGTCCGTTTATGATGACGACGGTAGTCAAGAACACGGTGGTTACGAACCATCCTTCATGAATATCGCGATAAATGAACCATAAAGAATAATAAGTAGCACTGAACAATATAACACACATGGAATTGCTAACAACATCTTAATGTTGGATATTTGCACACCAAAAGCATTCCTAATTTCATTAAAAATCTCCTCCTAAAATTACTACCAACACAACTCTAAACAGCTCGATTACCCACTGCCTCTTGCGAATACTCCTTGTGTGCTACATAGATAATGAAAGGAGTGATTCTTGTTTGCGGTTCAAGGGAAGACGATGAAGGATTTCAAGATGGTTGAGGAGAATGGAGCGGCGAAAGAGATCATCGGGAGAAATGGGTCGGGACCCCAGAGTCGACGGAGTTGGTGTGTTTGCAGGTGTGAATGTTGTGAGAATGGTGCAAAGTGGGACAACAGATTGAAGTGGCGGTGAGATTAGAGGAGAAGGTGGAGAAAGGGAAGGTGAGATCAGAGGAAAAGGCTCTATGTGATTGTGTTGTGGAAACTGTTGAAATTTTTGATGTGAAAGTGGCAGCCTAGACGGACTGTTCGTGTGGATTGTGCAGACAATTTTGGCTGTCTTGGTGGTCAGACCGTGCGGTCTGAGCGGACAGGACTAGCGACTAGCCAGATCAGCCAGTGTTCTGCAGCTTGTTCTCCAGGCAGTAACCAGGCAGATAGTTCTTGTATCCGCGGTTGGGGCGATCTAATGTTGGTGTCCGTTTGTGCCATCGGACTGTTGGTGTGGTCTGGTTCCGTTTCTAAGTCCAGACGAGTTGTCCATGGTGTTGCACAGTTTGTGCGGACTGGATGTATAGTCCGCCGAGTCTGACAGCTGTCTTTACCTTGGCTGAGTGCTCGGGATATGTGGGCTGAAGTTGTACGCATGCGCGTGTGGACTAGTGCTGAGTCTCTTGTGTGCACACTGATGTTTGTCCGCAGGTGTGTGGACTATTTTTCTATCTGCAGAGTTTGCCTGGTTGGCAAACTTGCCTTGGTGGTTGAAGGCTTGGCTTGAGTTCTTGCTGTGATGGTGCGACCTTAGCAAGCTAGCTTTGGTCTTATCGCGGTGGCTTGTTCTTGTGTCCACAGCTTGGCGGATACACTTGGTGCTCACCGTGTGTTAGGACGGTTATCCTATTGGCTAGGGCGGTGATCACACCCCTCTCCACGCCTATAAATAGGACCCCCCTGTCACATCATAGATACCGAGTGAACAGTAAGTGAACTCGCAGGAGGTTGCTGCGGTTAGAGTTTTCTATTCGCGCGGTTTGAAGAGATTGACCGGTTTGTGTTGTGTAGGTTGTACGAATTGCGCTGAGGAGTCAGGGACTTAGATCTGACTTCTGTCAGGGTCAGTGCGGATTCTGCGGTTTCTTAGCAGCAGGTCGTGGCTTGTGACCAGGCGGTATCTCTTCTGCAACTTGTTTTCCTGTTCAATAAGTTGTCCGCCTCTATGCGACTTGTTCAGTTCGGTGGCAGCAACCCAGGTGATCTGGCGGCTAGGCGACCTTGATGTCAGGCAACTTGTAGTTCAGTGGACAAAGTTCCTTTCAGCAATGGAATAACGGGCAGTCTGCGCGGCTTGTTGCGGTCTTGCGACTAGGCGACTTCAGCGGACTCCATAGCGGTTAACAGCAGGGCCGACAGTTACTCCTTTAGTTCGCACGTCTTGTTTTTTGCTTTGTATTTTCCTGCTTCTATCAGATACATTGACAATCATGTCTCGCCATGTATGTCTTGCTCTGTAAAGGTTTTTGATAAGTACAAGTTTCTTGCTCTTCTGGTTGTTTTTGGTTTACTTGGGCTCAGTGTGGTTGAGTGTTCCTACGCCTTGTATCCCATTTTTCGCTATCTCAAATTTTTACATGGTATCAGATGGATCAGAGGCTGAGCAGTGATCAACTGTCAGTTTATCTTTTTGCTTCTGAGAGTTTAAGCATACCAAGGTGATTGCAATGAAAGGTGGATTTGCAAGAGGTCTTGGAATTGAGCTACTTCAACGACTTACTTCAAGAAGTGGAAGTCGTGTATGGAGAACTATCTTTTGGGTGAGAACCTTTGGGAGGTCATCTGTGGAGACGAAAGACAGAAGGTTACTACTACTGTGGGTGCTGAAGCGGTGAGAGCTTGGAGAAAGACCAACGTGAAAGCGGAGTTTGTTCTCAAGCGGGCTATCTCATCAGAACTCTTTGACCACATCATCAGATGTCGGTCTGCTGATGAGATTTGGACTTCCCTTGATGGATTGTTTAACAGGGAGAATGTAACATAACTATAGTTTCTAGAGAATAAGTTGGCAAGGGCCACTCAAGGTGATCTGTCCATCTCTACGTTCTTCTTGAAAATGAAGAACTTGTGCGCTGAGATTTCAGCGTTGGACTCTGATGAGCCTATTTCAGAGGCAAAGCTGAAGAGACACATAATTTGCGATTTGTGGAAGGAGTATGAGGCCTTTATCACCTCTATTTAAGGCTGGGCCACTTAGCCGTCTTTATTAGATTTGGAGAACCTGTTGGCTTCACGGGAGAGCTTGGCAAGGCAGATGGCTGGAATTACTGTCTCTGAAGGAGGCGGTGAGGTGCTCTTTTCAGGTAAGAAGAAGAGGCAGGAGAAGAAGAAGAAGACTGATGCTGGTGATGATCCTTCAATTTCTTATCAGCAAGAAGGGAGTGCTACTCCTAAGCGTAATTGGAAGAAGAAGAAGGATTGGCTTAAGTGCTACAGGTGCAACCAGCCAGGTCATTTCTAGAAATTAAGACTGCAAGGTCAAGCTGCAGCCAGGGCATGTTGCAGACGAGGATGAGGCTGGTTCCAGTGCTGAGGAAGCTGGATGGGGAAATGTGTTCATGACGGGCACATGTGTCCTTGCATTGTCCACCATTGACTACGAATATGACTGGATTGTGGACTCGGGGTGCGGTCACCACCTCACTGGGGATAAGTCGAAGTTCTCCTCTCTACACACATTCTCAGGTAACGAAGTTATCATTACTGCTGATGATACTATTCGTACAGTCGAGAAGGAGAGTGTCGTTTCTTTAGGTGGTGATAATAGTCCACTCACCTTAAGGAGTGTCTATCACGTATCGGGCATGTAGAAAAACCTCTTCTTAATGACCAATGCAGTAGACGCAGACTATGATGTTCTGTTCGGTCCAACAGAAGTGAAGTTTCTCCGCAGCGTGTCAGCGGTTAGGGCCGACGTTACTTATATAGGGAGAAGGGTTAGAGACTTGTTTGTACTATCAACAAGTTCTTATATTGATCGGATGAGGGCCAACGATAGTGCAACTATCTGGCATGAGCGGCTATGACATGTTAGGATGGACAAGCTGAAAGCCATGACAGTGAAGAGAGTTATGAAAGGCTTGTCTAGGTTGACATCCTTCAGCGACGATCATGTCTGTGTAGGATGTCAATATGGAAAGGCTCATCACCTTCCGTTTGACAAGTCATAGACCATGTGTAAAGCACCATTGGAGTGTATCCATGGTGATCTGATGGGGCCGATCGTCACAGCCAGCCTTGGAGGCAGCAGATACATGCTGGTTTTGATTGATGACTACTCGAGGTACACTTGAGTGTACTTTATGAAGGAAAAGTCAGACGTGTTCTAGTTGTTTGTGGAGTTCAAAGAGATAGTGGAGGGCCGGCTTGGCCCGCAGGTTAAGAAGTTGAGAACAGACAACAGAGGTGAGTTCGTTTCAACTGAGTTCTCTAATCTTCTACAGGAAGCATGACATCCAAAGGGAACTTACTTGTGCTCATACTTCACAATAAAATGGAGTAGCAGAGCGAAAGATCCGTCATCTAACGGAAATTTGCAAGTGTTGGCTTCATGCTAAAGGCATCCCAAGGTTCTTCTGGGCTGAAGGGATGGCCTGTGCTACTTATGTCAACAATCGGATGCCTCTGAGTCCGATCAAGATGAAATCTCCTCATGAGATGTTGTTTAAGGAGAATCCTGGATTTGGACACCTTCAGGTATTTGGATCTACCTGCTATGTTCACATCCCAGATGCTCGCAGGATAAAACTGGATGCAAAGGCAATGAAACTTGTCTTTGTGGGCTATGATGAGCGGAACAAGGGGTAAGTGTATAGATCCAGTGATGAAGAAGTTCGTGGTTTTGAGAGATGTTGTCTTCGATGAACTGACGTCATATGGAGGTGGCTCCTTTGTGGACCTGTAGGAGAGCAGGTCGGATGGCGATCATAAGGAGGTTGCTATGGATCTTTTAGTGGAGCTGCATATATCACCATGAGCTCCAAATGTTTCCAGCTCCGGGCCAGAAGTTTCTAGTTCAGGAAGTAGGGGGAGTGATGCTCAAAATTGCCCAGGAATGGAGCTGATTCCAAAGAAGCAGTAAAGGTGGATATCAAGGGTCATACTCTTTGGAGATCGAAGAGGACCATTAAACCACCAGCTCGTTATAGCGAAGGAAACACGGTGAGCTTGGTCTCTTGTTTCTTCGCAGGCCATTTGGACGAGCGAGAGCCTTCTAGCTTTGATGATGCTACTGGAGTTAAGAAGTGGAAAGATGCCATGGATGAGGAGATGGCTTCCCTCAGGAAGAATGAGACGTGCGACCTTGTTCCGAAGGTCGATGACGTTACTCCTGTGACATGCAATTGGGTCTATAAGCTGACGAAAAAAGCGGATGGGAGCATCTAGAGTTATAAGGCTCGCCTTGTAGCTCGAGATTTTTCTCAGTAGTACGAAGAAGATTATGAAGAGACCTTTAGTCCTGTGGCAAAAATGACCTCAGTTCGAGTGGTGATGGCCTTGGCGGCGTGCCAGGGTTGAAATATGTGGCAGCTGGACGTAAAGATGACTTTATTTATGTGGAGATTGATAAAGACATATTCATGGTTCAGCCACTAGGATATATGTCTGAAGATCATCCATGATACGTCTGCAAACTCCGGAAGGCCCTTTATGGGTTGAAGCAGGCTCCGCGGGCATGGTATAGGAAGATTGTAGAATACCTCCAATTCTGCAGGTATTTTGCCTCGAATTCAGATTTGAGTCTGTTCATCAAGAAGAAGAGGAGCTTCATGTCTTGGTTCTACTGTATGTGGACGATATGATCGTTACGAAAAACTCTGACGAGGAGGTAGCTAGGCTCATGGGAGGGCTAGTCATTCGGTTCGAGATGAAGGACTTGGGTGAGCTCCACCACTTCCTTGGACTCGAGGTGGAGAGGAAAGAGAGTGACAAACTCGTTTCTCAGAATGGCTATGCGGATCAGATCGTTCAACAATTCGGCAAGTGAGAAGGGAAGAGTTTCTTTACTCCTCTTTATGTTGGCATCAAGCTTCAGCGAGATGAGGGGAGGATACTTCCAGATCCTCTAGTGTTCCATGCTCTGGTGGGGAGCGTTATCTATTTGACAATTACGAGGCCAGACATTGCATATGATGTAGGCTGAGTAAGTTGGTATATGGCGGAACCTCAAAAGCCTCATCTGATGGCGTCAAGGAGCATTCTGAAGTACGTGAAGTCCACTTCTGATATTGGTCTCCTTTATGGGAGAGATACAAGCTTCAAGCTTCACGACTATACAAATGTTGATTATGGGGGAGATTCAGATGAACGGAAGTCAACATCCGGTTAGGTCTTCATATATGGATCAGCGGGGATTTCTTGATGTAGCAAGATGCAGGATTCGATGTCCGTCTCCACTACGGAAGCGGAGTACAAGGCTTCGGCCTTAGCAGCTTGAGAAGCCATCTATATTAGGAGGCTAGTAGAGGACGTCCATGAAGAAGTGCGTGATTCGACTCTGCTACGCGTTGACAATGAGAGTGCCCAGAAATTGATAATAATCCAGTTTGTCACGCGCGGAGCAAGCACATTGAGATTGAACATCATTTCATTCAGGAGAAGGTGTTAGAGGGGTCTCTTGTGGTTGGACATGTGTGGAGCGAGCACAATATCGTGGATATCTTCATGAAGCCGTTATTGAAGGGGCCATTTACTCGATTACAGGGATTGTTAGGGCTGGTCTCCACTTTTCACCTCAAGGGGGATTGTTGAAATTGTTGAAGTGAAAGTGACAGCCTGGGCGGACTGTTCGCACGGATTTTGCGGACATTTTCGGCAGTCTCGGTGGTCAAACCGTGCGGTCTGAGCGGACAGAAATGGCGACTAGCCCGGTCGGCCAGTGTTCTGCAGCTTGTTTTCCGAGCAGTAACCGGGCGGATAGTTCTTGTATCAGCGGTTGGGGCGATCTGGTGTTGGTGTTCGTTTGTGCCAGCGGACTGTTGGTGTGGTCTGGTTCTATCTCTAAGTCCAAACGAGTTATCCAGGGTGTTGCACAATTTGTGCGGACTGTCTATCTAGTCCGCCGAGTCCGACAACTATCATCTTTACCTTGGCTGCGGGCTTGGGATATGCAGGCTGAAGTTGTCCACATATGCGTGCGGACTGGAGCTGAGTCTCTTGTTTGCGGACTGATGTTTGTCCGCAGGTGTGCGGACTATTGTTCTATCTACAGAGTCCGCCTGGTTGGCGATCTTGCCTTGGTTGTTGGCGGCTTGTCTTGAGTTCTTGCTGTGATGGTGCGACCTTAGAGGGCTAGCTTTGGTCTTGTCGCCCAGGCTTATTCTTGTGTCCTCAGCTTGATGGATACACTTGGTGCTCGCCGCGAGTTAGGGCGGTTATCCTATTGACTAGGGCGGTGATCACACTACTCTCTACGCCTATAAATAAGACCCCATTGTCACATCATAGATACCAAGTGAACAGTACGTGAACTCGCGGGAGGTTGCTGCGGTTAGAGTTTTCTAACCGCGTGGTTTGAAGAGATTGACCGTTTGTGTTGTGCATGTTGTGTGAATTGCGCCGAGGTGCTAGGGACTTGGTTCTGACTTCGGTCAGGGTCATTCCAGATTCTGTGATTTAAACCGGCGGTTAGCAGTAGGTCTCGGCTTGCGACCTTGCAGTCTCTCATCTGCAACTTGTTTCCTTGTTCAATAAGTTGTCTGCCTCTGGGCAGTTTGTTCAGTTCGGTGGCAGCAGTCCCCGTGATCTGGAGGCTATGCGACCTCCCGGCCAGACAATTTGTAGTTCAGCGGACAGAGTTCAACACTGGAATAACGAGCAATTTGTGTGGCTTGTTGCGGTCTTGCGACCAGGCGGCTTCAGCGGACTCCATAGCGGTTAGCAGCAGGGCCGGTGGTTACTCCTTGAGTCCGCACGGCTTGTTTTTTTGCTTTGAATTTTTCCTGCTTCCATCAGATACATTGACAATCATGTCTCGCCATGTATGTTTTGTTCTGTAAAAAAACAATGATAAGTACAAAATTTTTGCTCTTCTGGTTATTTTTGATTTGCTTGGGCTCAGTGTGGTTGAGTGTTCCTGCGCATGGTGTCCCGTTTTCCGCTATCTCATTTTTTTACAGAATCAAAGGAGGGAAAGGGTTCGGGAAGTAGACTCAAGGAGGTGGAGTGGGACGAGGAAGGATATATCACATGGGTGACTTGTGGGTTTTACATTCACTTATTTTTTGCACCTGAGTTTTCAGATGAGACAAGTGGTATCTAATATGAACAAGAAGCAGACTTTGGAATGAGTTTCTTCCCCATTATCAATACGTCTTTCCTTCTTTTTTGTTTCGATTTCTTAATTTTTTGATAAATTTCGCCCCTCTTGGCCTATCTTTAGGCAACCATATGTTGACCTTCGATTCATTTTTTCCTTGTAGATCGGCCGGCCATCTTCGTTCATACAACAATTGAATGGTGTGCAAATTCCATCATTTTTAATTCTCACTGTCACCTTTGTATTGAATTTGACACATCTTAATTTCATCACATATTTAGAAGAACCTTGAAGTAATGGCTAGTTCTATATGCTCATGCCAATTCTAAGAAAATGACTTCCACACATAGAGAACTGCTTACACTTCAACACCAGGAGTGCTCTCCTGTTACACTTCAATGCCAAAAGGATTGCTATAATTATATATTAGGAGGAGAGATTTCCAACATGCCAAAAGGATTGCTCTCCTGTTACATTTCCGTGTTAAATTCCTGTGTTGTGTTCTGTGTTTTTCTGTGTTGTTTTTGCACTCGTTTTTCCCAACAAAGTATGCATGGTGAAATAATTAATAAGCTTTAATGTGTGATGAGATTGTTGTGAGGTTCACGAGGAAAGAGAGAAGGCTTAACTTAAAAGGGAGAATAAGTAGGAGGCCTTGGAAAGTGATATTTGTAATTGTATCGATAAACAATAGATAAGCTTTAAATTCAATAAAATTATGGCACAAATAACTAATATGAGTGTCTTAAACAATTTTAAAAAAAGTAGTGCGTCTTTACCAAAGCAGCGGTGATTAGCCAAAATTTCGGTGCCTTTAATAGCTCCCTAAAAAACCACATTCTTTACTTTAATATCTGTCTTAATTAAGGCTATGTTTGGTTGGACTGTAGCTGATGAAAAGTTACTGATGAAAAGCTGCTGATAGAAAAAGTGCTGATACTGGAAAACGAAGTTTTGTTAAAAAACTGTTTGCGTGAAATGAAGTTTGCAAAATGGAGTTTTGAAAAATTTATTTGGAAACAAAACAGAGTTTTGAGTGAATATTTTTTCTTCATAACAACAGAAAAAACCTACATCTACCAAAAGCAGTTGCACAGATCATTGTTTCGATAGATCATTGCTTCCATAATACACACAAATATAAGAATAAAGAGCTGATGGAATCATAGAACAGAACCCTTATGCAGCATTCCAACAACATTGAACATAATGCACACAAATATAAGGATAAATTAGAAACCAAAGCACAAATCATTTCTTTTCCTCACAACATAAGAATAGAGAGCTGATGGAGATAATTTTGGGTGAAATTTTTTTTATAATATAAAACCAACGCACAAACACAACTACAAACAACAATAACTTGTATATATTTATACTTAATAAAAAAAAATTGAACAGAAATCTGAGAAGAATTAAAAGAAAATATGCCGCTGTTTCATGATTTTAATCAATTATTGAACCCTTGTTTCACAAAGTAACAGAAATGAAGAATGGAAAGTGAAAAAAAAATAGCAGGAAAACTATAATGGAACACAAAAACAGTTTTTTTTTCCTGAAAGTGGCCGGCCCCACTATAGTGAGATAAAGGCTTGAATGTTGTTGTTGTTCTGAAAGTGGCCGATCGATTCCTCTTACTCACGAAGCAATTTTTTTCTGAAAAATGGCTCTGTACCTCCTCCAGGGATGGTTTTGTTGAAATTTCACAAATCAATCAACTAGTAGTTCTGGTATCAAGCAAACACTTCCAAAACTATCAAGCTGATCACTTGATCAAGCGGAAAACGAGAATTAGGCGCATGAACACTCCAATCATAAACTGAGCTATGTATCAGAGACAATGAAGAACAAACTCAGATCTTGCATTAATCAACTATCAATCTTTACAGGGCCAGGTATACATGGCGAGACATGATTTCGCTAAGTACAAAGAGAAGAAAACAAAAGTAATCTTCAAGCCGGGCGGACTGCCTCAGAGAGACCGCTGAGTCTGCCGAAATCGCCGAGACCGCCAAGCACAAAGAGAAGAAAAACAAAAGTAATCTTCAAGCTGGGTGGACTGCCTCAAAAAGACTGCTGAGTCCGCCGAAACCGCCGAGACCGCCAAGCCGCTGTCGCTACTCTGATTCTACGGAGTCCGCACAAAGCGCGGACAACCCGTTATTCTGCTGACGCCCTCTCTACAAACCGCCGTCGAATTGAATGAATAGACCGCCAAGCCCACCGAGACCGCGACTTGGTTATTGAACTTAGACTTCAATTGATGGAGAGAAAACTGGTTGGCCGCCAAATGCGACCTGCTGCAACCGCTGATTGTAAACCGCAAGCTTCACTGCTTCCTGACCTTGATCAGAACCAGACGCCCGACTTCACAGTGCTAGCCGCAAAACCTGCAAACAGCAACCAGTTAAATCTCAAACCGCGTGACCTGGAAAATCGAGTCCGCAACAATTGATCTGCGCTCAACTTACTGTTCACTTTGTTACTGTAAACGTACCGGGGGGGGGGGTCTATTTATAGGTGGGGTGAGGAGTGTGGTCACCGCCCTAGTGAATAGAGTCACCACCCCAGCTCGCAACTAGCACAACCTAGTCCGCCGAGTCCGCAAGGACTTGGCCGGATTCTAGCCAACTCGTCAGGCGCCAAGTCAAGATCAGTCCGCCACCAGGTAGACACTACGCCAGTCCGCACACATAGCAGCACACGGACACAGCAACATCCCATTCACTGTGTCAGTCCATACGCTATATGCGGACACGACACCACCCCGCACTGCTCGCAAGCACTGCACCAGTCCGCCACACTGCACAGCACACGCACACAACCACAGCTCATACTGCATCAGTCCGCACGCTATACGCGGGCACGACGACCGTCCGCACAGCTCGAGATCACCGCCTCAGCCCCCCACACGAGTCCACGACCAACAGGCAGATCGCCCGGTCAACAGCAGACTCTGCGGACACTGCAAACAAAACTGGACTTGTCACAAAGTGTGACCAAGTCCAGCAACTCACCAAACAACTGGTGCGAGCTCGGCGGACACGAAGCCAGGCCGCCAGTACCAAAACACAGTCCGCCAACAAGAATGCGGCTATCACCCGCCGCAACACAAGATCAAGGAAAGGACCAATGTCGATCTCACGACCTCCACCCTATCCGCAATAGCGGACTCCGCGGACTCCAACTGAGTCCGCCACAACCCACGAACTCACTGCCAATCTGCCCGGTTACTCCAAGAGCCGGCTATCTGCAGAACCGCAGACCGAGCTGAGCACTGCCACCAGACCGCCATAGACCATCCACTAGACGCCCAAGCCGTCAAGACCATCCAGGCCGCAACATCAGTCCGGCCAGGCCGTGGACTCAGACCGCCCAGACCGCACGGTCTGCTCCATCACCCACTTTCACTTCATAATTTTCAACAGGATTTCCACTTTCCTCCTCCAGGAATGTCTCCGTACCTCCCCCAGGAAAGCCAAAGTAGGAAGCTCCCAGCGAGGCGTAAGAGGTCAAGCGGGGAAGAAGAAGAAGAAGCAGAACGACATTAGGGCACATGGGGAAGAAGAACGTACCTGCAAAGAAGAACCTGCGGGGCGGAAGAAGACACGCGAGGAAGAATGGCGAACATGGAAGGAAGTAGAGCGATGCTTTCGGCTTCGGCCCGCACAGCGTCTGCCTTCAGTCGGGCTTCTGCGACTGAATGCAAAAGAAACTGCTGAGGGGTATATACAGTAAACAACGGAATAATTTAAATGTTGGAAATGTTTATGGGTTCCCGCACTATCTCAAGTCCACAAACTGATCCCACTTAACACCAAAACACAAGTGCAATCACGAGACCGCCTCCACAAGCCGCCTACCCGCGTGGTTTATCACCCGGTGAGTAGTCCTCTACTCTCACGAGCTCCACCCAGGCGACCTGCACCCTTGCCAGGCGAGCTGCAGCGGGCTGCCCTCTCCAACCCACGCGAGCAGCAACTCGCCAGCAACTAGGCAAGCGGTACGGCGATACCAACCCGGCGAGACCAACTGCCGAGAGCTCCCCTTGCTTGCGGCTAGACCCCACAGCTAGCGCGAGCCCCGCGACCTTCACCTCACATAGCAAGATCTCTACCCGCGAGATGACACATCCGAGATCACCACCAAACCGCGAGCACACAAGTGCGAGACCAACCTAGTCGCGCGGCTACTTTGACTAAACCGACCGGACAAAAACACCTGCGCTGCAGCGCTTCTCCCTCTCTATTCTCTCTCAAACAAGAAATCCGAAAATGGGAAGGATTTTCACTATCTCATCAAACTCAAATGAACTACATACATGCCTATTTATAGGCAAACAAAAAACAACCACCTTCTCTCTCCTATTTAATACACATTTTCTCTCCTATTAATTATTCATACATAAAATAATATTAAAAATCCAAATA
The DNA here is from genome assembly GCA_039583875.1 of Platanthera guangdongensis. Lineage (NCBI taxonomy): Eukaryota > Viridiplantae > Streptophyta > Magnoliopsida > Asparagales > Orchidaceae > Platanthera > Platanthera guangdongensis. The sequence continues at coordinate 181,994,419 of CM077148.1, forward strand.
TTGACTTTGTCAACACAAACAAGATCCAACACACTCCCCCTCAAACTTGGCAGCACATGTCAAGTTTGCTCTTCAACTTCAAGAACGTCTCCACCTTCAATGCTTTGGTGAAGATATCTGCAATCTGCTCTCAGGTTGGGCAATGCACCACTTCAACCGTCTTCAGCTCCACTTGCTCACGGAGGAAGTGGTACCTCGTCTCGATGTGCTTGCTACGTCCGTGTAGCACTGGATTCTTTGCGAGCTGGATGGCCGACATGTTGTCCACAAACATAGTCATAGACCCATCCACTTCATGATACAACTCCTGTAGGAGGTTCCTTAGCCAAATAGCCTGATAGGTACAAGCCGCTGCCGCTCTGTACTCTGCTTCACAAGATGATAAGGCAATCGTTGCCTGCTTCTTCGAACTCCATGAGAACACCCCTGTTCCCATATTGAAAGCATACCCGGAAGTGCTCTTCCGGTCATTGACATCTCCACCATAATCACTATCTGAGTACCCAACCAGCTTCAGCTCCTTTCCCTTAGAGTATTTTAGTCCATGACCTCTTGTCCCGTTTATGTATCTCAGGATCCTCTTTGCGGCTGTGAAGTGATCCTCCTTTGGCTCCTCCATGTGTCTGCTTACCACCCCGACCACATACATGATGTATGGTCGGGTGAAGGTCAGGTAACGTAGACTACCCACCAAACTCTTGAACAAAGTGGAGTCCACCACTCCTTCCTTCGATTCCTTACTTAGCTTCAGCCCTGGATCAACAGGAGTAGAGATAGGCTTGCTATTCTCCATCCTGAATTTCTTCAAGATATCTTCCGCGTACTTTCTCTGTGAGATGAAGATCTCTTCTTCACTCTGCTTCACTTCTACTCCCAGAAAATAGTTGAGCTCACCATGGTCCGTCATCTCGATTGGTTCTCTTGAACTCCTCAAACATCGCGGGGTTGTTGCCGGTGAAGATCATGTCGTCTACATATAGACCATATGATCATCATGTCTCCACCCTTCTCCACCTTGGTGTATAGAGCATACTCATAGGGGCACTTCTTATAACCGTGTTTCTGGAGGTAGGCATCAATCCTCCCATTCCAAGCACGAGCTCCTTGCTTCAAACTGTATAGAGCCTTGTACAGCTTACATAATTTCCTCTCCTGCCCCTTTACTACATAACCTGGGGGCTGCTCGATGTACACGTCCTCCTCCAGGTAACCATTCAAGTAAGCACAAACCATGTCCATCTGCATTATCTTCTACCCATGATGTGCTGCTAGCGCGATGATCAACCTGATGATGTCTATCCGCGCCACTGGTGCAAAGACCTCATCATAGTTCACTCCGTGGACTTGGCGGTAGCCCTTCATAACAAGCCTTGCTTTGTGCTTATCCACGCCACCGTCCTTGTTCTTCTTTACTTTATAGTCCCACTTCACCCCGAGGGGTTTGTGGCCAGTAGGTAGGTCCACCAACTTCCAGGTCTCATTCTTCTTTATGGAGGCTATCTCCACATCCATAACATTCCTCCAAGTTTTTTCTTTGGCTGCTTCCTCGTACGAGTATGGCTCAACATCTGCTAAGAGACAATATAAAGAAAAGTTGTTAGCAGTTGGTGCCGTCTCCTCGTAGATCTCCTCCAACCTCCTCATCCAAGGTTGAGGACGATCCGCCTTACTCCCGCTGGTACTTGCTCCATTGGAACCACCTCTACTAGTGCTTGCTCCACTGGAGTAGGGAGTGAGAGCTCCCCCTGGCTCCCTGCTGGGTGGTGATGGTGGCTCAGCTCCACCCATCTCAGCCTCTGCTTTCTGACCACCCCCTTCTTCCTCATCATCAAAGAACATCCCATTGACGTTCCTTACTTCTTCATCCCACCTCCAGCTGCTACCTTCCTCAAACACAACATATCTTGAGATGATAGCCTTCTCTGTCACCGGGTTGTACAACTTGTAAGCTTTGCTAGCTGGAGCGTAGCCTACGAAGATGGACTTCTCACTTCTGTCATCCAGCTTCTTCCTCTTCTGGTCCGGGACATGGGCATAAGCCACACACCCGAAGACCCTTAGGTGCTTCACACTTGGTTTTCACCCACACCAAGCTTCGAACGGAGTCTTGAACTTCACGCTCTTTATTGGGCAACGGTTCAGCACGTACATAGCCACCTGCACTGCTTCCGCCCAAAACTTCTTAGGCAACCCCTTGCCTTTCACCATACTCCTTGCCATATTCATGATGGTCAAGTTCTTTCTCTCTGCCACTCCGTTCTGCTGAGGTGAGTACGCCGCCGTCAGCTGATGAGATATCCCCCACTGCTTGCAGAACTCATCAAACACCCTCGAGGTGTACTCCCAACCTCGATTTGTCCTTAGCACCTTCAACGGTTGCCCAGACTCCTTCTCAGCCATCGCCTTGAACTCCCTGAACTTGTCTAGAGCCTCAGCCTTCTCTTTCAGAAAATATACCCAACACTTCCGACTATAGTCATCCGTGAAGTTAATGTAGTACTTGCTTCCTGCTATTGAGGTGGTCTCAAATGGACCCGCGATGTCCGAGTGAACCAGTTCAAGTTGCCGCCTTACTCTCCAGGACTTCCCTCCTTCGAATGTCTGCCTCTTCAGCTTCCCTTTCGTGCACGCCTCACACACCTTTTGCAGAGGGGAGATCATAGGCAGATCTGCCACCATCTTGGAGTGGGATAGTAGCTTCAACCCTGTGAAGCCCAAATGCCCCATCCTATGGTGTCATAGTCAAGCTTCTTCCTCTTCTTTTGTTCTCGCGAGACAAGCCGTCTCTTGAACATCCATCTTCAGCGTGAAGAGACGGTTCACCGTCATCTTCACTACCTCCTTCCCTTGATCATTCTTCATTGCCAGAGACCCATCCTTCATCTGCACGCAGTAGCCTCTCTCCACTAACTGCCCAAAGCTCAAGATGTTGGTCTTCAACCCTGGTACGTAGTACACATCGTTCAAGTGTACTCTCTCCCTGTTCAGTTTTCACAACAACCAGGCCCTTTCCCTCCAAGGAAATCTTCGAAGCATCCCCGAAGCTAACCTCACCCCCACTGGGTTCAAGGTTAGAGAACATCTCCTTATCTCCACACATGTGGTTGCTCGCCACTGTGTCCAGGTACCACACTTCATTCCTTCGTTCTTATGCCCCTCGGTAGGTTAGAAACATCATTGGGTATCCACCCCCAGCATCGTTCCCCTTGTTCCTAGCCTCCGCATAATGGTTGGCTTCTTCTGTCTTCCTCGGAGCCCAACAGTCATAGCTCATGTGCCCAAACTTGTTGCAGTTGTAACACTAAACTTGGGCTCTTCCTCCTCGGCCTCTTCCTTGGCCCCTTCCTCTACCTCTTCCTTCTTTCCACCTTCCTCCTTGAGGTTGCTCCGCCTCTCTCTGGTGGTATTGGTTTCTTCCCTGATCTCTTCCTCCTCTTCGTCCTCTTCCTCTGCCTTGTTGACCTCGGCCACGCTGGCCGCCTCCTCTTCCGGAGCTCTCTCCGAAGTTCAACTGGTTTTGGAGTGCTTTTCCCAAGCCACTCGCTTCTTCATCATCCTGCAACATCCTGTACTCATGAGCTTGCAATGAGCCTACAAGCTCGTCAATAGACATCAAGGTGAGGTCCTTCGATTCTTCGATCGCCACCACCACATGACGGAACTTCCGCGACATCGATCTCAGCAGCTTTTCCATGAGGCTCACATCATCTATCGTCTCTCCGTTTCTCTTCATCTCGTTTGTGAGCGTCCGCAGATGGGTCACAAAGTCACCAACCTTCTCGGTGCTTTGCATCCTCAACATTTCATACTCTACTCGAAGGGACTGCAACTTCACCTTCTTTGCTTTATCTACTCCTTGCATGGAGCGTTGCAATATCTCTCATGCCTCCTACAAACTTGTAGCTTCTGAGATCTTCTCGAACGTAGCTTCATCGACCCCTTGGTATAACATGAACAGTGCCTTCTTATCTTTCTTTCTCGCTTCCCTCAATGCCGTCTTCTGGGCATTAGTCAACGCCGCTTCTGCTTCGGCAGTAAGCTCCTCATACCTGTCCTCAACTATCTCCCATAGTTCCTTTGAAGCCAGTAGCACCTTCATCTGAATACTCCAGTTTCCATAATTCGTATTTGTCAACTTGGGGACTTGCCCCGGCATGGCACCTCCAAACTCCATCTCTCCTCTACTTCAAACCTTTCGAGTCACCATAAAAGTTTGGAACCTCCCTCTGATACCACTTGTTGGAAACGTGTATGAGTTCCTGCACTATCTCAATTCCACAAGCTGATCCCACTTAACACCAAAACACAAGTGCAATCACGAGACCGCCTCCACAAGCCGCCTACCCGCGCGGTTTATCACCCGGTGAGTAGTCCTCTCCTCTCGCGAGCTCCACCCAAGCGACCTGCACCCTTGCCAGGCGAGCTGCAGCGGGCTGCCCTCTCCAACCCACGCGAGCAGCAACTAGGCGAGCGGTACGACGATACCAACCCGGCGAGACCAACTGCCGAGACCTCCCCTTGCTTGCGGCTAGACCCCACAGCTAGCGCGATCCCCGCGACCTTCACCTCACGTAGCGAGATCTCTACCCGCGAGATGACACAGCCGAGATCACCACCAAACCGCGAGCACACAAGTGCGAGACCAACCTTGTCGCGCGGCTACTTTGACTAAACCGCCCGGACAAAAACACCTGCACTGTAGCGCTTCTCCCTCTCTATTCTCTCTCAAACAAGAATTCCGAAAATGGGAAGGATTTTCACTGTCTCATCAAACTCAAATGAACTACATACATGCCTATTTATAGGCAAACAAAAAACAGCCACCTTCTCTCTCATATTTAATACACATTCTCTTTCCTATTAATTATTCATACATAAAATAATATTAAAAATCCAAATATTGACTTTGTCAACACAAACAAGGTCCAACATTAAACGCCGTTTTTGAAATAAGCCGCGCCAAACGCAACTTCTTCCCACAATCACGGAGCGTTTCCGCCACACCACAGCCTAAAAGTCTATCCAAACGCCACTTAAAGCTCTGCAATGCTAGCCCGTTGCATATTTTCTATTTATTTTGCATTATATTATATATATTTTAAAAAAATTTACACAACAATTAACATGCATAATGCTATTTCATTAAAAAAATTGTTTAATAATATCTAACGGCGTTAATTTCCGTCTGTTATTAAGGCTCTGTTTGGGGCGGCTTTTTTGCTCCGGCGAGTTTGGATAATGTATGTTTGGCATGACGACTTACAATCACCACCAAGAAAATAGTTTTGAAACGTAAACGCGGATGAAGTTCCAGTTCATAACCTTCAACCATATTGAGTTCTTGTAGATATGAGATTCGTTGTAAAAAATGCTTCTTTGTTAACCACAACATTTATGACTGCTATCACATTGCCAAACGTTGTCTTATTCGCTCATTACTACCACATTGAGTTCTTGTGAATATGAGATTCATTGTAACAAATGCTTCTTTGTTAACCACCGTTTTTATGACCGCTACCACCGTGCCAAATGTTAGTCTTATCCTATTATTACCTCCATGTAGAGTTCTTGTAGACATGAGATTCACTGTAAAAAGTGTTTCTTTGTTAACCACCATGTTTATGACCGCTACCACAGTGCCAAACATAGTCTAAGATGTTTGATGAGTTCCACCTTCATTTATAGGAGAGAAGCCCCCCCCAATGATCTCCCCCAAAAATAGGTCATGGGTGGCCCACCCCCTCCATGAACTCTCATGAGGAGGAAATCATGGGGGTGGGGCCCGCCACTCACCCCATGGGGGGAAAACCGCCGCCGGCCGCCGCCGGCCGGCCGCCGCCGCTTGCTGCCGCCGGACGACTGCCACCGACCACAGCCGCCGCCCGCCGCCCGCCCGCCGCCGCCGCCCGCCGGCCAGCCCGCCGCCACCCGCGGCCCGGCCGCCGCCGCCCCCCGGCCGCCCGCCTCCGGCCGCCCGCCGCCCGCCGTCGCCGACCGCCGCCGCCGGCCGCCCGCCGCTGTGGCGGCCCGTCGCCATGGACGACCTCCCCACCGTCCGATCGAGGGGAGGCTCTCCTCGTCGTCCGATCAAGACGGTAACCACCCACTAACCCACCACTTTAGTGGTGGGGCCCGCCATGACCCTCCCCTGGAGGCTATAAAAGGACCCCAGGGGGTCTTCATTCTTCACCTTTGGATGCCCGGAGCTTTCTTCTTCTTCAGGTGAGAGCTCTCCTGCGTCCTCCCCCTGCGTCGGCCTCGAGTCGCCGTGAACCACCAGCGGCCGCCCACTGCCACCGGCGCTCCACCACCGCATAGACAACAGGAAAACACCCAAGTCCCTCGAGAGCCAAAGGAGGAAGGTGATCGCATCCAGCAAGGGAACACAACCAGAAGAGCCAGAGCACCGGGACCGTCCCACGCATTCCAATGTCCAAGCTACTCCCGCGGGAATGCGAGTCCCAACATTCTTCAGAGTGCAAGATCGCAAGCACCGCCCCTGCCAAGTTCAGCCTTCATGGCAAAGAGAAGCACCCGTACCGCTGAAGGCTCCGCCTTTGGTGGGAACCCCGTGCCCGCACGTTCGCACTCTCTGGGGGACGTGCCACTGACCGCTGAGGCCGCGCTAGCTCCCGTTACTGCCTTGGAAGGACGTGTCCGCCAGATGGAAGAACAGTAAACTGAAATGCTTACCCTGCTGCGAAACCTTGGAGCACCTCAGGCTCCCTCGCAGCAGCCAGCCCGAGCAGATCCACCCCGACCACCGAATCAGGGCCGGCCCAAGAAGTCCTTCCAAGGCAGGAGATATCCGAGAATATTCTGAAGCTGAAAGTTCCGCTCACCCGGTCCAGAGGAGAGCGAGAGCGGACCATCATCATGAGCCTGCAAATGAAGTACGTCTACCTCCGCCGGAAATGTTTACTCGGGAAGAAATTCGAGAAGTCATTGTCGAAGAATATCGTCAGGCTGGTGCAAGAGACATTCGTGCCCGCCGACCGTTGTGCCAAGGTTCCCCTCTGATACCCCAGATTCTGGATCATCCAATTCCAAACTGATTTAAACTCACAAACTTTGAAACGTTCGACGAGACCGATGACCCGCTAGAACACATCAACCACTTCACCACCATCATGAGGATTTACAACGCTCCAGACCAGTTGCTCTGCCAAGTGTTCCCAGCAACACTCAAAGGACAGGCCCGTACATGGTTCCATTCCCTGAGAACTGGCACCATTACCAACTTCGCAGAGCTGACCAGACAGTTTGCCGACCAGTTTATCGCAAATCGGAGAATTGTTCGCGATCCCTCACACCTTTCAGGTATTCGACAAAATGAAGGAGAATCCCTCAAGGACTTCTTTCGTCGCTTCACCTCTGAGGCACGTCAAATTCCGGGCATCGACCCCGAACTTCTCAGAGGTGTCTTCCTTGGCGGACTCCGCCCCAGCGACTTCTATTCAGCACTCATGAGGAGACCGTGCCCAGTTATCCAGATCTCGTTCACCGGGTCGAGGCCCAGATAGCAGCCGACGAGGCTATTGAAGCGCACCGCCAGCAGTTTGAAGGAAAATAGAAAAGAAGGAAAGAAGAGGAACCAACTCTCACAAGACAAGAAGAACGACGTCGGGAGTGAGCGTCGCCACGATAGCCGTCAACATGACCTTCCCAGGAATGGGGGGCAACATCAACTTCAGGAATATACCCCTCTGAATACCACCCGCACTAATGTGATGTATGGAATTCAAAATGATCCGGCATTCCAACGACCAAGAGCACCGCGGCCAAAACCCAAGGATGACCAGACAAGATTCTGCGAGTTCCACCGCACAACGGGTCACAACACCGAGGAGGGTGCGGGCTAAAAGATGAAATTGAGCGTCTTGTCCGCCAGGGGCTCCTCGGGAGATTTTTGCAAGGACAAGCACAGATCTCAGCACAAGGAGGAAACGGTGGAGGAAGGCAGATGGTGGGCAACATAGAGACCATCGTCAAATCCCCGACGATGGATACCTAGGGTGGGTGCTCTCCCCAACGCAGGATGACCCTCTACAACACGCCTGCAGCCTGGAATTTGCGTCGCATCCATCCCTCCGTATTTTTTTTTATTAATGTTGTTTATTGTCTGCATTTTCCATCACCTTATTTTCGTCACTTTAAAACAGCAAAAGTCACGAGCTCTGGCTCAAATAAACCATGTTTATTTCCAAGTACAATATCATATTTATTAAAGGTAAAGATGTGCCTACAAACCGAACAAGCAGGTTCTTCACCAACTTTGCCCCCCTCGCGATTGCATCCGGATTGAGCACTTACGTTCTCCGGCGTTCGGATTGAGCACCTATGTTCTCCGACAGTCGGACTGAGTACTTACATTCTCCGACGTTACTCTTCATGCCATCGTCAGGGCCTGCCCCCCTCACGATTGCACCCGGATTGAGCACTTACGTTCTCCGGCACCCGGATTGAGCACCTACGTTCTCCGATAGTCGGATTGAGTACTTACATTATCCGACGTCACTCTTCATGCCATCGCCAGGGCCTGCCCCTTACGATTGCACACGGATTGAGCACTTACGTTCTACGACACTCGGATTGAGCACCTACGTTCTCCAACAGTCGGATTGAGTACTTACATTCTCTGGCGTTACTATTCATGCCATCGTCAGGGCCTGCCCCCTTGCGATTGCACCCGGATTGAGCACTTACGTTCTCCGGCACCCGGATTGAGCACCTACGTTCTCCGACAGTCGGATTGAGTACTTACATTCTCCGACGTTACTCTTCATGCCATCGTCAGGGCCTGCCCCCTCGCGATTGCACCCTGATTAAGCACTTACGTTCTCCGGCACCCGGATTGAGCACCTACGTTCTCCGACGGTCGGATTGAGTACTTACATTGTCCGACGTCACTCTTCATGCCAACGCCAGGGCCTACCCCCCTCGCGATTGCACTTGGATTGAGCACTTACGTTCTCCAGCGCCGGATTAAGCACCTACGACGGTCGGATTGAGTATTTACATTGTCCGACGCGACCCTCGTGCAACACCATGGGGGCCTGCCCCCCTCACAAAGAAGCCGCGAGCATCCATCGCACAAGCCAAGCATCCCTCGGGCGAGCTAAGCCGCGAGCATCCCTCGCGCAAACTAAGCCGCGATTATCTCTCGCACAAACTACGTTGCGAGCATCCCTCGCTCAATCTAAGTCATGGACCCAAGCTGTGCACATTAAGCAGCGAACCAGCGCAAACAAGCAGCCAAGATGACATAAAAAAACAACAATGTCATAACAAAACAAAGCTGGAAAGATACAAGTACCATCAGCAACAACAACCGAGCCCAAACAAGGGGCAAAACAAAGTACAATCAAATGTAACCATACAATGACAAAAATACCACTACCCGTCTTCAATATCGGAATGCTCATCCTCAGAGACATCTGCAAAGCTGAAACTGGAGGTGTCACACCCCTGGCTCTTGCTAACAAAGCGAAAAGCCTTCGAGACACCGCGTTGGAGCACCAACTCGCGTATATCATCCATCTAAGGCTCCACCTCCATGGACCAAATATCGTCACGAACCTCCTCCGCGATCAAGATACGGTCTCGCATATAGTCCGGCGACTCCAAGTACTCCGCGAGCCCTGCAGCCTTTAGCTTTGACGCATGGTCATCAGAGGACAGCGTCTTCACCTGCGCCTTCGCCGCTCGAATCTGAGTCTCGAGTCCTGAGACCTCCTCCCGCGCCGCCTGTAATTGGGCTCCAAGCTTGAAGTCTCCTCCTTCGAATGCTTCAACATCTGAGTGGTCCTCTCCACCAAAGTCTTCTCCACTTCCAAGGCCGCGCGAGCATCCTCTAACTCGGACTTCAGCTCCGTACCAACCCGGTTGAACCGCGCAAGGTCCCTGTCATGTTCCTCCCTTAAAGAGGCAAGCGAACTCGTCGTCGACCGAAGCTTCTCCTGAAGAGTAAGGTACCCATCCTTCAGGCTCACGTAATGATCATTCCAGGTCAGTGCAATCTGCGCCTGGGTCTCTATCTGCACAAAAAAAGAAAAAGAGCAAAGTTAACCTCTATAGTAAAAGATGATAAGGGAAAAAAGCCTTGAGAACAAACCAAATTCATACCGCATCGCTCATCGCCCTTAAGGAAGAGGACATCCACGAAGCAGCTACACCAACAGATGCCAGGGGGACTGGGGGAAGTAAGTATCTGCACCTCAGGAGTCAAATCATGACAAGCATCAGAGGTCACCACTGCCACCACATCAAGGTCGCTTGGGGGCGCCGACACCGCTTTCCTCTTGCGGTCCCCTCTCGAGAAGTCTCCGCTGGCCGGCCTGGGTCTGCCGAAATACCACACTGCACCAACCGCTTCTCCTCCACATAAACATAAATACTGAACAGACGATTGGCCAACTCACGAGGCTCAGAAAATCCAAGCACCGGGGAAAAGTCCCACTCCTTCCCCCTCACACGGCGGCAACGATCGGGAAGCATATCTCACACCTCAGGAAGACTCCATGAATTCTTGACATATCCGAACAAAGTGTTGCCATGGCGACGGTCTTTGCGGGCCTCAAACTCCAACCAGGCCTTGTTGCTGCGTACCTCCATCCGCTCGCCGCCATCGGAACGAACATCGCACCAATCCCGAAATTGGTCCAGGGAAAACTGGCATCCATGCTCGCGGAAGAAAGCAACTAAGCCCATGATCCGAGCAATCCCGGCCGGGACGAACTGGGAAATAGGCACCCCACAAAACCTCAAGATCTCAACAACCTCCTCGCACGACGGAAAACGGAAACCGGACCTCAGAGAAACTTCGCAAATCGTCAACCAGCCACGAGGAGGATTTTGAACCCGCTCCTCCGGGCGCGGGATCCTCACTTCCAAATCGGCAGGGAGCCCGTATTGTTTCCTCCAAATATCACGCCATCTTCAGTCAAAGAAGAACGCAAACGCATCGGGCCGGAGGAGCGCTTCGAGACCTGCACAGGACAAAAAATCAAAAGTTCAGAATCACCTGAAGAACACGACCAAGCAACCCAAGTGGCACGCGAAAGAGGGTGCTTGCGCAAGCACACACATAGCAGGAGCATTGCACGCCATGCGACCCGCGTGCACGCAGCCAGCGCGGGCAAAACCCCACGCGCATGGCCAGCGCAGTTAGCCCGCCCGCGCCCCGCCGGCGCGCGCAGCCCTTCCGCACTGCCGGTGTAACATCCCATGTTACTTCTGGACCCCTCAACTTCGATTGGGTTAGGCATGGGTGAGATTTAAGGAAGGACCAACTATGTTTGACCCTAGGTAGTGGGTGGTAGCCATGTGGGGCCCACTATAGGACCATAGTCAAACTAGGTCAAACTAACCTAAGAGAGGACCCTAGCCACACCATGACCCCACCACATTGCCCTAACCCTAAAGACAATCTAAGTGGACCCTAGGGCATATCACTAGGTCAACACTTTGACCTAAATTGACCAAAGTCAACCTTGGGCTTAATTGGTCAACCCCCCACTCATAAGCCCAAATAGCCTAAGTAGGGCACCCCTTGACCCAACCCAAGTTGGGTGGTGCCACTAGATCCATTTCCACCAAGTAGGGTCAGCCCACCCACCATGGTTGACCAAGTCAACTCCCTAAGTCAACAAGTCAACAAATTGACCTAAAGGAGTGAAATGAAGACCAAGCCACTTTCCCTTGGACCAAGCCCACCAAAATTGGCCCATGGCCAGCCCAAGTGAACAAGACCAGTCCTACCCCTCTAAATCAGGAGAGAGAATACATGCAAGGGGTAAAATTGGGATTTTAAGGGTAGGAGGAGAGAGAAAATGGAAAGGGAGGAAATGGTGGCCACATGGCCACCCCATCAGCTGGTTTTATCTGCCCAAAACCAGGTGGCCGACCTCCCCTCTCCATTTCCAGCAGAAAACCGGGGCTGTGTGCCACTTGGCTGCTGGGCGGAGCAAACAAAGCTCAAACCGAGCTCAATTAAGGTGTATCTCCATGTACAACCAAGTTCAGTCCAAACAGACCTCACCAGAAGCTTCAGGAGATAGAAGGGAGTGGAAATCGAGTGCTGGATCATGGAGAATGGTGGAGAATTGAGTTTTCGGGGTGGAGCTCGCCGGCGCACCACCACCACGGCAAACCGCCGCCTGACCCGCAGCCAAGCCCCAATTCAGGTGCGTTTCGCCTCGCCTCTTCCTGTACTAGATTTCTAGATCCATTTAGGGAGATATCGGGCTCAATCGAGCCCGATGCCATGGGAGGAAAATGGAGAAAGCCGGGCTTTTTCTTCTTGCTCGGGTTCGCCGGAGGAGCCAACTCCGGCGGCCCCACCGCTGGGAAACGCTAGCCCCCACCTTAACGAAGGTGGTGGCGATATCTGCCGGCGGTGGTGGTGGCTCAGCTGGCCAGAAATCGCCAGCCAACATCATCCAGGGAAACGCAATCGCAGCCATCAATTCATTGGAGACGATGAACCGATCCCGTCGGTTTAGGCTTTAAGATTCGTGCAATGATATTAAAATGATTAATTATTACATGATGAATAGTGTAGATTCTGTCACATTATTACAGCCACTTTGCATGTTATTTTTAGGCCTCTTAGAGGCATTTCCAGAATTAGTCTCTCAATGAAAATTGTAGCTGATGGTCTTATATTTAATTTGCCACCTTAAAGATATGATTTGATGTAGTGTACAGTCCTGTAGGACATTTCTCCTAGGACTGGTCCTAGAGTAGGGCAGAAATTAATTTGGATGCCCAGGTCAAACCATTAGTCACCATGGCCCCAAATTTTGGGCACATGCATGATTAGGGCATACTTAGCCCCTGCCAAAAATTAGGAATTTTTAGAGAAAAGTTTCCTATAGTTTTTGCCAAAATATCAAAATACAAATAAGTGAAATATATGGAGTTTTACACCTCCCCATGGTCCCAAATCTTGGTGGTAGGTCAATGGGGACATACTTGGTGCATGATAAAAATTCCAGCACCTTGGGTTCACTGCATGTTGGAGAATCCACTTGCATGTGTTAGCTCATGTTTTGCCTTGGTGTGCAAATAGCAAAAACTCAAATATGATGTATTTAGCCCAATGGTGGCATGTAAAGATCTTGGAATTATTTACAGTGGTTCATTAGGATAAATTTCATCCCTCAAATTAATCATGGAATTTTGAATCAAAAATTCCATTTATTGGAATTTATTTTAAATATAGCTATTTTGGAAATAAAATTGGAAAATAGGTTTTCCTCAAGTACAAATACTAAAATTTTGCCAAGGCATAGATAATGTTACATTTAACTTAGGAAAAATATGATCCCTCTGTTTTGAAGAGCTTTTGGATTAGATATTTTAAATTGCCCATTTTACCCTTATCTTATTTAATTCTTGAAATAATGGATATGTACCTCAGAAAAATTTGGAATTTATTCTACTGCTATAAAATGGTATTATTAGTTTTGTATGAATTTTTCAGAATTAATGGATGCATTGTTAGTTGTTAAATTAATACAATGACATTTTTGGTAAATATGTTATAATGGAATTTTATAGGCCATTACACCATAAAAATTGATGAGACTCTGCCAATAGTCATACATTAGTGTTCTAAATGTTCTGTAATTTTCCTGAAATTATTGATTACATATTGCCTATACTTCATTTGGAAAATGAAAATTTATGTGAATTTGGTATTAAATAAGAAATGACAATAAATAATTAAAGGAAAATTATGAAACTCTGTAGGCAGCAATATTTTATCATTATACAACTCAGGAAAACTTTCCTAGGTCAGAGGATGTTAAATCATACTACTTCATGTGTAAAGTGACCTAGTGTTTAAATTAAAAGATTTAATTAAAGAACTATTTGGACAAGAAAAATTATGAGAATTCATAGGGTAGTTCCCTTAGTCCAAACCACCCTAGGATAAATATTTAGAGGCAAGATGCCTTAAGGTTTGGAAGATCACATTTTTAGGTTAATCATAGGACATGGTCTGCATATAACACAAATAGGTCTTGCCTTAGGGGTTACCAGGGGATTGATTATCTGCAGAAATAAGAGAGTTCAACATGAATAACCCTGGTGGGTAGAGTGCCTTAGTGAGGGATCAAAAGTGCAAGTCTTAGTTAGCAACTGGAGTGGGGGTCGGCGGAAGACCGTCGGTTTCCCGGTAACACCTTAAGTCGCTAGGGTTGTATTAGAGCAATAAAGAGAGCTGGGGAGATACATGGGTAGCCATCAACTAAAACAAATATCCTTGCGAAAGGGAACGTTGGGCGTAATCCTAACACAGTTCCTAGTGCCCCTTGAGAGCCCTTCACAGGGAATACCGGGGGCAGTCCTGGGATTAACCTTAAATCTCTAAGTATAATAACCCGTAGACAAGAGTAGTTTAATAGGTTAGGACATTGTTGTACCTTCTCGCCCGTGTAGGGTTGGAGAGATTCATGATATATATCTCACCCGTTTTGGGGTTTGAGGGAGTTGGTATAAAGGCACTAATGTGCGATCTCACCCGTTTTGGGGTTTGAGGGAGTTGGTATAAAGGCACTAATGTGCGATCTCACCCATTTGGGGTTTGAGGGAGTTGGTATAAAGGCACTAATGTGCGATCTCACCCGTTTTGGGTTTGAGGGAGTTGTATAAAGGCACTAATGTGCGTTCTCACCCGGGTTTGGGTTTGAGGGATTCAGGACGGGTTTGGTCTTGCGAGCGGGAGGCTCGGAATGAAATACTTGCATGTGCATAAATATCGTGGCGGGGCATGCGGTACTGGCCGTTCGTCACACCGATGGCAGTACGGTGCACCAGGCGGTTGTGAGAGTTAGAGGGGCCAGTGGGTTGTTTTACACTGCGGTCTGGAGGACGATCCCCGATAACACACATCCGACCCAACAAGACTGACGGGTTTGTCAGCAAAGTACGTACGCGAGACTCTAGAGTACACCTTGGACGTGCACAGAGGCGTATGAGAGGGGTCTAAGGCTTGGTAGTGTGCATACCGGTCTAGAAGCGGAGACGACCGCTCCACTGCTGCCGTAGCCACAGCGGTGGTACCCGAGAGTGATGCTAGCTCTCAAAAAGTGGGAACTAAAGGTCTGTGATCACAGAGTCGTTGTGTGTGAGTTGCACTTGCCTGCGCATAAAATTGCATCATATCATTCATTCGTATTAGGTCATACACTTCATAGATCCTTATCATATAAATTAGTATGGGCTTTTTTATATGATAAGTTAAATTTCCTGGAAATCCTAACTTATATATTTGTATGGGCATTTATATAAGTTAGAGTACGTTTGTGATGATAGTATAGTGGTAGTTTAGTTTATTTACTTGTTCATACTACTGTGCTTTACTTTCCTTTACTGCACTGCTCTTACTTACTACCTTGTACCATACTTAGAACTGCTAGAGTAGAACTACATTACTTATTACAACTCTAGTTAGATACTGTCACCTGCTTCCACTTTGCTACCCCTTTTGTTGTCCTCCGCTTCGTCCTCCGCTCGGTGCCTAGGAGCTGCGGGGCGAGGTGCGGAGGAAACGACTTAGTCTTTTTGACTAATGGTCGGTGACCAACTATTTTTAGGAGCCCGGGGAGATGGAGCACCAGCACGTCGAGGAGGCAGGACATGAGGAGCAGATACCGCTTCAGCAGGCTACTACCACTACTGTGCGTCCTCAGGTGGGACGAGATCTGATGTTCTAGTATAGCTTCCGCATTTATTATTTTGTGAGAGAGTGATTTTGATGTACTGGGCATAAGCCCTTTTTACTCTTTCATTTGTACTCTTCTGTGGACTATAGTGATGTACTTTTCATTTCATTTATATGATTGTACTATGTGACTTGTGGACTGATGGTTTCGTATATAGTTTTACTTCTTCTTCTCATATTGGCCTACAGGTTAAATGATCGTACTAGCCGGCAGAATCGGCGTGTTGCGGTGTCGACTAACCCATGAGTTAGTGCCACCGTAAGACGGCGGTTCTGGGCATAAGACCGGTAGCCCTCCTTGGTAAGGGGGAGGGGGGTCTTACAAACTGGTATCACTTGAACAACGATCATATGAGAAAGAAGTCCACAACAAGGAACCACCCCCGCCCGAGCATTAGTTTGCGGACAAACTATGCAGCGGAAGCAGTGGTGTGCCCATGTACAAAAGTCACATAAATGGTCCACAAAGTACAATGAGTTAGGCCAGTTCTGTTTTTTTAACCTTACCTTTATGCAACCTCCACAGGTCGCCGCGCCGAAAAATGTGGCTCCTCCCCCTCCAGCTGCCACTCCATTCCTACATACGGAGATGGGGCAGACCTTGACGGCGATTCTGGATGCCTTCAGATCCCAGCAAGTCCCGGCTCCACAGCCAAATCCGGGGTCGAGCTGGCTGAGTGCATTCAAGAGCCTGTCCCCACCGACGTACCGTGGGACAGAGGATGCGGTAAAGACAGAAGAATGGCTGGAGGCCATACACGAGATCTTAGCAGGCATCAGCTGCCCAGTCGGCGAGGCAGTACCTCTAGCCACCTCCGTGCTAGAGGCTCATGCGAAGAGATGGTGGAAATCAGTCCGGGAGTCTACTTATGCGGACTTTGAGCTGTCAGAGATATCATGGGAAAAGTTTGGCGATGTGTTTCTGGAGCACTTCGTCTCTGCCACGGACAAAGATGCCTTGGGGGAGAGATTTTTGAACCTCAGGCAGGGGACTAGATCGGTGATAGAGTATCAGAGAGAGTTCTCCCATTTGGCCAGGTTCGCAGGGATTCAGGATACCGATGATAGGAGGTATGCCAAGAGGTTCTACCGGGGCCTCAGGGATGATTTGAGGCAGGCCTTGTTATTTATTTCTCATGGCACATCTAGGCAGATCATTAAGATGGCGAAGAAGCTGGAGGCTGACCAGCTGATGGTGCGAGCCGGAGGGAAGAGACCATTTGAGGGTCGACATCAGGAGAGAGCAGTAGGGGCTCTCAGAGAGGCAGGACTATCGGATACAGGAAGGGTGGGGGACGTCGTCGTCCCAACTTCAGGCAGGAGCAGGGGCCTCCTCCAGCGTTGGCTCCCCCACCTCTACAGATGCATGATCCGAGGAGACAGGATGACCGAGGCCACCGACAAGTGGTTTGTTACGGATGCCGCCAGCCCGGGCACATCAGGTCGGAGTGCCCGTACCGATTCCATCCCCCTCCTCCTCCTCCACCTCTAGTGGCCCCAGTACAGCAGGGCCGAGGACGGGGCCGAGGACGAGGCCGAGGCCGGGGATATCACGGCAGGAGACGCGAGCAGGAGCAGGTATATGCCTTGGACCTCACAGAGCCGAGGAACCCCGAGGAGGTTATCACAGGTACTTAAAGTTAATTATTGATTTTCTTGAATTTTCAATTATATATATGGTACCTGAAACTATAGGATAACAATTAACTCTCACGTAAACAAACCTCAGGCATAGTTATGATCAGCGGCAAGCCCGCTCATACTCTCTTCGACACGGGTGCTTCGCACTCGTTCGTATCCGAGGCTTTCATCGACGGACTCGAAGGCGTGGTGAGGTTTCCTGGACTAGAGATGAGGGTGCGTCTACCCGATGGGTCGGAGCTGCGGACCACTGCACATTGTGATATGGAGGCCGAGATTGGCGGCAAGGCATTTGAGGCGCCGGCAACTATTCTGAAGCTGCAGGACTTTGACTTGATTTTGGGCATGGCCTGGTTGCATCGGAACCATGCTCAGATAGATTGTCCGTCCAGGAGGATCACGCTAAGGCATGGCGACTCTCATGTTATCGTTGAAGGTATCCAGCCTATCTGCCACCTACTGTTATCTTCTGTACAGGCTGTGAAGGCCCATGAGCAGGGTGAAGAAGTTTATCTTGTCTGCTTCGAGATGGTGGGAGCAGAGACGACTATCTCAGATATTCCGGTGGTCCGGGATTTCTCCGACGTATTCCCGGAGAAATTGCCCGGGCTACCACCTGCTAGAGACTTGGATTTCAGGATTCAGCTAGTGCCGGGAGCGAGGCCGGTGTCCCGGGCACCCTACAGGATGGCTGCCAGGGAGTTAGCAGAGTTCAGGACTCAACTACAGGAGCTAGTCGAGTCAGGTTTTGTGCGGCCCAGTTCATCACCATGGGGAGCGCCAGTTCTCTTTGTGAAGAAGAAGGATGGATCACTGCGACTATGCATAGATTACCGGGAGCTGAATCGGTTAACGGTCCGCAATACCTATCCTCTGCCTCGGATAGATGAATTATTTGACCAGCTACAGGGAGCCTTCTGGTTCTCCAAGCTAGATTTGCGATCCGGCTACTACCAGCTCCGTATCAGGGAAGAGGACATACCGAAGACGGCATTCAGTTCACGCTATGGATTATACGAGTTCACGGTGATGCCTTTTGGGCTCACGAATGCTCCTGCCGCATTCATGAGTCTAATGAACCGTGTATTCGAGCCCTTCTTAGACCGCTTCGTGATTGTATTCATCGACGACATCCTTATATATTCTCGGACTCAGGAGGAGCATACAGAGCACCTGGCGCAGGTCTTGCAGAGGCTGAGGGAGACCCAGATGTACGCAAAATTTTCAAAATGCCAGTTCTGGTTGCAGGAGGTGGCTTTCCTGGGGCACACGATCAGTGGGGCTGGGTTAGCAGTAGACCCAGCCAAGATAGAGACAGTGAGGGATTGGCCACGGCCGAAGACCGCATCTGACATCTGCAGTTTCTTGGGACTAGCCGGGTATTATCGCAAGTTCGTGGAGGGGTTCTCGAGGATAGCACTCCCCCTCACGTCCTTGATGAAGAAGGACACAGATTTTGTTTGGTCAGAGCGGTGTGAGACGGATTTTCGGGAGCTGAAGGACCGACTCATCTCATCCCCCATTCTTGCGCTTCCATCCGGGAGCGAAGGATTCCAGATCTACACAGACGCCTCTTATCAGGGGATGGGTGCAGTCCTGATGCAGCATGGACATGTTATTGCTTATGCTTCGAGACAGTTGAAGAAGCATGAGCATAACTATCCAGTACATGACCTAGAGCTCGGGGCTGTGGTTTTCGCCCTAAAGATATGGAGGCATTATTTATACGGGATTCATTATGACATCTTTTCAGATCACAAGAATCTCAAGTATATCGATACACAGAAGGACCTAAACCTGAGACAGAGGAGGTGGCTGGAGTTCCTCTGTGATTATGATTACAAGATCCACTATCATCCGGGAAAAGCGAACACGGTAGCAGATGCTTTGAGCAGGAGGGCCGGCACTTCTGGACCGGAGCCCCGATTGATGTCCATAGAGCTGCTACAGATGATGGAGGACATGCACATTACCATGGTGTCCGAGACCGAGCCAGTAGTATATAGAGAGTATTTGAGCTCAACGATCAGTGGCGATGATATACAGGAGCGCATCCGAGCACATCAGAGGCTGGATGCTGCGTTACAGCCGATTTTCAGTGCCCTAGAGAGGGGCAAGGTCGAGGACTACACACTACAGGATGATCTTCTTCGGTTCCGGGGGCGCATCTACATACCAGCAGGGGGTAGTATCCGGGATGACATACTCAGAGAGGCACATTGCTCGAGATATTCAATGCACCCCGGCATCACCAAGATGTGGGCAGATTTGCGGAGGTCTATGTATTGGCCCGGGATGAAGAGGGAGATCACGGATTTTGTGACCCATTGCGAGACCTGCCAGCGTGTGAAGGCAGAATGCAAGAGCCCTGGAGGTTTAGTACAGCCACTGCCAGTTCCAGAATGGAAGTTCGAGGACATTGCTATGGACTTTGTACACGGATTGCCTCGCTCTTACTCTGGGCATGATTCTATATGGGTTATAGTGGATAGATTGACCAAGGTAGCGCGGTTTATTCTAGTTCGAAAGGATGCCCCAGTTGCAGTTCTGGTGATATTATTTGTGGAGCAGTACGTCAGATATCATGGCATCCCCAGGACAATTGTTTCGGACCGTGATGGTCGGTTCACTTCGAGCGAGTGGAGGGCCGTGCATGCTTATTTGGGATCTCAGCTTACTTTTAGTACCGCCTTCCATCCGCATACCGACGGACAGACCGAGCGGACCATCCGGACCATGGAGGACCTGCTCAGACTATGCATATTGGATACGGGGAAGCCTTGGGAGAGGCTGCTGCCATTGATTGAGTTCTCGTATAATAACAGCCACCAGGCTAGCATCAGGATGGCTCCATACGAGGCACTTTATGGGAGGAGATGCCGGACACCGCTATCATGGGTTCAGGATGTGGATATCAGGGCTCTTGGATCTGATTATATAGAGGATACTGAGGCTCAGATTCGATTGATCAGAGATCGGCTGCTAGAGGCCCAGAGCAGGCAGGCAAAGTATTATGATGCTCGGCACCGGAAGGTGGAGTTCCAGGTTGGAGACAGAGTATTCTTGAAGATACGTCCAGTACACGGTGTCTCTCGGGTGCGGAGGCACAAGAAGCTCAGTCCACGATACATGGGGCCATACCTGATCCTGGAGCGGATCGGCCCCTTGGCATACCGACTGCAGCTGTCACCGGAGTTGGGTGCACTACATGACGTCTTCCATGTCTCTTCCTTGCGAAGAGCTCTCCTTCGGCCGGGGCAGCACATTACTACTACAGCCGGACCGGTAGAGCCTGACAGATCAGTGAGATTGGAGCCGATCCGGATTGACGATACAGCCATTCGAGTGTTGCGGAAGAAGAAGGTCCCTCTTGTGAAGGTGATGTGGTCCAACCATGGACGGGAGGAGCACACCTGGGAGCCGAGGGATCTGATGTTGGATCAGCACCCGGAGCTATTCGCATCAGGTACTTTCAAGTTATGTTTTAAAATTCTTTAAAAAATTCTTGCAAATAGAACCCCGTAGACCCGAACTTAAATTTCGGGGACGAAATTATTTTCTTGTTTATTGGAATTTGTAACATCTCATGTTACTTCTGGACCCCTCAACTTCGATTGGGTTAGGCATGGGTGAGATTTAAGGAAGACCAACTATGTTTGACCCTAGGTAGTGGGTGGTAGCCATGTGGGGCCCACTATAGGACCATAGTCAAACTAGGTCAAACTAACCTAAGTGGGGACCCTAGCCACACCATAACCCCACCACATTGCCCTAACCCTAAAGACAATCTAAGTGGACCCTAGGGCATATCACTAGGTCAACACTTTGACCTAAATTGACAAAAGTCAACCTTGGGCTTAATTGGTCAAACCCCCCACTCATAAGCCCAAATAGCCTAAGTAGGGCACCCCCTTGACCCAACCCAAGTTGGGTGGTGCCACTAGACCTATTTCCACCAAGTAGGGTCAGCCCATCCACCATGGTTGACCAAGTCAGCTCCCCAAGTCAACAAGTCAACAAATTGACCTAAAGGAGTGAAATGAAGACCAAGCCACTTTCCCTTGGGCCAAGCCCACCAAAATTGGCCCATGGCCAGCCCAAGTGAACAAGACCAGTCCTACCCCTCTAAATTAGGAGAGAGAATACATGCAAGGGGGTAAAATTGGGATTTTAAGGGTAGGAGGAGAGAGAAAATGGAAAGGGAGAAAATGGTGGCCACATGGCCACCCCATCAGCTGGTTTTATCTGCCCAAAACCAGGTGGCCGACCTCCCCTCTCCATTTCCAGCAGAAAACCGGGGCTGTGTGCCACTTGGCAGCTGGGCGGAGCAAACAAAGCTCAAACCGAGCTCAATTAAGGTGTATCTCCATGTACAACCAAGTTCAGTCCAAACAGACCTCACCAGAAGCTTCAGGAGATAGAAGGGAGTGGAAATCGAGTGCTGGATCATGGAGAATGGTGGAGAATCGAGTTTTCGGGGTGGAGCTCGCCGGCGCACCACCACCACGGCAAACCGCCGCCTGACCCGCAGCCAAGCCCCAATTCAGGTGCGTTTCGCCTCGCCTCTTCCTGTACTAGATTTCTAGATCCATTTAGGGAGATATCGGGCTCAATCGAGCCCGATGCCATGAGAGGAAAATGGAGAAAGCCGGGCTTTTTCTTCTTGCTTGGGTTCGCCGGAGGATCCAACTCCGGCGGCCCCACCGCCGGGAAACGCTAGCCCCCACCTTAACGAAGGTGGTGGCGATATCCGCCGGCGGTGGTGGTGGCTCAGCTGGCCGGAAATCGCCAGCCAACATCGTCCAGGGAAACGCAATCGCAGCCGTCAATTCATTGGGGACGATGAACCGATCCCGTCGGTTTAGGCTTTAAGATTCGTGCAATGATATTAAAATGATTTAATTATTACATGATGAATAGTGTATATTCTGTCACATTATTACAGCCACTTTGCATGTTATTTTTAGGCCTCTTAGATGCATTTCCAGAATTTAGTCTCTCAATGAAAATTGTAGCTGATGGTCTTATCTTTAATTTTCCACCTTAAATATGTGATTTGGTGTAGTGTACAGTCCTGTAGGACATTTCTCCTAGGACTGGTCCTAGAGTAGGGCAGAAATTAATTTGGATGCCCAGGTCAAACCATTAGTCACCATGGCCCCAAATTTTGGGCACATGCATGATTAGGGCATACTTATCCCCTGACAAAAATTAGGAATTTTTAGAGAAACTTTTCCTATAGTTTTTGCCAAAATATCAAAATACAAATAAGTGAAATATATGGAGTTTTACACCTCCCCATGGTCCCAAATCTTGGTGGTAGGTCAATGGGGACATACTTGGTGCATGATAAAAATTCCAGCACCTTGGGTTCACTGCATGTTGGAGAATCAACTTGCATGTGTTAGCTCATGTTTTGCCTTGGTGTGCAAATAGCAAAAACTCAAATATGGTGTATTTAGCCCAATGGTGACATGTAAAGATCTTGTAATTATTTACAGTGGTTCATTAGGGTAAATTTCATCCCTCAAATTAATCATGGAATTTTGGAATCAAAAATTCCATTTATTGGAATTTATTTTAAATATAGCTATTTTGGAAATAAAATTGGAAAATAGGTTTTCCTCAAGTACAAATCCTAAAATTTTGCCAAGGAATAGATAATGTTACATTTGACTTAGGAAAAATATGATCCCTCTGTTTTGAGGAGCGTTTGGATTAGATATCTTAAATTGCCCATTTTACCCTTATCATATTTAATTCTTGAAATGATGGATATCTACCTCAGAAAAATTTGGAATTTATTTTACTGCTATAAAATGGTATTATTAGTTTTGTATGAATTTCTCAGAATTAATGGATGCATTGTTAGTTGTTAAATTAATACAATGGCATTTTTGGTAAATATGTTATAATGGAATTTTATAGGACATTACACTATAAGAATTGATGAGACTCTGCCAATAGTCATAAATTAGTGTTCTAAATGTTCTGTAATGTTCCTGGAATTTTTGATTACATATTGCCTATACTTCATTTGGAAAATGGAATTTATGTGAATTTGGTATTAAATAAGAAATGAGAATAAATAATTAAAGGAAAATTATTAAACTCTGTAGGAAGCAATATTTTATCATTATACAACTCAGGAAAAATTGCCTAGGTCAGAGGATGTTAAATCATACTACTTCATGTGTAAAGTGACCTAGTGTTTAAATTAAAAGATTTAATTAAAGGACTATTTGGCCTAGAAAAATTATGAGAATTCGTAGGGTAGTTTCCTTAGTCCATACCACCATAGGATAAATATTTAGAGGCAAGATGCCTTAAGGTTTGGAAGATCACATTTTTAGGGTAATCATAGGACATGGTCTGAATATAACACAAATAGGTCTTGCCTTAGGGGTTACCAGGGGATTGATTATCAGCAGAAATAAGAGAGTTCAACATGAATAACCCTGGTGGATAGAGTTGTCTTAGTGAGGGATCAAAAGTGCAAGTCTTAATTAGCAACTGGAGTGGGGGTCGGCGGAAGACCGTCGGTTTCCCGGTAACACCTTAAGTCGCTAGGGTTGTATTAGAGCAATAAAGAGAGCTGGGGAGATACATGGGTAGCCATCAACTAAAACAAATATCCTTGCGAAAGGGAACGCTGGGCGTAATCCCAACACAGTTCCTAGTGCCCCTTGAGAGCCCTTTACAGAGAATACCGGGGGCTGTCCCGGGATTAACTTTAAATCTCTAAGTATAATAACTCGTAAACAAGAGTAGTTTAATAGGTTAGGACATTATTGTACCTTCTCGCCCGTGTAGGGTTGGAGAGATTCATGATATATATCTCACCCGTTTTGGGGTTTGAGGGAGTTGGTATAAAGGCACTAATGTGCGATCTCACCCGTTTTGGGGTTTGAGGGAGTTGGTATAAAAGCACTAATGTGCGATCTCACCCGTTTGGGGTTTGAGGGAGTTGGTATAAAGGCACTAATGTGCAATCTCACCCGTTTTGGGGTTTGAGGGAGTTGGTATAAAGGCACTAATGTGCGTTCTCACCCGGGTTTGGGTTTGATGGATTCAGGACGGGTTTGGTCCTGCGAGCGGGAGGCTCGGAATGAAATACTTGCATGTGCATAAATATCGTGGCGGGGCATGCAGTACTGGCCGTTCGTCACACCGATGGCAATACGGTGCACCAGGCGGTTGTGAGAGTTAGAGGGGCCAATGGGTTGTTTTACACTGCGGTCTGGAGGACGATCCCCGATAACACACATCTGACCCAACAAGACTAACGGGTTTGTCAGCAAAGTACGTACGCGAGACTCTAGAGTGCACCTTGGACGTGTACAGAGGCATATGAGATGGGTCTAAGGCTTGGTAGTGTGCATACCGGTCTAGAAGCGGAGACGACCGCTCCGCTGCTGCCGTAGCCACAACGGTGGTACCCGAGAGTGATGCTAGCTCTCAAAAAGTGGGAACTAAAGGTCTGTGATCACAGAGTCGTTGTGTGTGAGTTGCACTTGCCTGCGCATAATATTGCATCATATCATTCATTCATATTAGGTCATACGCTTCATAGATCCTTATCATATAAATTAGTACGGGCTCTTTTATATGATAAGTTAAATTTCCTAGAAATCCTAACTTATATATTTGTATGGGCATTTATATAAGTTAGGGTACATTTGTGATGATAGTATAGTGGTAGTTTAGTTTATTTACTTGTTCATACTACTGTGCTTTACTTTCCTTTACTGCACTGCTCTTACTTACTACCTGTACCATACTTAGAACTGCTAGAGTAGAACTACATTACTTATTACAACTCTAGTTAGATACTGTCACCTGCTTCCACTTTGCTACCCCTTTTGTTGTCCTCCGCTTCGTCCTCCCGCTCGGTGCCTAGGAGCTGCGGGGCGAGGTGCGGAGGAAACGACTTAGTCTTTTTGACTAATGGTCGGTGACCAACTATTTTTAGGAGCCCGGGGAGATGGAGCACCAGCACGTCGAGGTGGCAGGACATGAGGAGCAGATACCGCTTCAGCAGGCTACTACCACTACTGTGCCTCCTCATGTGGGACGAGATCTGATGTTCTAGTATAGCTTCCGCATTTATTATTTTGTGAGAGAGTGATTTTGATGTACTGGGCATAAGCCCTTTTTACTCTTTCATTTGTACTCTTCTGTGGACTATAGTGATGTACTTTTCATTTCATTTATATGATTGTACTATGTGACTTGTGGACTGATGGTTTCGTATACAGTTTTACTTCTTCTTCTCATATTGGCCTACAGGTTAAATGATCGTACTAGCCGGCAGAATCGGCGTGTTGCGGTGTCGACTATCCCGTGAGTTAGTGCCACCGTAAGACGGCGGTTCTGGGCATAAGACCCGGTTGCCCTCCTTGGTAAGGGGGAGGGGGGTCTTACAGCCGGCACGCGTAAGCAGCGTAGATGCCCCCGCCTTCGCGTCAGTACGTCATCATCACCAATCTAATTCCCCTCCGAATACCTTGGAAGTGCTGGCCACCACTGCCTCAGCCCTCTCACCGGAAGCCGTCATGACACCAGGAACAAAAAAATATCTCCTCTCTCGCTCACTTCGCTCTCGGATAGCAGAGATTTGGGGGGCAATTGATGGGTTCCACCTTCATTTATAGGAGAGAAGCACCCCCATGATCTCCCCCAAAAATGGGTCATGGGTGGCCCACCCCCTCCATGAACTCTCATGAGGAGGAAATCATGGGGGGTGGGGCCCGCCACTCACCCCATGGGGGAAAACCGCCGTCGGCCGCCGCCGCCGACGATCGCCGGCCGCCGCCGCCGCCGGCCGACCGCCGCCCGCCCGCCGCCCGCCCGCCGCTCCCCCGCCGGCCGGCCACCGCCGCCCGCCCGCCGCTCGCCCGCCGGCCGGCCACCGCCGCCCGCCGTCCGGCCGCTGCCGGCCGGCCACCGCCGCCGGCCGCCCGCCCGCCCGCCGGCCGCCCGTCGTCGCCGGCCGCCGCCGCCGGCCGCCGGCCGCCGTGGCGGCCCGTCGCCGTGGACGACTTCCCCACCGTCTGATCGAGGGGAGGCTCTCCTCGCCGTCCGATCAAGACGGTAACCACCCACTAACCCACCACAATAGTGGTGGGGCCCGCCATGACCCTCCCCTGGAGGCTATAAAAGGACCCCAAGGAGTACAACCTCGGGCTCGCAAAGAGCCCTCAAGAAGCAAATAGGTCGAGGTGGGCAAATGGGACCAGGGGGGCCCACTCGCAAGCGGCGAGATGATTGACTCTCCAATGGGCAAGATACCTCACCCAGCTGCGAGAAGGCCTCAAGAGGCGAGAGGTCTTCCATGGGCGAGAGAGCCTCCAGCAGCGAGAAGATCTCGCAGCAAAGGGCGAGAGGCGCCGACGAGACGGGCAGTGGGGTCCCTCTCGCCGGCGGGTGCTTTTCCACTCGCCAGGGGTAGAAGAGGCCTTTTTTATATTTCCCTGTCAAACAGGGGTTTTTACTCTTCTATTCAGGGTATTTTTACCCTCTTACCCTTAGTGGACTGCATATAGCTCCTTAGAACAGCGGAGTTTGGCTGTTGGCAGACCCAGCCAAGGGTACCCCGGTAATTTCAGACCGGTGCAGTTTTGTTATTGGCAGTTCAGATTCTGAAATCTATAAATAAGCTCATAGGGGTTCTTTAGAAGGGGACTTTTTTTTGGACTCCCAAGGGGAATCATCGGCACTGTCTTCTGAGGAACTCCAAGCCCAGCTTTTGGCTTTGGAGGGGAAGCTCTCTGTGACCTTCCGGGTAAGCGGTGTGACCTCACTGCTGCGGATTTGGGCCAGTTTTTCTTAGTCCTTCACGACCAGTCGGAGGTCAGAGCTTAGGCCAAGTAGGTGTCGGCTACGCCCCTATTTTGCGAACATTTGTCGAAGTCAAATTTTGGCTTCAACAGTTCTGGTGCGGTGAGCGTGGAAGTAGCCGATTCAAGAAAAGTTTGAGTTTGGTCCTATGGCAGGAGTTGAAGGAGAAGGATCTGGTTCTGGAGGTTCCCCTCCCAGGTAGAAGAGGCAACGAGGAAAATGCTGGAGGACTTCAGGCGAGAAGTCATGCAAACCATAAGCTTGGCTTTCTCGGCAAGGAACGAGTGGGCGACGCCTCAGGTCCCGATCAAGGTGGTCCCGCTCTTAGGCGAGAACACCCCTGGTCAGCGTCCGGGGAAGGAGGTCCCCGCGGAGGCTGGCGAGAGGTACGTGGCGGCGCGAGAACTCTTCCCAGGCCAGCATCCCGGGAAGGAGATCCCTGCAGAAGACGGCGAGAAGGAGGCAGCTGTGCGAGAGCTTTTCCCTGGGCACGGTCTCGCAGATCAGTCCAGCCAGCCGAGGCCGCGAGACGTGCCCTCTCGGCAAGCAGTCGGCGAGAGCCCGTTCAGTGAACTCGTCATCTCCGCTCCGGTGCCAGAAGGGTTCCGGGAGCCCGACATGTCCTACTACTCGGGGAAGGATGATCCTGTACAACATGTGCAGTGGTTTGAAGATGTGGTTTCGATAAGACAGATGACAGATGCGTTTAAGTGTCGACTGTTTGCCATCACCTTGAAGGAGAAGGCGCGAGACTGGTTCCATCAGTTACCGGCAAGATCGATCTATTGTTTCGAGGATCTGCGGAGGGGTTTCTTATTGAGGTTTTCAACATCGAAGAAGCGTAAGAAGGAGACGGAGTGCTTGTTCTCGGTAAGGCAGAGCCAGGATGAAACGTTGGGACACTACGTGGATCAGTTTCAGGAGGAGATCCTCCAGGTCCAGGAGGTCCCTGGGTATACGCTGATGCTTGCATTCACCCTGGGACTGAGACCAGGCTTCTTTAGTATGAAGTTGAAAAGGGTGCCCCCCTCTCTTTTGAGGAGCTTATGGAGAGGGCGGCGAAGGAGACAGATTTTGAGAGGGCCAATCCGACGTTTGCAAGGAGGTTAGCCAGGTTGGCGGAGGACGACGCAAAGGAACCAGGAGTGGGGAAGCAAAAGGAGCAGAGGGAGCAGAGAGAAGAGAGAAGGAGGGAGGAACCCCGAGGCCAGGGGCACCAAGGACAGAATCACCGGGGGGCCCGAGAGCCGAACAACCGGATAGGTTGGAGGCCTCATGAGGGTCGCCCCCAGGAGTTAGGAGGAGGCTTCCAGGGAAGAGATAACTTCCGGGAGCCAAGGAGGTTCAATCAACCGACATGGAGACAGGGAGTGAGGGATCGTTTTCAGCATCAGTAGGAGGCAATGAGGATCGGTCGAGGAAGAGGAGATCGAGGAGGAGGAAGAAGAGGAAGAGGAGAAGGAAGAAGGGGTGGGGTGGCGTTGCCTTTCTGTGACTTCCATCAGGAGGGAGGTCACGCAACAGCCACGTGCCCAGAGTTCTTGGAGATGAGAGAGGCCAGAGGATTGAGGAGGCAGGATCCGCCGGTAAGGATCGTGGAAGTGCAGCAAGGGGAGGCGGAGGATAGGTGCGAGGACCGGGTGGATGTGGGGACCCGGGGGGGGGGGGGGAATCGGGGCCATCCACGGGGGGATTGGGATCGAGGCCACCTGGAAGGGGAGCCTCCAGACCATGTTCCGAAAGGGGGTAGCCTCAACCTCCCAAACCCCACCCCGCTAGAAAAAATTACCTTCTCTTCAGAGGATATGCCGGAGTATGAGGACCCGTTCTGCGACGCCTTGGTGATCCAGACAGCGGTGGAAAACTTTACGGTCTCCAAGATCCTGGTGGATAATGGGAGCTCCGTGAATGTGATTTTCAAGAGGGCCTTCGATGAGATGCAGGTGGAATCCAAAAGGATCTTGGCCTCGGATGGACCGTTGTTCGGATTCTCCGGGGAGAGAAAAGAAGTGGAAGGGGGAGTAGGGCTGCACATGAGGTTGGGGGGCGTGTCACGGAACTGCCGGTTCGTGATTGTAGACTCCCCGAGCAGCTACAGCGCCATCTTTGGGCGTCCCCTCATCAGCGTCTTTCGCTACGTCACCTCCTCTTTCCATCAATGTATCAAGTTTAACAATGGAGGGGTGCAGGTCAGGGTCAGGGGGATCCAAAAGTGGCAAGACAGTGATACGTCACAGCAGTCAACACCATACCTTGGATGGCAGAAGCAAAACGGTTGGAAAAAGAGATAGCAGCGTGTGAAGAAGCTGTCGTGGAAAAGGGGGTGAGCTCAGAGGAAGAGAGAGAAGGAGCCGAAGAGGAAGTCGGGGGAGAGGAGACTGATGGGAAACAAGGAGGAGGTGCGCAGGAGGCCCAGGGGGGTGTAAAGGTCGAGCAGCAGCAAGAGAGCCCGGAGGGGGCCATGGAGATTGAGGCGGAACAGAGAGGAGGTGTGCAGGAGGTCCAAAGGAGCAGGGAGTGGGAGCCACAGAAGGGAAGGCAGGAGGAAGTGGAAGGAGAAGGGGCTGAGGAGGAAGCCCGAAGGGGCATAGAAATTGAGATGCAGCAGGGCGAGGTGACGGATGTTGAGGGAGCAGGAGGGGAGGAAGAGCCGGAACATGAAGAAGAAGTAAGGGACGACTGGGAGCAGTCGCGGCTGGAGGTGGCCGAGTAAGTGGTGGAGATGGAGGTCCACACCAGCCAGGGGCAAGTACAAAGGGTGCGGATCAGCGGGGGCATGAGCCCCGAAGACCAGGAGCGGATGCGGGCCTGCATTCAAAGCAACGTCGACGTCTTCGCTTGGAGCGCGGCAGACATGCCGGGCATTGATGCGGACGTAGCCTGCCACCGCCTAAATCTGGACCCCCGCACTCGCCCCATACGTCAGAAGATGAGAGCCATCGCCACCAAGCTGGATGAGCCCATTCGCGAGGAGGTCAAGAAGCTCCTGGAGGCGGGCTTCATCTCAGAGATCCAGTATCCGGGCTGGATCTCCAATGTGGTTATGGTGAAGAAGGGGGGTGGAAAATGGAGAATGTGTATCGACTTTTCTTTATTAAATAAATCATGCCCTAAGGATTGCTACCCCCTGCCTCGAATCGACGCGCTGGTTGATTCAGCCGTCGGTTTTTCTATTATGAGTTTTCTGGATGCTTTTTCAGGTTACCATCAGATCCGGATGCACCCTCCTGACGTCAAGGACGTCTCCTTCATCACAAGGGAAGGGTGCTTTAGTTATAACATGATGCCCTTTGGGTTAAAAAACGCGGGAGCGACATACCAACGGATGATGGATCGAGTTTTCCAGGGCCAGAGGGGTCGGAACCTAGAAGTCTGCGTTGATGATCTCATGGTAAAGAGCAAGGGAGTGAACTCACATCTCCAGGATCTGGAGGAGACGTTCGCCACCTTGAGGAAGTTCAAAATGAGGTTGAACCCCTTAAAATGTGTTTTCGGGGCAAGTCGTGGGAAATTCCTTGGGCACCTTCTGACCCCGGCAGGGGTAGAACCTAATCCTGATAAAGTAAAAGCCATTCTGGAGCTAGAATCACCGCGAAACGCTAAGGAGGTGCAGCGCTTGACAGGAAAGCTGGCCGGCCTTAGCAGATTCCTCTCCAGGTCAGGGGAGAAGTGCTCACCTTTCTTTAAAGTGCTACGAGGGAACCAGAGATTTGAATGGACTGCGGAGTGCGAAGAAGCTTTTCAAAAGTTGAAGGAGCAACTCTCCCTGGCTCCTCTGCTTCAAAGCCCAAAAGAGGGGGAAGATCTGACCTTGTACCTAGGAGTGGGAGCAGAGGCGGTGAGCTCCGTCCTAGTCAGAGAAGAGGGAAAAAAGCAGCTGCCCATTTATTATGTTAGCAGGATCCTAAGGAAGGCGGAGCTTCGCTACCCTATCCTAGAAAAGCTGGCATACGCCTTGATTATTTCAGCCAGGAAGCTCCGGCCATATTTCCAAGCACATTTGATTAGGGTGGTGACGGATCATCCTCTCCGAAAGATTTTTGAAGGAGTAGAGCACTCGGGTAGGCTGGCCAAGTGGTCTATCGAGTTGAGTGAATTCAACATTACGTTCGTACCAAGTCTCTCCATTAAGGCACAGGTGGTGGCCGACTTCTTGGCAGACTACGTCGCGGAGGTCGGGGTCGAGGAACCGCGGCCACCGGAAGCATGAAAGATAATGGTCGACGGGGCCTCGGGAAAGCACTCCCTTGGAGCAGGGGTGGTACTAACAAGTCCTCAGGGGGTAACCATAAAACAAGCGGTCGCCGTGCATTTCCCCACAACCAACAACCAAGCAGAGTACGAGGCAGTGATAGCCGGCCTTCGCTTGGCTAAGTAGCTCGAGATTAAGGACGTTGAGGTTTTCACAGATTCATTGGTGGTGGCATCTCAGATACGTGGAGAATTCGAGGCTCGGGAGCCCACCCTTGTGAAATATTTGTCCAGGGTGAGGACAATCATCGGGGGTTCCGGACGTTCTCCATCCATTACGTCCCCAGAGAAGAGAACGCTGCTGCCGATCGATTGGCTAAGTTCGGACCTTGGGAAGGGGGTGCCCTGACTGATTTATTCCATCCAGTGATCGAAGAGGGGGAGCTAATGGAGGTGGATCGGCGACCCTCGTGGGTAGATCCTTTCGTTACCTTCTTTATGACAGGAACCCTCCCTGAGGTGGTCAAGGAGGCAAGAAACTTCCGCCATAAGGCGGCTCATTATCTCATGCATGAAGGAGGATTGCACCGGAGGATGCTTTCGAGTCTCCTAGCTCGTTGCGTGACGGAGGAGGAGACCAGACACATTTTGGAGGAGGTGCACTCCGGGGAATGTGGTATCCATTCCGGAGGGAGGACGTTGGAAGCAAGGGTGGTCAGATAGGGGTACTTCTGGCCCACCCTGAGGAAGGACGCGACAGAGTTTGTGAGGAAGTGCCGAAAATGCCAGCTCTACGCCCCCCTCCAGCTCTTGCCGGCTCAAAGGCTCCGAAGCATTACAACACCATGGCCCTTCGCCATTTGGGGGATGGATTTAGTTGGGCCTTTCCCTCCAGCTAGTGGACAAAGAAGATTTCTCCTAGTTATGATAGATTACTTTTCCAAGTGGCTGGAGGTCAAGACGCTGGCAAAGGTAACATCCCAAGTCATAAGGAACTTTGTCTGGGGAGAGATCATCTGCAGGCACGGGTTGCCTTAGGCCATCGTCATGGATAACGGTCCTCAGTTTGCTAGTGAAGAATTCATCAGCTTCTGCACTCGGCTGGGCATCGACCTCAGGTTTGCCTCCGTCCACCACCCCAGGAGCAACGGTCAGGTGGAAGCGGCAAACAAGATTATCGTTAACTTGCTAAAGAAGAAGGTGGAGAATCTGAGAGGGAATTGGGTAGAGCAGCTCCCCTCGGTCCTGTGGGCTCTGAGAACAACCCCGAACACGGCCACTGGCGAGACTCCTTTCAAGCTTTCCCATGGATGTGAGGCAGTACTACCGGTGGAGTTCGAGGTCCGATCCCCACGAGTTGCAGCTGCAGGTGATGGGGACGAGGCATGGAGGATGGAAAATGAAGAAGGCCTGCACCTCTCACTAGACCTGGCAGAGGAGCTGCGAGACGTAGCAGCCATCAGACAGGAAGAGATCAAGCGTCGAATGGAAAAACACTTCGACAAGCATATCAGGATAAAGCAATTCACGGAAGGAGACCTAGTACTAAAAAGGTTGATGCGACAGGGAGGTCCGCCCCGGTGGGAAAGCTCAATCCAAATTGGGAGGGACCTTATATTGTAGAGAGAGTGTTGAAAGCAGGAGGTTACTACCTCCAAGATGTGGAGGGTAGGACCTTGAACCGCTCCTGGAGTGGGGATGACTTAAAACGCTTCTACCCATGAGAAGGGAGAGCGGTAGATATGTACTCAAAGCATGGTCAATATAACATACTTCTCGAATTTTTTTCTTGTTTATTGTTTATTAAGAAGTCCCGATGACAGGAAGAGGGAACGTCATCGGCACCCCGAGCTCGGCTCGGCCCCAGGTAGACCTGCTGCGCAGGCTCTCATCTAGCTGGTAGGTCTGAAGGCTCCCCTGTGGGGGATAGGTTTTGGTTTGAGATCTTCATCGGCACCCCGAGCTCGGCTCGGCCCCAGGTAGACCCGCTGCGCAGGCTCTCATCTAGCTGGCAGGTCCGAAGGCTCGCCTGTGGGGGATAGGTTTTGGTTTGAGATCTTCATCGACACCCCGAGCTCGGCTCGGCCCCAGGTAGACCCGCTGCGCAGGCTCTCATCTAGCTGGCAGGTCCGAAGGCTCGCCTGTAGGGGATAGGTTTTGGTTTGAGATCTTCATCGACACCCCGAGCTCGGCTCGGCCCCAGGTAGACCCACTGCGCAGGCTCTCATCTAGCTGGCAGGTCTGAAGGCTCGCCTGTGGGGGATAGGTTTTGGTTTGAGATATTCATCGACACCCCGAGCTCGGCTCGGCCCCAGGTAGACCCGCTGCGCAGGCTCTCATCTAACTGGCAGGTCCGAAGGCTCGCCTGTGGGGGATAGGTTTTGGTTTGAGAGCTTCATCGACACCCTGAGCTCGGCTCGGCCCCAGGTAGACCCGCTGCGCAGGCTCTCATCTAGCTGGCAGGTCCGAAGGCTCGCCTGTGGGGGATAGGTTTTGGTTTGAGATCTTCATCGGCACCCCGAGCTCGGCTCGGCCCCAGGTAGACCCGCTGCGCAGGCTCTCATCTAGCTGGCAGGTCCGAAGGCTCGCCTGTGGGGGATAGGTTTTGGTTTGAGATCTTCATCGACACCCCGAGCTCGGCTCGGCCCCAGGTAGACCCGCTGCGCAGGCTCTCATCTAGCTGGCAGGTCCGAAGGCTCGCCTATGGGGGATAGGTTATGGTTTGAGATCTTCATCGACACACCGAGCTCGGCTCGGCCCCAGGTAGACCCGCTGCGCAGGCTCTCATCTAGCTGGCAGGTCCGAAGGCTCGCCTGTGGGGGATATGTTTTGGTTTAAGATCTTCATCGGCACCCCGAGCTCGGCTCAGCCCCAGGTAGACCCGCTGCGCAGGCTCTCATCTAGCTGGCAGGTCCGAAGGCTCGCCTGTGGGGGATAGGTTTTGGTTTGAGATCTTCATCGGCACCCCGAGCTCGGATCGGCCCCAGGTAGACCCGCTGCGCAGGCTCTCATCTAGCTGGCAGGTCCGAATGCTCGCCTGTGGGGGATAGTTTTGGTTTGAGATCTTCATCGGTACCTCGAGCTCGGTTCGGCCCCAGGTAGACCCGCTGCGCAGGCTCTCATCTAGCTAGCAGGTCCGAGGGATCGCCTGTGGGAGATGGGTTTGGATCGAGATACCTCCATCGGCATCGAACTAACAGGACAGTGAATTCACTTTGGCAGAATAGGGTGGAAAGTCTCCTTAAGCGACATTACACCTTAGTATCTCAGCTTAGTCCTAGGGAACAAAAATGAACTAAGGAAAAAGGGGTGTGGAGTAAGGCAGGTGGCGGCACTCGCAGCGGACGGTTTTTGAGGATCGTCTCGCCGATAGCGAAGGGACACTCGCAAGGCAAGGTATCGCGTCAACTCGCGGCCGTAAGCGCATCGAGAAGCCGTTTCGCGTAAAAAAAAGGAAATATAGAGACAGAAAGGCTTACGCGACGAGACGGAGCGGTAGCACCGTCCCACAGACCGGAACGAGCCAGGGATTAACTGCACAAAATAGAGAAAAAAAATAGAGACAGAGTAAAAACGAGCATTCGCTCGATATTTGACAGATACCACGAAAAATATGGTTTAAAGTTTTACAACAATAAGAGGAGGAGAGAGTGATTCTAAATCTTAGAAGCGGCACGTCAGTCCTCCTCGCCGGATGAAGAATCATCTCTCTCCTCGCTATAAAGTTCAGGGACCAGGTCGCGAGCAGTCACAGTCTCGGAGTCATCCTTCACAACCCCCAGATCCTTCATCATTTGCAGCACCAGCTCTGCCGCACGGACACCCGCATCTCGGCACTGCTCCTCGACTTCCTCGTGAGAGTAATGAGGCGGAGGTGTCCGGAAGGGCTCGCGGCGAGACGACGACGCATCATCAGCCTAAAGACGCGCGTTTTCAGCTGTCAATACCCGGACCTCCTCCTCCAAAGCCGACACGCGCGAGCGCAGTTGTTCCGCCGTCTCGACATCCTGCGGGACGACCTAGTAATTAGCCGAGAATGATGGAAAAAGAAAAAGACCCAAGGAAAAAAGTTATGGCTTACCACGCCGCCTTGGGCCTTCGCGAGAAGGGACTCGGCATCAGATAACCTTCTCGCTTGACCGATGGACTTCTCCCGCTCCGCCTCCAGATATTCCTCGCTGGCCTTCCACTTTGAATTGATATAAATGAGGCGGCGAGAGGAGCGGTGCGAGAACTCCAAGCCCCGCATTTGGTGATGGGAAGTTTTTAGCACAAGATCCTTGGTGGACTCGCTTTCAGGCGAAACGGCGTCAAGGCCGCCATAGAGGCTGTAACGCCCCGAAACTCAAAGGAGCGAAGGGGGACGTTTTGGGCCAGTTTGGGTTCTGGCTGAAGGCACACGGCCTGGGACACGGGCGTGTCCCAGGGCGTGTCAAGCGCGTGTCAGCACTTAGCCGCGAAGTCGTCGAGATTTTCTCGATGATTCGCTGAGAATGGGCACACGGCCTGCGGCACGGGCGTGTCGCAGGGCGTGTCGACCCGTGTCGACACTTAGCCGTGAAGTCGTCGAGTTATACTCGACAATTCGTCGAGAATGGGCACACGGCCTGCGACACGGGCGTGTCGCAGGGCGTGTCGACCCGTGTCGACGATCGTCCCGGGGAGTCGTCGAGATTCACTCGACGATCGTCGAGACAAGGAACACGGCCTAGGACACGGGCGTGTCCAAGGCCGTGTCATCAAGTCGTCGATCTTCCCTCGACGAAATGTCCCGTGTACACGGCCTGGGGTCCAGGCGTGTCAATGTGACACGGGCAAGGACACGGGCGTGTCCTAGAACCCGTGCAGTGCTCGGGTTGAAAATGGGGGAAAAATCATGGTGTACACGGCCGGCTACACGGCCGTGTCAGGTGGAACACGGGCGTGTAAGCTCGAACACGGGCGTGTTCGATACCCGTGTGAGGTTCTAGGTGATTCGATTTTGACGGCGAATGCGGCACACGGCCCTGGACACGGGCGTGTGCCAGGCCATGTTCGGTCCAGATTGGGCATTTCAGCCCCGAATCAAAGCCGTTCGTTTTCTTAGGTTGAGATCCAACGGCTGGGGGTTGTTCCTGAGAGGATATACCCGTGAGTTGACTTAGAAATCCATCACTTTCCTTCACTTTTCATCTCTCTAAGTCCTTAGAGAAAGAGGAGAGCCAAGAGTGGAAGAGGAGCTAGATCCGCCATTGGAGGAGCTTCGGAGCTCCGAATCGCAAGCCGACTCCGGATCCACGGAGGCAACGCAAGTGCGGTGATTTCCATCCGATTACTTTTCAATGGCGCCAAAGAGGAACTCAAGGGTAACGATCCTCATCTTGAGCATGAATAGCTCTCTTTCTTAGCATCGGAAGCCCGCTCTCGCGAGTTTGCGGAGAGTTGGAGGCGTTCCTTCGGGTAGATAAGTAAAGTCCCTGTTGTTTAGAGTCCGTATGCGAGAACGGACATAGGCATGATGTGTGAAGCCTACCCGGACATTTTAGTCTGGATCGGTGATGTTACATTGCATAAGGCCGGAGAAGACTCCGTGCTATTGGTTGTTTTTCGGGTTTTCTACGCGGTAGATTGCAGCAGGGAGCCTTGGGGACTAACCCAAAGGTGCACCCGGAAAACTGGGCGGATACGAGATCTTGCCAACTTGGTGGCCTGAGAGCCAACTCGAACATAACTGAGTTATGTGATTTGCGGTAGAATGGGACTCGGAGGAAGTTTGACCCGCGCAAATGGCTTAAATTATCGTTGCGATATGAGCACGGGTTAGATGGAACCGTACCCGCTTTATGTCGTTCGGTTAGAGAGACCTAAGGTTACGTGGCACTCGCCGTTGGCATAGATGTGAGTCTTCGGCGGTCAATGGCTTAAATTGTCGTGACCCAGGCCAGGAAGACAAATTGCTCATAGGTTTGGCCGTCTTAGTGGCGGTGGTGAGTCCGGAATGTTAATGGCTTTAATTGACGTGACATCGACCGGTTCACCGAGAATGTGCCCTGAGTGCACGGGACGTGTGGCCGTACGAGCCAACGTCTGTGATGTAATGGCTATGATTATATATATGGCTCGCTTATGCTAATGAAATGCAGGGAAGGAGCATCGCCGCCCCGAGTTGGGGGCGGGATCGTTATAATTTGGTCAGCATTGCTGACCGTTGCCTTGTTTTGCCACCATGCGGTGGTTTGTTGCTTGCAGGTGCAGCTGGACCAAGCGGTCAATAGCGGGCTAAAGCCCTTTTTGCAAAGCTGGCCCTCGAAGGCCCAAGTAGAAGTGTTTACTGCTTTATTCATGTATGACCGGCCTGTGTGCCGTGGTTTGTAAAACATGTAATTTTCAAGTGAAACACTTTGTAAGGCCTTAAGGCCGGTTTTGGGTATTTTTGTATAACATTCCTTTTGGTATTAGTGGACATTCATGCTTCTATGCTGGGTTCTTGTTTACAACTCTTAAACTGCTTCCGCTAGAATGCTCTGTGTAGGACGTTGAGATTGGTTGGATGGTTTCCATACGTAACCACCCGGTCTGTCTGTGGTATATGACGTCGGGCCCCGGCCGGACCTACTGCTATATACTATGCGACGGATAGGGGGTGTTACAGAGGCCGTACCCTATGGCGAAGGCATGGCTAGTAGGGACCTCTTGCTCCTTCCAAGATGGAAGGAGGGTGGAGATGGACACACGGTTGGAGTCCCGCCCCCACAACAGAACCGGGTCGCCGATGGCATCATGAACCACGGGACCCAGGTTGTAATTCATATGGGAGGAGGGGGCGGGACGACCAGAGGAGTCGCCTTCGCGAGAGGAGGTGGCAGCCGCCTGTTCAGGAGCAGCAGCTCGCGGGTTGGACGCCGTAGCAGGCAGGTTGGAGGCGGCGACAGGTTGATCAGAGAGTACCGTCCCACGGGTAGGCGATACGGCCTGTTGGCTAGGCGAGAGGGGCGGTGGAATTTCCCTATAGAAATAGGGCTCCCTTGGGGAGCTTTCTTCCTTTCCTTAGAAATAACTAAAGCCTTTTTCATCTTATTCTTGGGAGGGCTGGAGCGAGAAGGGACCGTATCGTCTGCGGGCCTCTTCGGCGGGATGGACGCCAGGGACTCTCTCGCCGTCTCTGCCGCTGCGTTGGCGAGATCAAGACCCTTCGCGGGGTGGATGTTGCTCTTGTAAGGGGGGAGGGCTGGAATAATTCGCTCACCTAAAGGCAAGCAAGGATTATTGAACGACGAGACGGCAAATAGCGAGATGCGATGAACGAAAGGATAAGAATACCTTCGCCCGGGAGCACTGGGAGAAGCGAGTCGAGACCTCGCCGCAAGAAATTGACCTCGAAATTCTTGCCGACTAAGTATTCGCACGACAGCTTCTCTGGGCCACTGACTTGGGGGGTGGCGTAGAAGCTCTCTGGCGGAGACACCGGTGCGAGAGGGATGCCGCCAAAATCAGCACGGTCTCCCCGGATGAAGACGAATCGAGTGAGCCAATGGTGGTTCTTGTTGGGCGTCTCGCATACCTTAAGCCCCTGCCCAGTAAAGTACGAGATGCCATCGACATTGGCATGGTAGATAAAGAGCTTGCGGAAGGCCGTCAAGCTGAATTCAATGCGCTCCCGGCGCATATAGCAAGCGAAGGCGATCAACACCGAGATGGCGTTAGGGTTGAACTGCGCCGGGACGACGCCAAAGTATTTGAAGACCTGTTTTACCTCAGGCCAAAGGGGGAGCCGCAACCCCGCCTCGAAATGCGAGACGGGGAAGGCGAGTTCCCCCGGGTAGTAGGTATTGATGCACTCGCCGACTTTGGGGGGACGCGACTCGACCCCTTCCCCCAGGTACTCGCGGGCAAACCTATGGTGATCTTCTTGAGGGAGCCTGCCGAGCGGGAAGTCATGGTCGGTAAACCTCTTCCCACAGCGGCTGCCCCCTCACCTTCCTCAACCTTCTTCTTACCCATCTTCCTCGGCGAGATGGTCTTCGGCGAGACAAAGGAAAAGAAGAAATTGGCGAGAGATCCAAGAGAGAAAGGCGAGAGGGGCCGGCGAGACGGAAGGGTCAGAGAGCCAAGAGCTTGGGTAACAGCAGAAGTGGAAAATGCGGTATCTAATCCCGGACCAGACATATTTATAACCGATACATAACAATGATTGAGGGGCGGGAAAAAACATGAGGGGAGGGGAAGAGTCGATGTCCTTTTCTCTCTCCTAAATCTCGATCGGCGCATCCCATCGCAATCAGGGAAAAATATATATATAATATATATATATATATATATATATATATATATATATATATATATATATATATATATATATATATATATATCATAAATTAAAAGGAGAGTTAAAAAAGAAATGAAAAATCAAGCAATAAAAATATATGTTCAGAGATCGTCCCGCGTACAGCGGGCACCAAGTTTCCTACATATTTTGGCGAGACTACGCCGCAAGACTACTATTATTACAACCTTCGCGTGAAGAGGAAAAAGAAAAGTAGCAAGACGGACGTCTTTCAATATGGGCGCCATTCCCAGCGGCCACCGCGAGCTCCCCCACAGGGAGGTCTACTCCGCGAGTGGAAGGAGCGAATGGATTCAAGACCACGGCGCGCGAGACGGAGCTGCATATCAGTCTCATTAATGATAGCTTCGGGGTTGGTACCATCGACATCTAGCTCGGCATTAGCTCCGGAGGATAGGCGAGCGCATTCGTTCTCCAGCGATTCGATGCGCTTCTTCGCGGCCTGCTTATCCAGCGTCAAGGAGTGGATGATGCGCGCGTGCTTCCGAAAAAGCTCAGCCGTCTTGCGCTTCATCTCCGCTGGATTTGAAGGGTCACCCAGATAGTCTTCAATCCCGTCTACAGGAGGAGGCGAGACGGAGAGTCGCTTTGGCTGCTCCTCAACAGGAGAGTTGGCTCGAGAATCTGCGCAAGGGGTGCAGAGGCAGGGTGGAAGAGGCACTCGCAGAAGGGAGTGAGAATAGCGAAGGGGATTCAAAAGGACGAGGAAGGTCCCTTACCAGGAGGGCGAGACGTCTCGGCGGCCGGGGAAGGGTCGTCCCTCCTCTCGCTGGGAGTAGTTGGGGGAGTAGAAGAGGGCTGCGAATCGAACTCCTCGCATTGGGCGGCAGAACCATCTCGCGGACTCTTCGGGTGCTGCGGAACCACGAGAGCCCCCTGAAAAAACACTAGTCAACAAAAGAGAGCACCCGATCGCGAAGATAACAGTGACAAAAGCAAGTACCCACCTCTTTTTCCTTGGAAGACGCATGAGGAGTGGGGATGGTTTCCAAAGCGACGCGAGACAGATCTCCTGCGGCAGGTGACAGACCACCAGCCTTCATCTTTTTTAGGCGAGACGACGGGGGGAGAGGGCGAACTAAAGAAGAGGTAAAAGAAGCCACGTTGGCCTTGTGCTGCTCTCGCACCAGTGCGAGACGTTCAAGGAAGCTCTGGCTGTGCGTCATACCAAAAGACTCAATATAGGGAAGAAGAATATGCAGAGCAGGGCGCTAGGTGTGCGGGGCAGGAATCATATATTTATAGGCCCCGGTGGGGGCCTCAAAAGATTTCCCATAAATACGTTTTTTAATGCGCCTTAAATAACGAGCCTCGGTTGAACATTCTTTTCGAGCTTAGAATAATCTCAAAAAGAGCGGGGATTGTGTACAACCTCGGGCTCGCAAAGAGCCCTCAAGAAGCAAATAGGTCGAGGTGGGCAAATGGGACCAGGGGGGCCCACTCGCAAGCGGCGAGATGATTGACTCTCCAATGGGCAAGATACCCCACCCAGGGGCGAGAAGGCCTCAAGAGGCGAGAGGGCCTCCATGGGCGAGAGAGCCTCCAGCAGCGAGAAGATCTCGCAGCAAAGGGCGAGAGGCGCCGGCGAGACGGGCAGTGGGGTCCCTCTCGCCGGCGGGTGCTTTTCCACTCGCCAGGGCGAGAAGAGGCCTTTTTTATATTTCCCTGTCAAACAGGGGTTTTTACTCTTCTACCCCGGGTATTTTTACCCTCTTACCCTTAGTGGACTGCATATAGCTCCTCAGAACAGCGGAGTTTGGCTGTTGGCAGACCCAGCCAAGGGTACCCCGGTAATTTCAGACCGGTGCAGTTTTGTTATTGGCAGTTCAGATTCTGAAATCTATAAATAAGCCCATAGGGGTTCTTCAGAAGGGAACTTTTTTTGGACTCCCAAGGGGAATCATCAGCACTGTCTTCTGAGGAACTCCAAGCCCAGCTTTTGGCTTTGGAGGGGAAGCTCTCTGTGACCTTCCGAGTAAGCGGTGTGACCTCCCTGCTGCGGCTTTGGGCCAGTTTTCTAGTCCTTCACGACCAGTCGGAGGTCGGAGCTTAGGCCAAGTAGGTGCCGTCTACGCCCCTATTTTGCGAACATTTGTCGAAGTCAAATTTTGGCTTCAACACATGGGGTCTTCGTTCTTCACCTTTGGATGTCCGGAGCTTTCTTCTTCTCCAGGTGAGAGCTCTCCTGCCTCCTCCCCCGGCGTCGGCCTCGAGTCGCCGTGAACCACCAGCGGCCGTCCACTGCCACCGGTGCTCCACCACCGCGTAGCCAGCAAGAAAAAGCCCAAGTCCCCTCGAGAGCCAAAGGAGGAAGGTGATCGCAGCGAGCAAGGGAACGCAACCAGAAGAGCCAGAGCACCGGGACCGTCCCACGCATTCCAACGTCCAAGCTACTCCCGCGGCGCAGCCTGTGCCCGTCGGAGTCGTAGTCTCTCTCTGCCCAAGCTGTAACGGGAGCGGCATGTCGCCCCGATTCTCCAAAACACTGTAAACACCGAAATCTAGTGGAATTTGATCGCACAGATCCGGTCACGTGATTTCTTACCCATTTAAGAGGTTTTTCCACGTCATCACATCTTGTCTCAACTTTCGAATCTCTTTGACTTTGTACACGCTCGACCGCCTCGTGAGCTAACACGGTTCGAACAAATCCGGCCCGACCGGGACATCGAGTTGATCCGCAACAATGTTTATTTGTTTATTTCTTTTTAAGATAGCTTTAATCCCCGTCTCATCTCCCATCCATCTCATTTCACCGCTTGCCTTCAACTGAATCTCCGGTCGCTGTCATTTTCGAGTTTTCACATCGCAAAACGGATAACTAAGCCAATCAAAGAGACTAAATTTTGTGTACGTGGGCCCGTCTGGCAACAACAACACATGATATATACATAGAGAAATTTTAGTGAGAAAATCGGTTCTCTTCCGAAACCCAGAAAACCACGTGCGTGACCGTCCGATCCCATTGAACATGTGGTTCTCTCCTAAGATCCTTTGTATGTATATAGGGAAAAGAGACAAGAAATCAAGTAGTTCAAAACCAACACGGGCGAACCCCATGGAACATCGAAGTGAAGCGTGTTCGAAGACTATGGATGGGCAGAGCCTGTTCGCAGTCAACGGATGAAGTACTATTGCTGTTGGAATACTGTCATGCTGCACGTGCATTCACGAACTATCAATCGCATAGATAGACACACTCACCCGTATTGACAACCAGGGGAGGATCCAGGATCGAAGTTTGACTAGGGAGGG
The DNA here is from genome assembly GCA_039583875.1 of Platanthera guangdongensis. Lineage (NCBI taxonomy): Eukaryota > Viridiplantae > Streptophyta > Magnoliopsida > Asparagales > Orchidaceae > Platanthera > Platanthera guangdongensis. The sequence continues at coordinate 182,037,402 of CM077148.1, forward strand.
CCACAATCAAAAGGCGAAGAATTTTGACCCCCCCCCCGGCCCATATGTAAATCTCTCCATGGATCCGCCCATGTTGACAACTAACTTGAGGAAGAAGAAGACCGCCGAGTGCTCCCATGTTGAGAACTAACTTGAGGAAGAAGAAGACCGCCGAGTGCTGTCACGATCATGAAGCGAAGACGGCAACTGGAATCCGCACAACCGTGATTGAGACTGGTAACTAACAGATGTTTTGTAGAGTATCCTTCCTGCACATCAAATGCCATAACAGTACTCAAATATTGGTAGGTGTCCCCCCTGACAATTGTACATATTCTCCCTGCAAACAAGATTACTTTGCACAGAATACATGGAGCTACTCTCTTGTATAAAACCTATTTTGGATTTCTGGAATCTTGAATAGCTCTGTAAACTCATAGTTACAGAGTTTCCACCGACCGTGGGATGGGATGGAATGGTTGTTTGGGGCGGCGGTGGCTGTGGAAAAACTCTATTCTCATGGTCACTGCTTTTTTTATGTTGTTTGGATGAGGTGCTTTTTTAAAAATAGTTTTTTCAATAAAGATATTTTGGGGCCTTTTTGTGAAGCGGGTCAATAGGGTTTTATAAAAAAAAAACAAATTTTATGCTTTCATTTTTTCTTCTTTTATTCGAGGATTAATTTACTAAAGTCTATCATTCACGATCCTGTTGTAAAATCCGGTACAAAACGCATTCACATGTTGTGCAATTGGCACCTGCCCGCGAGTACGGAACTCGTCGCGGACAATAGCAACGAAAGCAAAATATTTGAGCAAATAATGGGGCGCACCAATCATAGAAACAGTTCGAGTTTCCAAACACAGAAAAAACACAGACGACAAGAGATATACGTGGTTCGGAGTTAAGCTCCTACATCCACGGGGAGAGCGCGCCGGATCCACTAATCGAAAAAATATCCGATTACAACACAGTCTGAAAGGGGAAACTAGATCTGATATACTCTAAAGGGGGGGGGGGTGAATAGAGTATATGGTGCTTTTTAAAACACAAAGAAAACTTTTGCAAAGCTTTACAACAATTGTTGTAATGAGTGTAAGCAGGGAAGCAGAAATAAAACTAATCACACAACTAAGCTATGCAGAAACTAAGCACAAGAAAATCTAGGCCAGAAACAAAAAGAAAACATGCAGAACCAGATGACACAAGGAATTATAGTGGTTCCCCAACTTGGGTACATCCACTCTTCTACCACCCTAGGTAGGAATCCACTGCAGGATGAGTTGATCAGGTTTCCTGGGCACCAATGAGCTTTTGATAAGGTGCTCAAAAACCAAAACAGATTTTTTGATCAGGTGTCTTGCCACCAATGAGCTTTTGACAAGGTGCTCAAAAACCAGATTCAAACTTTTGAAGGGAGTTTGAAAAACCCTTTACAGAATGGGGTGAGAGAGTGATGGCAGTCTTCTCTTTCTCAAGCAACTGAGAAGACTATGTGGATTCAGTGATGTTGTCAAAGCTCCCCCGAGTCCTTGAAATCTTCAGGAAGATGAGCTTTGCTGAGGGTGATAGGCCTTCAAAGATAGATCTCCAGCAAAAGATGATTTCAGCAAGCTGAAATGTTGATTGTCTGGAGTCTTGAAATGATGTTGGCCTTGAACACTTGAAAGCTGAAGAGATCTGAAGAATGTTTGAAGGTTTGATCTCTTGATGAGTGTTCTTCTGAATTCTTGTTGACAGAATATTTTTCAGAGTCTCTGTATATTGAGAGGTATCCTATTCTTGTCAATCTTCTCTTTCTTGTTCTTGTCTATTCTATGTCTTTATTCAAAAACATTCTCTTTTATTCTCTGTGTCTGAATAAGATATTACTCTGTCAAAGATAGCCGTTGGTCTGCATTGATTACAGCCTTAATTGCATAATATGTTCTGAAGGAAAGTCCACTGATTTGTTCCTTGAAAAATCCCTTGAAACTTGCTCCAGAAGTAAATGAAAATGGCTGGCAGATCTTCTGAATTAAATGCAGAATAACTTCTATCTGATTTGAATTTGAATTCTGAAAGATAACTGAAATCGTCGAACTGAGCTCTGCTATCGTCGAGCTGAGCTCAGCGAATTGGAAAATGCAAGCGACAAAGAAATCGTCGATCTGAGCTCAAAGATCGTCGAACTGAGCTCAGAGATAAGGATCCAGTGCAGAGTCAAAATCGTCGGCCTGAGCTCAGCGATCGTCGAATGGAGTTCGACGATATTGAGAAGTTGAGCTCAGCGATCGTCGACCAGAGCTTGACGATATAATGAGGGTTGAGCTCAGCGATCGTCGAATGGAGCTCGACGATCTGTCAATAGATGAGCTAGACGATCGTCGACCGGAGTTCGACGAAACGTCGTGCTGAGCTCGACGATTTGGACTTAGTCTCCAGAAAAACTTGGGTCTTCAGAGCAGCTCCCAATCCTATCCTTCTAACCCTTAGACTCAATACTAATTGACCTATAATCTATACAGAAGGTCAAAACATTAATTCCTAGAGACATAGTGATCCTGACCCAAATTAGTAATAGGGTGTTCCAACAATCTCCCCCTATTTGGGTTAGGAAAACTATTTACAGACATAGGAAAAACAAACAACATCATACAGTCAGAAAAACATAAAGATAACAGCAGCTAGACATCACAGAACCATCACAGAGATATATAAAAACATGATATCCAGGAGGCAGTCAGAAAAACCAAGAGTTATCACCTTACAGAGTTATTCCTTTTCTTTGCCTTTTACCATTTTAATTTCTCTGTTAGGATCTAAAGCTTGTTGTTTGGATCTGGTATCATCAGCTGCACCCAAATAAAGTTGCTTTGATGTCCTGGGAATCACTGCAGCTGGATGCAATTCCATGTACCTGTCTGCATCAAAAAATTTGCTGGAAGCATATCTCTCTAATTCCTTCTGTCTTTGTTCTGACATTGTGGAGATGTTGGAAGTGTCTAGGCCTTTTTCTTTGGCTTTCTTGATTTGATCTAAAGCAGCCAGCTCTTTCATTCTAGCAGTCCAAGCCATAGGATTCTTCTCAGGGTCCTCAAATGGAACAGGTGGCTCATACCTGTTGGAAGAAGTATCTTGAGGAGTCCTGGCAGTCACAGTATCTTTGAGCTTATAGGGGAAAGGACCAGAAGATGTGTCAGAAGGAACATGTCCTCCCCTAGAGTAAGGATGCTGCCTGGAATGTCCTTTGGAGTAAACCTGAGTCTCTCTTTGGTTTCCCCTATATCCTCCACTTCTAGAGTGAGAGCCCCTAGACTGGCTTTCCCTTTGATAAGTTCTAGCATGAGGTTGGTAGGGAGCCTGGCTTCTAGCAGGGCCTGAACTTGCAGAGCTGCCACCTGCACCTGCATCAGGTGGAGGTGGTGGAGGAGGATGAGGGTGCTTGAACTGAGTGGGACCTTTTTCATACTTCCTCTTCTTTTTCATAGCCTTTAACTGGTTCTTAGAGAATTGCATCCAATGCTCAGAGATTGGGCAATTGTGCAGAATATAATAGGGAACATCATTGTCATCTCTGACTTTGGCAGGAGGAACTCTCTTCAAGGCCTTACTTCTTGCTTTCCTTTTCTTTGCAATGGTGGCAGATGAATCATCAGAAGCAGTGTTATAATCCTCAGATTCAGAACTCTGTGCATCATATAAAGCATCAATCTTTTTCATCAGATCTTCTTTTAGCTGAACAGCAGCTGATGGGGCAGCAGATATAACAACAGGTGCAACAGCACTAGCAGAAACAGTGATTACTTCAGGAATGAGGGCAGCAGCAAGCTTCAGAAACAACAACTTCAGCAGGCTCAAAATCAACAGCCTCTGTCATCAGAAAATCCTGGGGAATGAGCTCATCAGCAGCAGTTGGAACAATGTCTTCTTCAGCAGCAAGAATAATGTCAGAGGCAGATACAGCCTTTTCTTCAGCAGCAGCAGCAGTGACATCATCAGAAGCAGCAGTCACTGAATGAATAAAAGCAGAAATTATACTGGGGTCACAGCATGAGAAGGGCACCAGAGCCCTGGACAGATCTTCAGAGGGCTGGACAGCATTGGGCTCTGGGAGGCAGCAGTAGTATGCAGTATCAAATGTAGATAGCAAAGACCTTAGGTCTATTGCTAGGACTGGAGTAGCAGAGGCAACAGTTGCAGGAGCAGCAGCAGTAGCAGAAGCAGACACAGAAACATCATCAGTAGCAGCAGAAGCAGCAGCAACAGCAGCATGAAGGCTGGCTTCATAGGGCATCTCCCCCTGCCTGGATGCAGATACCTCTGGATCAAGGCAACCTGCTGGGGGTGCTGCTTGAGGAGTGAGGAAGGAGGAAAGCCTGGCAGAGAGAGCTGCCACTGACTGTTGTAGAGGAGCTAAAGAGGCCTCCATGAGAAGAGAGAGCCTGGTGCAAGGAGCTCATACAACTGGTCAGCCAAGGCTGGCAGATCAACATGCTCAAGGGCAGGAGCAGAGGTAGAGGGAATTGGGATGGCTAAGGATGCTGGAGGAGGAGGGCTGAAGGGTGGAATGAATGGCTCAGGAGAGGGGATGGTGGAGATGGAGGATAATGGGATGGATATGGATGGAGTGAATGTGGGTTGGGCAATAATGTGGTGGAGAAGGTCTTGGAAAGATGTGGAAGAGGATGGCAAATCTGGAGGAGAGGAGGGGGAATCATCCATGTAGGATTCATCCAGAAGTGTGAAGGATGGAAGGGATGGGGATGAGGTGACATCTGGTGGGGGATTAGAGAATAGGGGATGGAAGTGGTCTGCTGGTGGAGATGAGATGGTTGCTGGAGATGGAATAGAGGTTGGAGATGGGCTGGAGATGGTAATGGGGGATGAGGCTGGAGTGGTGGATGGAGCTGGAGGTAGGGTTGAGCTTGGAGGAGGAGGAGAAGCAGCACTAGCAGCAGGCATGTCGTCTGCAGGGGCAGAGACCTGGGGTGGAGTGACTCTTAGAGTCCTGGTGCCTGAAGGGGCAGATGGAGAGGGCCTGCTGGGCTTGATGATTTGCCTGTCCCATTTCCCAAATAGGGCACAGGTGAGTCTCTTGGAGGCATTGATGTGCACTCCAGAGGAGACTAGCAGAGCAGGGCACTTAGCCTGGAGGAAGACTCCCAGAATTCTTCCAAAATTCACAAATGTTTTGTTTATCTTTTTCTTCAGCAGATCAAAAAAGACTTCTCCCCAGTTCAGGCTTTTCCTATCCACCAGAGCTCCCATAAGGCAGAGCTGGTATCTGGAGATGGTGTCATGGGCAGAATGTTTGGCCAACAGAACCTTGCCTACAACATCTGCCAGAAACCTGTATTCCACTGACAGGTTCCTCTTAAACAGCATGCTAGGGTTCCCCTCAGGATGGCCCATCCTGGCAAGAATATCAGAGAATTCTTCTCCAGAGAGTTCAGCAGAGTCTTCACCATTTCTAAATCCAAAAACCTCTGTGAGGACTGTTGGGGTCAGAGGTACCTGGGTGCCACCAATAGAGCCAACAATGGTGTTGTTGTCAAGGTTGTGTGCTGTATATACCCATTCTTTGATTTCATCAGAGGCAAGTTTGATTCTGGTTGTCATAAGGGCAGATAGTTGCTGATCTTTGAATAAATTGAGGATGTCCTGAAAGACTTGATCAGATGTGTTGAAGGAGTCTAGATCAATATCAAAACCTGCATCAAATTTCATGGCGGCGAGTACAGCAACTGAGACGGCCATTGTACCTGCAAAAATCAACAGACAAAACGACCAAGTGTAGAACTGTTTGGAGGGAAGAAAATTCTTGCAGAGAAATTGAAAGCGCAAGAGAGAACGACGGCGAAAAAGGAGTTTTATATTAGGGTTCGACGCAGAAATGGAAAGATCGTTGAACTCAGTTCGACGATCGAGGCTTCTAAAGGAATCTGAAGAGACTCCAAAATCGTCGATCTCCGTTCGACGATCTGGAAAGGCGTCGAGCTCCGTTCGACGATCGTTCAGTGAACAAAATCGTCGAGCGTCGTTCGACGATCGTTGACCAGAAAAGATAGTCTATACTATCAAAGGAGCGCTGAACTCCGTTCGACGATTCAGGAAATCGTCGAACTCCGTTCGACGATCTTTGGGAAAATCGTCGAGCGCAGTTCAGAGATCAGAGAAATTTTAGACACTAAGGAAAATCAGAAATTTTGCCTAGTCTTGGTCAATTTTTAGCTTTCAAAATCTTGGATATTATTTAAGACTTCCTCCATCTAACATTCCTAACTGATTTAGGAAGAAAGTATGTTTCTTTTCATCCAAAGGCTTGGTGAAAATATCTCCCCTTTGTAAATCAGTTGGGATATACTGCAATTCAATTTTGCTCTTTTCAACATTATCCCTTAAGAAATGATGCCTAATCTCTATATGTTTTGTCCTACTATGGAGGACTGGATTTTGAGCTATGGAGGTAGCACTTGTATTGTCACAAAAGATTTTTGACTTTTCTAGGTTGTAACCATAGTCTAGGAGTTGATTTTGAATCCACAATATTTGTGAACAACAACTGCCTGCAGCCATATATTCAGCTTCAGCAGTTGAAGTTGACACAGATGTTTGTTTCTTGCAAAACCAAGAGACAAGTCTATCACCAAGGAACTGACAAGTTCCACTGGTGCTTTTCCTGTCAATTCTGCATCCAGCATAATCAGCATCAGAGAATCCAGTTAACTCAAATGCTGAATCTTTTGGATACCAGAGACCTAGATTTGGACAACTTTTAACATACCTAAGAATCCTCTTTACTAAAGTGAGGTGTGACTCTCTAGGGCTAACTTGGAATCTAGCACATATACATATAGCAAATATTATATCTGGTCTACTAGCTGTAAGATACAGTAAAGAGCCAATCATTGCTCTATATGTTGTCTGATCAACAGGTTTCCCATGTTCATCAGCATCCAATACAGCATTGGTAGGCATGGGTGTTTTCATACAAGATGCCTCAGACATGCCAAATTTCTTAACCAGCTCATGAGCATATTTGGTTTGAGAAATAAAGATGCCTTCAGCATGTTGTTTGACTTGCAATCCTAGGAAGAAGGATAGCTCACCCATGCTACTCATCTCAAATTTAGAATGCATTAGGTTAGAAAACCTTCTACACAATTTTGAGTCAGTAGAGCCAAAAATGATATCGTCTACATAAATTTGTACTAGTAGGATATGGGACTTATGGGTTCTAATAAAAAGAGTTTGGTCTACTCTACCCCTTATAAAACCATTTTCCAAAAGAAAGCATGCTAGAGTCTCATACCATGCTCTAGGAGCTTGCTTGAGACCATATAATGCTTTATTTAATCTAAAAACAAAATCAGGATGAGTTGGAGAGATAAAACCTGGAGGTTGTCTGACATACACTTCCTCTTTGATGTCTCCATTTAAGAAGGCACTCTTGACATCCATCTGATAAACCTTGAAGCCTTTGTGAGCTGCATAAGCTAAAAATATCCTGATGGCTTCCAATCTTGCAACAGGTGCAAAGGTCTGGTCGTAGTCAATTCCTTCTTCTTGAGAATATCCTTGGGCAACTAGCCTTGCCTTGTTCCTTATTATTACTCCTTGATCATCCAGTTTGTTTCTGAATACCCATTTTGTTCCAACAATGGAATGATCCTTTGGCTTTGGCACTAGTTCTCATACTTTGTTTCTCTCAAATTGATGCAACTCCTCTTGCATGGCAATGATCCAGTGTGGATCTTGCTCTGCATCTTGAATGGACTGAGGTTCAATTTGAGAAAGGAAGCAGGTGTGCAACAGGTTTTGGTTGACCTGATTTCTGGTTTGCACACCAGCTGAGATGTCTCCAATTATCTGGGAAATTGGATGGTCTCTTGATGTTACTAAATCAACCGGGGGTGTTGATTGTTCACCAACCTGTGTTGTTGTTTCCTCTTGTGGTACAACAACTGGCACTTCAAATGGAGCTTCAATGTGTTGAGCATTGCTTTCATCTTCACTGCTTTCTTCTTCTTGAGCAACCTGTAGCTTGTTCATATCTTCAACTAGAGAGTGTTCCTGCAAAGGTTCTATGGTAGAAGAAATCTTCTCCTTGAAAGACATGTTAGTTTCATCAAAAGAAACATGAACAGATTCCTCAATTTTCAATGATGATTTATTATAAACCCTATAGGCCTTGCTGATCATGGAGTATCCCAGAAACACTCCTTCATCAGCTTTAGCTTGAAATTTTGCTAGATGTTTCTTATCATTATTGTGAACATAGCAAATGCAGCCAAAAATTTTGAAATAGTCAACTTTAGGTTTCTTCCCTTTGAGTAATTCATAGGGAGTCTTTCCCTTCAGTTTATGTATCAGACTCCTGTTCAGCACATAGTTGGAGGTGTTCACTGCCTCTGCCCAGAAGGATAGAGGTAGATGAGCATCTGACAACAATGTAGTGGCAGATTCAATAAGGGTTCTATTTTTCCTTTCAGCTACCCCATTTTGTTGAGGAGTTCTAGGAGCTGAGAAAGTATGTCTGATCCCTTCACTCTGACAGAACTCTTGCATAAGAAGAGAATCAAACTCTGTCCCATGATCACTTCTGATCAGGGCAATGTGAGTATTGAACTCAATCTTTATACATTTGAGAAACTCTGTCAGACACTTAAAGTTATCAGACTTCTTCCTTAGAAAGAACACCCAAGTGAATCTAGAGAAGTCATCTACAATCACTAAAGTGTAGGATTTCCCTCCTAGGCTTTGTACTGTGATGGGTCCAAATAGATCCATGTGTAACAGATACAATATCCTAGGTGAATCACTCTTATTAAGTGACTTAAAACTATTCTTAGTTTGCTTGCCTAATTGACAAGCCTTGCAGAGTCCTTCCTTCTTGTAGGGGCCAGAAGGTAGTCCTCTAACAAGGTTGTCCTTGGAGAGCCTAGCAATAGTTCTAAGGTTTAGGTGTCCTAATCTCTTATGCCATAAAACATTTGGTCTACAAACTGAATTGAATAAACAGATATCTATAGAAGTTGAAAGAAAATCTACTAGGTAGATGTTACCTTTCCTTTTACCTGTCAACACAGTTGTGTTGTCCTCTGACTTGATTTTGCATAAGGTTTTGCTGAAGGTCACCTGGTAGCCTTCATCACATAGCTGACTGATGCTGATTAGGTTGTGCTTCAGTCCTTCCACATATGCTACCTTCTTGAAGGTTACAGAACCAATCTGGACTGCTCCATATCCTTTAGTTTGTCCAAAGTTGGAATCACCAAAGATAACTTTGGGTCCAAGCTTGGTTCTAAAGGAATTTAGGTTGTCCTTGTTCCCTGTCATGTGCTTAGAGCACCCACTATCCAAATACCATTGCTGGTTAGATGCTGGATAGGTCTTCACCTGCACATGAACCAATTCACTTGTTTTTGACCCAGTTTACCTTGGGCCTAGGTTGATAACCTTTAAATTCAGAAATGAAAGATATCCCTGGCTGACTCTTATATCCTTCAGGATGATATCTCCTTGGAGGTAAAATCCATTCAGTATAAGGGTTGAAGGTTTGGGATGAAGAACCCTCAGGATTCAATTTTGACTTGCCATTGAAAAAATTTCCAGAGCTCTGACCTCTGTTCGACGATCGTGGAGCTGAGTTCGACGATCTTGGGTCAGATCGTCGAGCTCCGTTCGACGGTCGACTATGACTGAGGTCAGGTATATGGGATCGTCGACCAGCGTTCGACGATCTTGGCTGAGATCGTCGAACAGCGTTCGACGATTTGTCCTGAGATCGTCGAGCTGCGTTCGGCGATCGTCGATCTTCATTCGGCGATCGTCGATCTCCGTTCGACGATTTGTACTGGACTTTAGTTTTCTGAGGCAGATCAGAATTTTTCCTGGCAACCTCTACAACTCCCTTTCCCTTGTCAGAAATGAACTTGATAGGGGTTGTTAGAACAATAGGTTGGCTGGATGAGGCACCCAAGCCCAGTGTATTGTTGAATCTTGAGTTCACTGTGCTTGTGATGTCCATCAGCTTGATGCTTCTCCCATTGAGAGATTCTTCAAGCTTCTTGGCCTCAGAGAGTTCACTCTTCAGTGAAGCTATCTGTTCCCTATGGTTCTCCAACTCCTGAGAGAGTTTGAGGTTTTCTGATTTTAAACCACTTTGTTCAGATAATTGATTTCTGAGAGAGATGATCTCTTTCTCAGACTTTAGCAGGTCTAAGCATAGTGCTTTAAATTCAAGTTTAAAATCTTCTGAAGTAAAATCAAAAGAGCTGATTACCTGATCTTCCTCAGGTTGAATCTCTGAGTCTGAATCTGACTCTTCTTCCTCTGAGTTGTGCTGTGAGGCATTAATTGCCATCATGCAGAATTCCTTTTCTTCTGCATCATCCTCATCATCACTTGAGCTGGAGGAGGCTTCTGACTCCTCTTCAGTCTCACTCCAGGATTCAGCAACAAATCCTTTCCTTGTGTGCTTATTTCTGCTGGAGGAAGGTTTGCTATTTCCATTCCTTTTGGAGTCCTTCTCCTTTCTTCTTTCTTTTCTGTCCCTTCTGTCCTTGTTCTTGTTTTCTGGACAGTCAGGAACCATATGCCCTGGTTTCCTGCAACCAAAGCAAATAATGTCTTTGCTATTGCCAATGGACTTGTCATACCTTGGCTTATCCTGCTCCTTGTATGATCTTCTTCTGAAGTCCTTTCTGGCCATCTTATAGAATCTTTTGGCCAACAGGCTGAGAAGTTCATCATTGCCTGTACCTTTTTCTTCAGGCAGATCCTCAGCTGCCTTAAATGCTATAGTCTTCTCTTTCCTTGTGGCTGGTGAAGCAGCCTTCTGTTCTTCCTCTCTGTTCTTGATGAGTAGCTCATAAGATTTGAGCTTACCCAACAAGGCTTCAGTGGTGATCTCATTCAGGCTTCTGGCATCTTTAATTGGCCAGATTCTTGAATCCCAAGTGCTGGGGAAGCACATTAGGATCTTGTCATTAAGTTCTGTCAGTGAGATCTCTTTGTCTAATGTCCTCAGTTCACTGACAATTAAACTTAGTCTGTTGTACATGTCTCCCACTGACTCAGTTTCTCCCTTCTTGAAGTTCTCATATTGGGAGATGAGATGAGATCTTCTGTCCTTTCTCTCATCAGCTGAGCCAGAGACAATTTCTGAAAGCCTGTCCCAAATCTCCTTGGCTGAATTGCATTCAGCTACCTTTTGAAAAATGTCATCTGACATTGTCTGAGCTAGAATGTTCATTGCCTTGGCATCAGCTACCTTCCACCTTTTGATGTCAGCATCTGTTCCTGATGGAGGTGGAACAGCATTTGTGCTTGTACTTTCTGGGGGTCTGGGACACACTGTCAAAACAGAATTAAAAATGTCCTCGTCAATAGAATTCATGTAGAGTTTAATCCTTGCTTTCCAAAGTGCAAACTTTGATAGATTGCACACTGGAGGTCTGGTGCTTGCATAATCTTTGTTTTGGGCCATGACTTGTGCAAACTAAATTTAATAATAAAATATAAAAAGAAGGATCTAGTTTGGGATCTTTGGGGTTCAGGTGTTAGCCTGCACAACCAAACAGATATGGTATGTTTAACGAACCTCCCTCTGATACCAATTGAAAGGGGAAACTAGATCTGATATACTCTAAAGGGGGGGGGGTGAATAGAGTATATGGTGCTTTTTTAAAACACAAAGAAAACTTTTGCAAAGCTTTACAACAATTGTTGTAATGAGTGTAAGCAGGGAAGCAGAAATAAAACTAATCACACAACTAAGCTATGCAGAAACTAAGCACAAGAAAATCTAGGCCAGAAACAAAAAGAAAACATGCAGAACCAGATGACACAAGGAATTATAGTGGTTCCCCAACTTGGGTACATCCACTCTTCTACCACCCTAGGTAGGAATCCACTGCAGGATGAGTTGATCAGGTGTCCTGGGCACCAATGAGCTTTTGATAAGGTGCTCAAAAACCAAAACAGATTTTTTTGATCAGGTGTCTTGCCACCAATGAGCTTTTGACAAGGTGCTCAAAAACCAGATTCAAACTTTTGAAGGGAGTTTGAAAAACCCTTTACAGAATGGGGGTGAGAGAGTGATGGCAGTCTTCTCTTTCTCAAGCAACTGAGAAGACTATGTGGATTCAGTGATGTTGTCAAAGCTCCCCCTGAGTCCTTGAAATCTTCAGGAAGATGAGCTTTGCTGAGGGTGATAGGCCTTCAAAGATAGATCTCCAGCAAAAGATGATTTCAGCAGGCTGAAATGTTGATTGTCTGGAGTCTTGAAATGATGTTGGCCTTGAACACTTTGAAAGCTGAAGAGATCTGAAGAATGTTTGAAGGTTTGATCTCTTGATGAGTGTTCTTCTGAATTCTTGTTGACAGAATATTTTTCAGAGTCTCTGTATATTGAGAGGTATCCTATTCTTGTCAATCTTCTCTTTCTTGTTCTTGTCTATTCTATGTCTTTATTCAAAAACATTCTCTGTGTCTGAATAGGATATTACTCTGTCAAAGATAGCCGTTGGTCTGCATTGATTACAGCCTTAATTGCATAATATGTTCTGAAGGAAAGTCCACTGATTTGTTCCTTGAAAAATCCCTTGAAACTTGCTCCAGAAGTAAATGAAAATGGCTGGCAGATCTTCTGAATTAAATGCAGAATAACTTCTATCTGATTTGAATTTGAATTCTGAAAGAACACTTTGAAAAATCCCTTGAAACTTACTCCGCAGCTGGGATACCAGCTTGTTGAACACATTCATATGGTCCAACAACTGAGTTCCCTCGGACATCCTCAAGCTGTACAACTGCTTCTTCACGTACAGCTTGTTCGTGAGCGACCTGGACATGTAGAGCTCCTCAAGCTTCCTCCACAAGTCCACCATAGTTTCCGCCTTGATAACATTGTACATGACCTCTTCTGCCAAACACATATGTATGGTGCTGATAGCCTTGAGGTCCAGCTCATCCCACTCGTCGTCGTCTTTCACCTTAGCCTTCTCCTTTCCAAGGAGTGCCTTGTGAAGACTCTGCTGAACGAGTACGACCTTTATGCGCTTTTGCCAAAGACCGAAATCGATCCGCCCATTGTATTTTGGAACCTCGAATTTGGCCGCCATTGAATTTGCTCACTGGTCCGAAGGTCGAACCTGGCTCTGATACCAATTGTTGTGCAATTGGCACCTGCCCGCGAGTACGGAACTCATCGCGGACAATAGCAACGAAAGCAAAATATTTGAGCAAATAATGGCGCGCACCAATCCAAGAAACAGGTCGAGTTTCCAAAACACAGAAAAACACAGACGACAAGAGATATACGTGGTTCGGAGTTAAGCTCCTACATCCACGGGGAGAGCGCGCCGGATCCACTAATCAAAAAAATATCCGATTACAACACAGCCACTCAACGATCCTCAGCGGATCGACACTAACCTAAAAATAGGAAATAAAGAACAACAAGGAAAAAAAGAGGGAAGAAAACTCCCCTATGCCGGCCGCAACAGTGGCCAATCGGAGCCTGGAACTGAATCTGATCGCCGCCGGAGAAATATGCACCCAGCCACCGCCGTGAGCCCCCTCTCCTCCCTGGATACAGCCGGCCAAGCCGCTGTCACACGCTGGAGATGAACCCGATGCGCCGCTGGTGCCCAAAATCGGGTAACCCGATTATCCCTCCGCCACACGCCGCCGCCCTCCAGCCAAGAAAGTCGTTGACCTCTTCAAGATGAAGGAATCGCAGCCTTATGCCCTCTTTCACCGCCGGAGTTGTCGCCGCCGCTGGATCTCCGGAGCCACCGGAGAAAGAAACCTGCACCCGCCGCTATCGTGGATCTCCCCTCTCCTCCACCGAAGATGGAGTCGATGCCGCTGTCGTGCACTAGATCGGAACTCCGATCAATCTTCCGCCGCTCCTCTGATCGCTGCTGTCGCCGGAGAAGGAGCACTGAGAAGAACGCCTCTGGACGCCCTTGTTGCCGCTGGATCTTCAAGATCGCCGGAGAAGATAGCCCTATACTGGGCTTGCCTTACGCCGCCGCAGAAGGAGGCCTCTCTGGATCTTGCCGCCGCTGGAGAAGAAGCCCTAGACCGGGCTGCCGCCGCCGGAGAAGCCCTTGATGCCACCGCCCTTCTTCCTCCTTGCCGGCGGAGAAGAAGAGCCAAGATCCCGATCCTCCTGATGCCGCTGCCACCGGATCTCCGACTGTCGCTCGAAGCCGCCGCTAAGAACGGACGCCGCCTCACGATCTTTCCGGAGAAGAGCCGACGCCGCCGCTTCTTATTCCTCCCGAAGCCGCCGAGCCGCCGCTCTAATCCTCCCGATTCCGCTGCCGGATCTCCTCCCGAAGCCACCGCTGATCCTCGCCGGATAAGAAGTCGCCGCCTCCGCCGCTCGATCCCTGCTATCGCCGCTCGATCGGGTCCCGAAGCCGCCGCCCCTCTCCTTCTTTCACTCTCCCGTTAGGTTAGGTTTAAATGAATCGGGGGATAATCACCTGTGCAAACCTATATATATAAAGCAATAGGGCACAACTGAACAGGTCTAGCTGGACCGGGTTCAATTGAGCATCAAAAACAACAATCACAGGTATAAAATATTGCAGGTTAACAAGAACACAAAAATAGCCACACAATTTATATAATGAAAATATAAATTCAAATACAAGGAAAAACATGAGAAAAATGACCGTCCGGTGAATACGGCGAGTGTGCACCGAACACGCACAATCCGCAGCGAGAATCTGAGATCTGAACTGCAATCCGCCTTAAGGACGCACAATGGTTCACCGAACCTTCAACGTCGAAGTATGACGTTCAACCGCACCACCACCGGAGAACAACGCCGTCACCGGATTGAAATACCGTCGAGGCTAACTGCACCCACGCACGCCGTCGACACCACGTCTCTCCTCTCCAACAACGTCCACTGCAACGCCGACGACAAACTCTAACCAACCCGGCGGCAACTCCCTCTCTCAACACCGGCGGCTACCTCCTCCAAGACCGGCAACAACACTCAAGGCCAACGGCCTCTACGACTCTACGAGTGTACGAGCAGAGAGAGAGAGAGAGAGAGAGAGAGAGAGAGAGAGAGAGTGTGTGTGTGTGAGAGAGAGAGAGAGAGAGAGATGAGAGAGAGAGAGATGAGAGAGAGGCGATTCTTCCAAGGCTACAGCCGCCCTATTTTTTTTTTCTCACAGGGGGGATTCTCCAAGTTCTCACGGTGATGGCTGATTCTTCTTCATTGATGGGAGGAGAGATATTATTTCACTTTTTGGCATCCCACGGATAATTAAAACTAGGAAAAAAATCTCTCCTTTATTCATTTTGATTTAGGAAGCTCCTCAGTCCTCACTAGGGAAATAAACAAAATTCCAAATCCAGTCTGAACCGGATCCGAACCAAATTAACAGATCCTATTTTCTTCCTTCTAGCCACTGCAAAGATTTTATTCTCTCATTCACGATTCTTCACCCACACGGTCGACAACTTGAATATATAGATTTTTCAAACAATTAACAACTTTTTCAAACAATTTTCTGGTCGGGCATGCAACTTTAAAGTCACCACTGTTTATTCCACCGCCACCTCGAACAGAGCCTTAGCCAGACCGGTGATTTTTCTCCCGCGTCGACCTATTTTTTGTACCTGAATCCGTGCCACCATCGGTAGAAACCGCAGCGGAGCTCCGCCGACACCCCAAACATGACCTGAATCTCTCCTCTAGCAATTCAAAGGTATTGCATGCTGAAATAAAAACAGACCTTGAGTATGATAGAGCAATCTTATTAATTGTGATCCGCTGCATCCTATAGAGATCACTTTCTTGCATTGTTATGCACTCTGCCATATCCATTGCAATCCTTCGTTGAACATAGAGCCAGCAAAGTTTCTCTCTTATCCCTAATCACTCCTCAGAGCAGTCACTATGTATGTGGCTGCTTTGGGTGAATCCATAGAGTGGCCAACAACAAATCCATCACTTCTCGCTCTTTTTGGTTCTGGGCGACGCAAATATATTATTATCGCGGTTAATTGACTGCACGACTTCATGCACAATTATGCACCCACCTCCTCCCCAATGCACTTCCAAGTAAATAGTATGATCCCCACGAAGCAAATGCATTGTGATTGGCCGTGAATGGCAAGCGCGCAGACAGAATAATATCTCCATGCTAGGTACATTGCACATCTTTTTGTTAGTAATCTATAAACATGCATGGGAACTAGGATTGTGTTTTTTTACATAATTAAGTTTAAGAAATTGACATATTCCTCTCAAAAAACAATTGTTTAAATTAACAAAAAATGTTCTACAATAGTATTAATAAAGCATACATAGTAACAAATATATATATATATATATATATATATATATATATATATATATATATATATATATATATATATATATATATATATCTTTATTATATAAAACAATAGCCATATCTCAAAGCACACCATGAAATAGATCTGGATCGTCCGATCAAGCTCCATCAAATATGGGCCGTTGGATTCAAGACATGAGGTCTGCAAACATCCAAAAAGGGTTTTCGGTCACTGTTCATTCCTGCAAAAAACCCGATACCTGATTTCCACCTCCCGCCGCTCACGCCTCACCCCCGCCGCCGCCGGCGGCCTGCCCGGCGCCCACCGGCGGGTTCGCCGGCCTCCGGCGAACCCGCCGGGGGTTGTCCGGCGGCGAGCGGGCAGGGCCACCGCCGGCGGTGGCCCTGCCCGTGAGCTCCAGTTTTGGAGCTCACGGGCAGGGCCACCGCCGGCGGTGGCCCTGCCCGCTCGCCGCCGGACAACCCCCGGCGGGTTCGCCGGAGGCCGGCGAACCCGCCGGTGGGCGTCGGGCAGGCCGCCGGCGGCTTGCCGGCGGCGGGAGGCGGAGGCGGAGGCTGCCGCGCGGGATTTTCTTTTTTTATTTTTGATTTTTTTATTTTTTATATTTAAATAATTTATATTATTAATAAATAATTAAATAATTATTTTAAAAATCAGAAAATTAAAATTTTTTACTTTAAATTTTTAAAATTTTATGCCGGGCGTGCGAAGCCCGCCGGGGGAGGGGGGGGGGGGGGGGCGGGCGAAGCCCGCCGGAATGTCAAGCGGGCGAAGCCCGCTTGCTTGCGGGCGAAGCCCGCAGCGACGCATCGAGAACGGGCGGAGCCCGTTATATATGCTATATATATATATATATATATATATATATATATATATATATATATATATATATATATATATATATAAATTGCGGCATGGAGAGGAAGGGCTTGAGATCGGGACTCAGGAGGAATTGCGGCGTGAGGGGGAGCGGGATCGAGAGAGTAGGGGCTTCAAATTGGTCGGTGAGTGAGCAACCGAGGAAGATGAGCGGGGAGTCGAGGGAGGGATGCCGCGTGAAAGAGTTCAAGAATATATATAATTGATCGGTGTTTAAATGGGTGGTCAGGATTTTCCTAATGTCTTATTTAGCTACGCAAGTACTCAATAATGACAAATCTTTTTAATATAGTATAGGTATATAGATACACGTGGTCTACACGCGGTTATGACGTGAAGGATATTTCATTACACTCAATTTTGCATTTAAATATGGGTTATGGTAAAACAATTTGTGTACAAATTGTTGGGGTGAATCCGTGAATTCATGACGGAGACGTATTCACTTTAGTTGAAACATCGAGATGAAAACATGAGTGGAAGCAAACCTGAATACATGGAGATGGATTTGTGTGGTTACGTTACGGATCTTCCAAGTCTATAAGATCCCAATGAAGAATATGATGACTCGTCCTCCTTAGGCTCTCTAGTGATGGGTTGCTAGAACTAAATGAGAGTATATGTTATGATATCTTGTGACCCGTGGACCATAACTATTTACAACAAATTCTAATGCGATCATTTTACATTTAAGCAATCATATAAACGTAAACAATGTCTGGTATATATCCAAACATAATATGAACCGTCCATTCAATATGAAATGTATTCGATCTGATTAATTAGATCGCCAAAATTGTGTCGGAGTTAATGATAGCGCGCTCAGTAACACACATAATCAACATGTTTGGTCCACATAATTATTATTTTTAGCAATCTTCCACTTGGCTAACATATGTTAAATTCTTAACTGCACATTACATGATAACTTTATGAGCTCAAAAATTGCAGTCATTACCGAAAATATTTTCATCCAATCCGGCTCATGATTATACTCACAAATCACAATATATCAAAGAGATCTTTTCAATTGCTACAATAATCATAGTTAGACCCATCAATGGTCACATATGTGTGCACAACCAATAACATAGATTAAGTAAGGAAGTGGGAATGGAAATTACATGTAATTTGATCTAGACATGCATATTTCAGGTTGGTCCTGCTTTAACTTTAGTTAGATCAGAACAATTAGGTTCAAAGTGCAATAATAAATACTTCATTCTGCATAACAATAATCATAAAAAATGTCTAAAATAAATAAACAAAAAATACAAACTCCACTAATACAACATATGTTCTAATGGCTTGACACTCATATGAGTAGCGTGCTCGTGAAAGACCTATAGTGTCAACCCCTTAGTAAGTGGATCGTAACTGCTAACATGAAGTTTGTCCCAATATGCTCTATAGATATCTGACAACTCTGAACTCTTTCTTTAACAATCAAAAACTTAATATCTATGTGCTTAGATTTAGAGGTACTCCTATTGTTAGTGGAATACATTACTGCAAACTTATGATCATAAAATAACTTGAGTGACCTTTCAACACCATCTAAAATGTGCAGCAGAGTGACAAAATTTTGTAGCCATATCCCATAATTAGATGTCTCTCGCAACACACTATGAAATCTGCCGCCATGATTGAAGAAGCTATGAGTGCATGTTTGGCACTTTTTCATGATATTGCTCCACCAGCCAAAACATATGCATAGCCTGAAGTGAATCTTCTACTGTCTTGATATCCAGCAAAGTCTGAATCAGAATACTCAATGATCTCTAATTGCTCTGATCTTCTATAAGTGAGTATGAAAGCTTTTGTCCTTTTTAGATATTGCATGACATGTTTGGCTGCTTTTCAATAATCCAATCCTGGATTATTCAGATATCTGCCCAACATTCCAACTAAGAACGCAATATCCGGACATGTACACACTAAAGCATACATGAGACTTCCTACAACTGATGCATAAGGAAGCTTTTGCATCTCCAATTCCTCGACACTAGTTTTAGGGTATTGAGTGAGAGAAGATTTATCTTCCTTAGCGACAAGAGTGTCTCCTGGCTTATAGTCTTATATGTCAACCCTTTTAAGAACCTTATTGATATAAATTTCCTACAATAGCCCAAGTATTCCTCGAATGTGATATTAGTGTATTTGTATGCTTAGTACAAAAGAGGCATCACCAAGATCTTTCATTTCAAATTTCTTTGAAAGAAATGTCTTGGTCTCATGTAGTATATTTATATCATTACTGACAAGCAAGATGTCATCCACGTATAAGACTAGGAAAATATATTTACTCCTATCGAAGTTATGGTATATACAATCATCATCAATATTCATCACGAAATTGAAAATTTTTGAAATACCACTATCGAGATGCTTGTTTGGGCCCATAAATGGATTTTTTTTAATTTACAACCCATTTGTTTTGGGTCTCCAGACTCAAAGTGATTTGGTTGTACTATATAGATCGTCTCATCAATATCATCATTAAGAAACACTGTCTTAATATCAATCTGATGTAGCTCAAGGTCAAAATGTGATATTAACATCATAATAGTCTTAAAAGAGTCATTCGATGAAACTGGAGAGAAAGACTTTTTTAGTCAATGTCTTCCTTTTGAGTGAACCCTTTAGCAACACGACGTGTGACAAGATCACAAATGTCATTGTCCTTTATGGACTCTATCTCTTCCCTCAAAACATCAATCCATTGTTGAGAATTAGAATTCTGAATAGCCTGATTGAGATTGACCGGAGCATCATTTAACATCCCTTAGCCATTCCCATATTTTTGGAGAAAGAGGATATAATCATCTGGTATCGCTCTTCTCCTTTCTCTAATGAATCTACTTAATGACAAAGGTTCTTGAGGTTGGTGAGTTTATTCATTTGGGACTGTATGAGGAAGCTCATTAATAATATCTTGATCGGAATTTATTACTAGAGCAATATAGTGAATGATATTCTCAGAATTATCAGTAACAACGATAGAAAGAGAAATAAATTCCTCTTCAAAGATAATCTAAAGTCAAAGTCTCCAACCCTCATCTTCAAAGAACCAAACATTTCTAGTCTCAAAGAAACCTTAGCAGTAGGATCATAAAATTTTATATCCCCTGGATTTTTCAGGATACCCAACAAAATAGCAGCTCGCCATTTTGGAGTCTAGTTTCTTTTCATTTGGCCTCTATGGTCTAGCCTTAGCTGGACAACTCCAAACCTGAAGATGCTTTAGGCTAGACTTTTGACTAGTCCAAAGCTCAAAAAGGGTTTTTGATAATGCTTTAGTATGACTTTATTAAGGATATAAGCTACAGTCTTAATTTCTTCACCCCGGAGATATTGATGTAAGAAAGAATGAGCAATTATACTTCTTACCATATCCTTCAACGTTCTATTTCGTCTCTCAGTAACACCATTCATGGTAGGGGTATCAGGTATGGTGTACAGTAGGACGACACCACACTCCTCTAGGAATTTAGCAAAAGGACTTGAACGTTGTTCTCTTAATCTGTCGTATTAACTATAGTAGTCGCAACTGCAATCAAATTTGATGGCTTTAGGCTCCGTTTGGGGGGACTTATTTTCACTGATCAAGCAATTACGATCGCATGAATTAGACCATAATTAAGGTCTGATTCATTTGATCGTAACCGCTTGACCGGTGAAAATAATTCCCCCCCCCCAAACAAAGCATTAATCTATTTGCCAAGTTAGTTTTCTACCTCAGCTTTATAGGATTTAAATACGTCTAGTGATTGTGACTTCTCAAGAATAAGATAGATGCATTCATAGTGAGAGTAATCATTTATGAACGTGATATAATATTGTTGACCATTCCATGAGGTTATAGGAAAGATCCATAAATATCAGTTCTAAGACTTTCAGAGCTTTGTTGGTACGTATCTTCCTTATGTTCATTTGTTTCCCTTTTATACAGTCTATGAAAACCTTAAAGTCTGTAAAATTAAGGGAATCAAGAATTCCATCCAACATAAGTCTCTTAATTCTCCGTTTGAGGATGTGTCCTAAGCACTTATGTTATAAAAAAGAGGATTTATGCTCAATTAATTTACGTTTAGTACCTTTTGAAATAATATTCAATGTTTCAACATACAAAGCTATTGTATTAAGCAAATATAAGTTATAATTATTAGATAAATAACTAATGTCAATAAGATTTGAATTCAAAAGGAGACTAAATTTATTATTTCTAAAAGAATAATATTAACCAAATTTCTCCAATATAGAAATAAAAATCAAATTTTGTCTTGTCTAATATATAATACAATAAAGTCTCAATCAAATCAAGACAATGATTGAACTCTAATAATAATCAAAAAGTGTTTATAGATTTAACTCCAATTGATTTGTCATTACCCACAAAGATGTATCTTTCACAATCACTTGGCTTTCGACATCTCAGGCAACCCTCCATAGACACACTTATGTGAGTAGTAGCACTTGAATCTATCTACCAAGTGTGTTTAAGTACAAAAGTTAAATTAATTTCATAACAAACTAAAGTGAGAAGTGTACTCTTCTTAGCATATTACGCATGGTATTTGACACAGTCTTTCTTCACGTGTCCATCACCCTGATAAAAGAAACAAGCAGAACCTTTATCATATTCATTTTGTGGCTTCTTTTGTGGAGTTTCACTTGCAGCTTGCATTCCCTTCTTCTTTTTCTGGCCCTTGTCAAAGGGACCAACTGCCATATGAGTACTCTTAGTCCTTTCTTGCTTCAATCCATCTTCTTTTTGTGCACAATATAAAATGAGCTCATTAAGAGATCATTTCTCCTTATGACAATTATAAATGACCATGAATTGACTAAATCGTGCATGAAGAGAAATCAAAACCAAATGCATGAATAGGTCTTCTGATAGTTCTAACTTTAGTGCTTTTAGTTTTGAAATAAAAATGGATAATTCCATAATGTACTCATGTATATTCCTTTTATCTGTGTACTTTATGGAAATAAGCTTCGCAAGAAGCGTGCTTGTCTCCATCTTATCATTTTGTGCAAAACTTTTTCAAGATTGTCAAGAAATTCTAAGACAGAGTGTCCTCCTGAGTGCCCTTAAAGTCTTCTGAAATGCTCCCCTTCATGATCATTAGGCATATGCGATCTGAATGCTACCACCATTCATAATTTAGTTTAACCTCAGTAAAATTATCATCTGAAGGAAACATAAGAGGTTCAGTGTTAAGCGCAAGATCTAGTTCCCTGCAACCGAGCACGACCATGATGTTTTTTTTCTAGTCTTTAAAATTAGTCGCATTGAGCATTTAAATTAAGTTAATATCAGCAGAAATTGTAATAACAGAGTTTGGAGCTAAGAGAAAATAAAAGTACAAAAATTAATTTTGTGCAAACAAAAATAAATACTACATCATAATGCGCAAATTAAATTCAATATTTAATGATGGGACCCATCATAAAGGACCTAGCGAAACACCGACATTTAATCTTTGGACAGAAATGTTGATTCCAAGTGATCCTCTTGGTGTAGTAATCAAACACTGACGATAAGTCTTGTCATGTAATAGGCCTTTCTTTGGACCGACATGCTGCTCACTTGGAGAATAAAATAATCGCCATGTATTTATTATCAAATGTGTGCGTCCAATTTGGCAAAATATTAATCTTTATTTGGGCCGATCAATATTTGCATAAATTACACACCCACTAAAATCTTAATAATGTTGAATTAAATTAAACTATACGAGAGAGCTCACTTTGACGGGATGTCATTATAATTAATTTATTTGATAAAATAAGATATTTAATAATTTCTGAATCACTATTTAATGAATTTGATTTTAAAGTTCAAATTTAATTAATTGGCGGAGAGTGAGTACATGATTATAAAAATGACTCGACGATTAAATTTTAAATTTAATTATTCCATTGTAAGTAGAGCATAAATGTGCACAAATATAATTTCTCAAAATCAGAGCCTCATTAATTTTAATAAAAAAATATTTTAAATATCCAAATAAAATATTATTTTATCTGAATATTAAAATTAATTTGCTCACAAAAATAGATCGAGCGTAATATATTAATTACTAAATAATACTAATATTAATATTTCATGACTAATTTTACGTCGATCTAATCGCCAAATTATGCACAAAATGACGAAGTTCATGTCGGGTTAAAGATTTATATGAGTTACATATTTAGATCGTTACAATTTTATAATTATAATTTGCGCTAAATTATAATAATAATATCTTTATTGAGCTTCATGGAGTAATTTGATATTTATTACCAAAATAATGAGGATTGTGTTATATGGATGAGTAGTGTAAAATTTAGTCACTCTTATAAATATAAATCGTTTGAGAAATTTAGGAGACCTCGCTATGATTGGATAAAATTGGCTAGAATGTTGTTGTAAATAAAAATTGAATGATCAGATGTAAACCGCATGGTTTTACATAATGTAAATTGATATATATATATATATATATATATATATATATATATATATATATATATATATATATATATATATATATATATATATATCTTAAAAAGATATATGGTGGTCTGCCAATAGCGTGAGTTCGAAAATAGGGGAAAAACAAGGGCCGTCGGATTCGAGTGTTCTGATCCAGAGCCGTTAGATCTTGGGCTGCGAATAACACATCTGGTTTGCCAATAACAGAATACCCCCAAAAATTTCTGTTCTTCTCTCTCCTGTTTCCCGATCCCACCTTCCGCGTCCCCCCCATTCTCACGGCCACCCCCACCGCCGGCGGCGGAGCCGCCGGCGGCCTGACCGGCGGCCACCAGCAGGTTAGCCGGAGCAGGCGAACCTGCCGGGGCAGCCGGTCAGGCCGCCGGCGGCTCCGCCGCCGGCGGTGGAGAGAGCCGTGAAGGGGGGGGGCGCGATTTTCCTTTTTTTATATAAAAATTATATTAATATTATAATATATATAATATATTATATAAATTTAAAATGTTAATTTAAATTTAAATTGGGCGGCGGAGCCCGCCGGGGGGTTCGGGCGGAGCCTGCCGGGGGTGGTGGGGCGGGCGAAGCCCGCCGTCGGCGGCCAGGTACTGTGGCGCGTAGCCATCGGGCCGGAGGCCCGTGCCTGCGACTCGTATATATATATATATATATATATATATATATATATATATATATATATAATATATATATATATATATATATATATATATATATACGAGTGACAGGCACGGGCCCCCGGCCCGATGGCCACGCGCCACAGTACCCCGCCGGCAACGGCGGGCTTCGCCCGCCCCCCGGCGGGTTTTGTCCGTGATAACACCATAATGAATCAATTAATTAATGAAATAATTAAACCATAAACAATTAAAAAATAAAATAAGTAAATATTGTAATTAATAATAAAATAAAAAAATTCATTCATTGCAGGCGGGTGAACAGTGGCGTGAGCACTGTTCACCCGCTTGCTACTTATAATAACTTATAAATAATATAAGTTATTATAAATAGTAATAAAACATGCGGCCCGACGGATGAACAGTGGCCCAAGCCCAGGCATTCACAACCCGTCAAGCCCGCCACCATACTAATTTCAAATATAGATCCCAGAAATCTATATTTATACCCGTAAAGTGCACTTTATTTGGCGGTGTGGGACAAAAATAGGCGGTGTGAGACTAAAATAGGCCGGACTTCTTGCGCGGGTTTATAGCGGATGGGCTGTTAAGGTGGTGTTGTTATGCGAAGCTGCGGTCCAAAGTAAGCCTGCCCGATTTTACAGTCAACATTCCCTTATTTTTAGAGTTATATAGGGGCAAAAACGTAATTTTACATAGGTTTAGGACAACCTAGTTAGTAGGTTTATGAGACCTAGTAAAATGTGGATAGATGGTGCAGTATGATTGAGCTTGATCGGACGGCGGCCGAATTATCAAACCATGATCGGACGACCATTCTAATTTCGAACTCATGAATTTATATTTCCTTTAGAGTAGTAAATATATACCTTAAGGACAAGGCGGCTGTTGAAGCCAAATTTGACCTCTGTGGAGTTCGGGGTCCCAAAAGAGGGGTGACCGCGCACCTACTACCCTCAAGCGAACGATCTAGGCATAAAATTAGGAACACAAGGGACAGACCCAAGGTCTCAGCGTGGAGGACCCACCGCATACCCGGAAGACTAACAAACTCTTCCCCTCCCAAGCCAAAGGCTGAGCTAAGACACCTTCGGGGGGCGCTCTTGGCCGACCGGAACATCTAAGGAGGGTCTCGAGACCAACTCTCTCCTATCCAGATGTGTCTCCTTGGGTCTACACAAAATACTGCTCACCCGCCCTAATGATGGCGCAAACTCGCAGAGCAATTCCACGACACGCTGCCCAAAATGGGCCACGAACAGCGTAATTCCGCTACACTAACAGGCTGTCAACAGGCCATGAGGGGCTTCCCGGCAACTATACCTCGGGCCCCCCACGGGGCGAGCGGTTCTCGAGAACACCGCCCGCCTAATACGAAGAAGAAAGCTACACATCCTCAGAGCATCACAGATATTAAAAGAATATTACAGGAATATGAATTACATACTTCGGCACGCAGGCCGGCAATATAAACAAAAAGGCCTTCGAGGGCCGGCACAAGCTTGGGCATAAGCCCGCTACTCCCCGCCTGGTACTGCAACACCTGTACGTCAACGTCTCGACAAGCGGCGGTCAGCTAAACGCCAGTTAGTCAACATAAGCTGGCCAAACATATTGCGCATACCCCTTTTTCGGGGCTATGGTGCGCATTCCCTGCAAATGGAAAATATACAACATCCTCGGAGTCTTCTCCGGGATCCCCAGAACATCACCAATCCGGCTCACACGTCCGGATGAGCTTCACACAGCATGCCTAAACCCGTACTCACGCTTCTGGGTGCTAACACAGTTAATTGCGGGGACGTACACGTCAACCCGTCGGAGAGCTCCCTTCCTCCACCCGTTGGTGGAGAGGGGCTTCCATGCAAATATGGAAACTGAGGGCTTCACCTGCCCAAGTAGAAATTTCGTTACCCTTGACGCGTGTTTGGCGGGGCCGCAACCGCGCTCATTGCCCGAGGCTCCACGTCTAGCATCCGTAGTGGTTGTCCGTGCCCGAATCCGACCACCGTGGGAGAGTTGAAAGCTCCGAATGATTTTCCCCTCCATGGCCGAGCCTCTCCATGGCCGACCGTGCTCCAAGTGGCCGGCCGCTGCTGTACGAGGCCGATCCCGGCCCCGAGTAACACCGAGCAAGCCGATCCCGGCCTCCACAACTTCAGGCGGCGTCGGGGAAGCTGATCCCGGCTGGCCTAGCTCCAAACGGCGCCGGGAGAGGAGCTCCCGGTTGACCTAGCTGTAGGCGGCGCCGGGAGAGGAGCTCCCGGTCGGTCTCGCTGTAGGCGGCGCCGGGAGAGGAGCTCCCGGCCGGCCTCGCTGTAGGCGGCGCCGGAGAGGAGCTCCCGGACCGGCCTTGCTTTGCCCTAGGCGGTGGCGACGAAGAGAGAACTGAGAGAGAGAGAGAGAGAGCCGAGGTGGGGTGGGGTGCTGCTCCAGGCGGCCGGAGAAAGAGAGGGCCGGGGCGGGGTCGGGTGCTGCTCCAGGCGGCCGGAGAAAGAGAGGGCCGGGGCGGGGTGTTGCTGCTCCTCGCGGCCGGAGAAAGAGGTGGCCGGGGCGGGGTGTTGCTGCTCCTCGCGGCCGGAGAAAGAGGCGGCCGGGGCGGGGTGTTGCTGCTCCTCGCGGCCGGAGAAAGAGGCGGCCGGGGCGGGGTGTTGCTGCTCCTCGCGGCCGGAGAAAGAGGTGGCCGGGGCGGGGTGTTGCTGCTCCTCGCGGCCGGAGAAAGAGGCGGCCGGGGCGGGGTCGGGTGCTGCTCCAGGCGGCCGGAGAAAGGGGCGGCCGGGGCGGGGTGTTGCTGCTCCTCGCGGCCGGAGAAAGAGGCGGCCGGGGCGGGGTGTTGCTGCTCCTCGCGGCCGGAGAAAGAGGTGGCCGGGGCGGGGTGTTGCTGCTCCTCGCGGCCGGAGAAAGAGGCGGCCGGGGCGGGGTGTTGCTGCTCCTCGCGGCCGGAGAAAGAGGCGGCCGGGGCGGGGTGTTGCTGCTCCTCGCGGCCGGAGAAAGAGGTGGCCGGGGCGGGGTGTTGCTGCTCCTCGCGGCCGGAGAAAGAGGCGGCCGGGGCGGGGTCGGGTGCTGCTCCAGGCGGCCGGAGAAAGGGGCGGCCGGGGCGGGGTGTTGCTGCTCCTCGCGGCCGGAGAAAGAGGCGGCCGGGGCGGGGTGTTGCTGCTCCTCGCGGCCGGAGAAAGAGGTGGCCGGGGCGGGGTGTTGCTGCTCCTCGCGGCCTGAGAAAGAGGCGGCAGGGGCGGGGTCGGGTGCTGCTCCAGGCGGCCGGAGAAAGGGAGATAGGGGGCGGAGAATCTCCCCAGGCCGAACCCTAGCCGGCCCCAAAAAAATCTCCCCGTGCTTTTCTGTCTCTTCCCCGCTCCCCCTCTGTCCTTCTTTTTATCCATCTCCCTCCATAATATATATATATATATATATATATATATATATAATATATATATATATATATATATATATATATATATATATATATATATATATATATATATATATATATTAAGATATCATATATTATGATATATTATATATATATATTATGATATAATATATTATGATATATATATATATATATATATTAAGATATATTATGATATATATAAAAAAAAATCCCACTAATATAATATAATATTTACATATAACCTCCGCACACACGCACGGGTGCTCGCATGAGCTCGAACGGGGCTGCACCAAAACGCCGCTCATAGTACGTCCCGAGCGCGCCGCTTGGGGAGGATCCCGCTCGTCCGGATATGGGGTTGTACACAATCCCCGCTCTTTTCGAGGTTGGCACAAGCTCGGAAAGAAATGTCCAACCCCAAGTATCCGGCGAGTGGGAGCCGACCCAAAGAAAAATTTTGGGAGAAACTGAAAATTGCACTTATGCAGCTATGCCCACTAATCTTTTCATGCCCCTTCTGATCTTGTTGAACCACTCGATACATTTTTTTTTCTCACTGCTATTGGATTGCCCTTATACCTTTACTTACAATGAGTACATAATTTATCAAGATATTATGAAATAATGAAGCCAAATATTTTGCAATCTCCTGAGCACGCGGAGCTAATCCTTTCCCCCCATGTGTGCCTCCCGCCCTGCCCAGCTAATGAGAGCCTGAGCAACGAGTCTACCCGGGGCCGAGCAGAGCTCGGGGTGCCGATGACGATCTCAAACCAAAACCTATCCCCCACAGGCGAGCCTACGGACCTGCCAGCTTGATGAGAGCCTGCGCAGCGGGTCTACCTGGGGCCGAGCCGAGCTCGGGGTGTCGATGACGATCTCAAACCAAAACCTATCCCCCACAGGCGAGCCTACGGACCTGCCAGCTAGATGAGAGCCTGCGCAGCGGGTCTACCTGAGGCCGAGCCGAGCTCGGGGAGCTGATGACGATCACAAACCAAAACCTATCCCCCACAGGCGAGCCTACGGACCTGCCAGCTAGATGAGAGCCTGCGCAGCGGGTCTACCTGGGGCCGAGCCGAGCTCGGGGGTGCTGATGATGATTCCACAAACCTAACCTAACATCTCTTAACCTATCCTAACCTATCCTAACCTATCACCCACAAACCAAACCTATCCCCCACAGGCGAGCCTACGGACCTGCCAGCTAGTAGGAGCCAGGCAGCGGGTCTACCTGGGGCCGAGCCGCGCTCGGGGTGTCGATGACGATCTCAAACCAAAACCTATCCCCCACAGGCGAGCCTACGGACCTGCCAGCTAGATGAGAGCCTGCGCAGCGGGTCTACCTGGGGCCGAGCCGAGCTCGGGGTGATGATGACGATTCCACAAACCTAACCTAACATCTCTTAACCTATCCTAACCTATCCTAACCTATCACCCACAAACCAAACCTATCCCCCACAGACGAGCCTACGTACCTGCCAGCTAGTAGGAGCCAGGCAGCGGGTCTACCTGGGGCCGAGCCGCGCTCGGGGTAGTGTAGAACCAAGAACCAAGACCTCTCCCCCACAGGCGAGCCTACGGACCTGCCAGCTAGTAGGAGCCAGGCAGCGGGTCTACCTGGGGCCGAGCCGCGCTCGGGGTAGTGCAGAACCAAGAACCAGGACCTCTCCCCCACAGGCGAGCCTACGGACCTGCCAGCTAGTAGGAGCCAGGCAGCGGGTCTACCTGGGGCCGAGCCGCGCTCGGGGTAGTGCAGAACCAAGAACCAGGACCTCTCCCCCACAGGCGAGCCTACGGACCTGCCAGCTAGTAGGAGCCAGGCAGCGGGTCTACCTGGGGCCGAGCCGCGCTCGGGGTAGTGCAGAACCAAGAACCAGGACCTCTCCCCCACAGGCGAGCCTACGGACCTGCCAGCTAGTAGGAGCCAGGCAGCGGGTCTACCTGGGGCCGAGCCGCGCTCGGGGTAGCTCTACCCGGTCAATCTCTACCCACTACGGGGCACCTCTACCCGCTACGCCCACCCTTTTGAGAACGAGGGTAGATCATATAATATTCTCCCTAAGGCACGTTTTGATCTCCAGTATTGAATATCCTAGCGACAAGAGGGAATGGGAGGGGACTTCTTTCATCACATGACCCTGGTCGTCACTTGGTTCCTCTTCTATAGCCACGACGTTCGACTGAGTTTTTCTGTACTGGTCACTCTCCACGCTCACCGCACCATAACTGTTGAAGCCAAATTTGACCTCTGTGGAGTTCGGGGTCCCAAAAGAGGGGTGACCGCGCACCTACTACCCTCAAGCGAACGATCTAGGCATAAGATTAGGAACACAAGGGACAGACCCAAGGTCTCAGCGTGGAGGACCCACCGCATACCCGGAAGACTAACAAACTCTTCCCCTCCCAAGCCAAAGGCTGAGCTAAGACACCTTCGGGGGGCGCTCTTGGCCGACCGGAACATCTAAGGAGGGTCTCGAGACCAACTCTCTCCTATCCAGATGTGTCTCCTTGGGTCTACACAAAATACTGCTCACCCGCCCTAATGATGGCGCAAACTCGCAGAGCAACTCCACGACACGCTGCCCAAAATGGGCCACGAACAGCGTAATTCCGCTACACTAACAGGTTGTCAACAGGCCATGAGGGGCTTCCCGGCAACTATACCTCGGGGCCCCCACGGGGCGAGCGGTTCTCGAGAACACCGCCCGCCTAATACGAAGAAGAAAGCTACACATCCTCAGAGCATCACAGATATTAAAAGAATATTACAGGAATATGAATTCCATACTTCGGCACGCAGGCCGGCAATATAAACAAAAAAGGCCTTCGAGGGCCGGCACAAGCTTGGGCTTAAGCCCGCTACTCCCCGCCTGGTACTGCAACACCTGTACGTCAACGTCTCGACAAGCGGCGGTCAGCTAAACGCCAGTTGGTCAACATAAGCTGGCCGAACATATTGCGCATACCCCTTTTTCGGGGCTATGGTGCGCATTCCCTGCAAATGGAAAATATACAACATCCTCGGAGTCTTCTCCGGGATCCCCAGAACATCACCAATCCGGCTCACACGTCCGGATGGGCTTCACACAGCATGCCTAAACCCGTACTCACGCTTCCGGGTGCTAACACAGTTAATTGCTGGGACGTACACGTCAACCCGTCGGAGAGCTCCCTTCCTCCACCCGTTGGTGGAGAGGGGCTTCCATGCAAATATGGAAACTGAGGGCTTCACCTGCCCAAGTAGAAATTTCGTTACCCTTGACGCGTGTTTGGCGGGGCCGCAACCGCGCTCATTGCCCGAGGCTCCACGTCTAGCATCCGTAGTGGTTGTCCGTGCCCGAATCCGACCACCGTGGGAGAGTTGAAAGCTCCGAATGATTTTCCCCTCCATGGCCGAGCCTCTCCATGGCCGACCGTGCTCCAAGTGGCCGGCCGCTGCTGTACGAGGCCGATCCCGGCCCCAAGTAACACCGAGGAAGCCGATCCCGGCCTCCACAACTTCAGGCGGCGTCGGAGAAGCTGATCCCGACTGGCCTAGCTCCAAACGGCACCGGGAGAGGAGCTCCCGGTTGACCTAGTTGTAGGCGGCGCCGGGAGAGGAGCTCCCGGTCGGTCTTGCTGTAGGCGGCGCCGGGAGAGGAGCTCCTGGCCGGCCTCGCTGTAGGCGGCGCCGGGAGAGGAGCTCCCGGCCGGCCTTGCTTTGCCCTAGGCGGTGGCGACGAAGAGAGAACTGAGAGAGAGAGAGAGAGAGCCGAGGTGGGGTGGGGTGCTGCTCCAGGCGGCCGGAGAAAGAGAGGGCCGGGGCGGGGTCGGGTGCTGCTCCAGGCGGCCGGAGAAAGAGAGGGCCGGGGCGGGGTGTTGCTGCTCCTCGCGGCCGGAGAAAGAGGTGGCCGGGGCGGGGTGTTGCTGCTCCTCGCGGCCGGAGAAAGAGGCGGCTGGGGCGGGGTGTTGCTGCTCCTCGCGGCCGGAGAAAGAGGCGGCCGGGGCGGGGTGTTGCTGCTCCTCGCGGCCGGAGAAAGAGGTGGCCGGGGCGGGGTGTTGCTGCTCCTCGCGGCCGGAGAAAGAGGCGGCCGGGGCGGGGTCGGGTGCTGCTCCAGGCGGCCGGAGAAAGGGGCGGCCGGGCGGGGTGTTGCTGCTCCTCGCGGCCGGAGAAAGAGGCGGCCGGGGCGGGGTGTTGCTGCTCCTCGCGGCCGGAGAAAGAGGTGGCCGGGGCGGGGTGTTGCTGCTCCTCGCGGCCGGAGAAAGAGGCGGCCGGGGCGGGGTGTTGCTGCTCCTCGCGGCCGGAGAAAGAGGCGGCCGGGGCGGGGTGTTGCTGCTCCTCGCGGCCGGAGAAAGAGGTGGCCGGGGCGGGGTGTTGCTGCTCCTCGCGGCCGGAGAAAGAGGCGGCCGGGGCGGGGTCGGGTGCTGCTCCAGGCGGCCGGAGAAAGGGGCGGCCGGGGCGGGGTGTTGCTGCTCCTCGCGGCCGGAGAAAGAGGCGGTCGGGGCGGGGTGTTGCTGCTCCTCGCGGCCGGAGAAAGAGGTGGCCGGGGCGGGGTGTTGCTGCTCCTCGCGGCCGGAGAAAGAGGCGGCCGGGGCGGGTCGGGTGCTGCTCCAGGCGGCCGGAGAAAGGGAGATAGGGGGCGGGATTCTCCTCCCCAGGCCGAACCCTAGCCGGCCCCCAAAAAAATCTCCCCGTGCTTTTCTGTCTCTTCCCCGCTCCCCCTCTGTCCTTCTTTTTATCCATCTCACTCCATATATATATATAATTAATGATATATATATATATATATATATATATATATATTAAGATATAATATATTATGATATATATTATATATATATATAAGATATATTATGATATATATATAAAAAAAATCCCACTAATATAATATAATATTTACATATAACCTCCGCACACACGCACGGGTGCTCGCATGAGCTCGAACGGGGCTGCACCAAAACGCCGCTCATAGTACGTCCCGAGCGCGCCGCTTGGGGAGGATCCCGCTCGGCCGGATATGGGGTTGTACAGCGGCGGCGGAAAGGGATATGCCACATATGGAATTGAAGTTGGGGAGCTGCGACAACACAAAATGAATGGATGCGAAAATCATTATAAAATAGGGGAGCTTAATTTTCTTGCACCTCTGAACTTCTTTAGGGATTTTCCCTGGTGACCATATACACGATGCACACTCTGACTTCCCACATAAGTTGTTGAGGCACCACAATGTATAGACCCACCCGCTCGCCAAAAGCGTACTAACCAAGCTCGTCGTAGCGATCGAACCGCTTCCCTGAAACCATCTCGTGCATCTCAACCATCTGCCAGAGCGTGTACAGCGTGATGATCCACGACAAAATCAGTATTGCTACCCTGGGGCCCCTGTCAATCAATAGCGACCAATGTAAATGTCACACACTTTTATACGAAATGTCATCTACTTTAATTCATTTGTGATCACCGCCCTAGCTCTGATAATGCATTAATAATTAAATGCCATTGATGAATGGCCGGCTCCCCATCACAGATCTAGAAATGCAAAATGGTAGTACTCTGCCTTCCACAATGTCATACCATGGTTAGGGCTGGTGTGCTCAGCGTTCCATATGCCTTATCAGAGCTAGGGCGGTGAGCCCAAATTAATTAAAGTAAAAGGCATGTCGTATAAAAATGCGTGACATTTACATTGGTCATTATTGATTGACAGGGGCCCCAGGGTAGCAATACTGATTTTGTCATGGATTATCACACTGTACTCGCTCTGGCAGATGGTCGAGAAGCACGAGATGGTTCTGGGGAGGCGGTTCGATCGCTACCACGAGCTCGGTCAACATGCTTTCGGCGAGCGGCTGGGTCTGTTCATTGTGGTGCCTCAACAAGTTATATGGGAAGTCGGTGTGTGCATCATGTATATGGTCACTAGGGGAAAATCCCTCAAGAAGTTTCATGACACCATCTGCCTCGACAGCAAGAACATTAGCTCACCTATTTTATAATGATATTCACATCCATTCATTTCGTGTTGTTGCGGCTCCCAACTTCAACTCCATATCTGCCATATATCCGCTGTCATCGTCATGCCCTTAAGGTATATATCAATTTACATTATGTATCATCACAGTAAATATCATACTGTTTTTCTTCAATATAGTCATTAGATTCATTCTTCAAGCATGGGCATCATGAAATTTTCATTAAACATTGGCTCTTGAAAAACTGTCACACATTTGCCCTTGTGTCGCACATGAGCGTTTTCCATTCATTTTCGTGATTGTGCTAATGTAAGGACCACAAACACGCATCATGTTCAAGTAAGTCTAAGAACAATTTTGAAAGAAATTAATTTTAATGCCAAAAATAAAGATTTTCTATATAAAAGGTGATTATTTATCATTTTATCTCTATCTTTTTCATCTATTGTGTTTGATTTAAATGCAAATTCAAATATTAAAACCATGTGGTTTTCATTTCATCATTCAATTTGAATTTACAACAATACTCAGACCTTTATTCAATCATAGCGGGGTCTGCTAAATTTTTCAAACGATTTATATTCATACTTACAACTAAATTTTACGCTAGCCGTTTAACTAACACAACATTCACTATTTTTCATCTATGCTTGGGACCGACATAGGCATGTTTACTGAATACATATGATCTTTTTTTGTTACAAGCTACTCCACTATTGCATGGGGAACATCTGCGCATAAGGGGAAACAAGATGGAATAAAGTATAGCTATAGGGCGCACATCATTTCAGGCACGATGTTCAACTTCTTCAAAAAATACCTCAAAAAAGCCAATGTGGAAGTGCTTCGTCGTCGTCTACATCGCCATTGCCCTCCGCTACATTCTGGTGGCAATCATTGGCTACTGGGCATTTCAGCAATACGATCGAGGATAACATTCTCATCAGTCTGCAAAAACCGCGTTGGTTGATCGCCATGGCTAACATGTTTGTCGTCATCCATGTCATTGGAATCTATCATGTGCCGGTTTACATTAGAATGCAATATTTTTCTTAATTTATGGCTAGCGGGGTATTCGTTTAGTCCCACATAGGATAAATAATTTTGTGTTTTAGACGCAACTAAACTCGACTCCCCTTTAGTTTCTGCTTCCTAATATTTTTCTTAAGTAGATTTATGTCATGCTGGTGCTCGACATGATTGAAACCGTGCTTGTGAAGAAGCTCAACTTCCCGCCCGGCCCCCTCTTCAATTGATTGCTCGAAGTAGCTATGTTGGTGATGACACCACGCACTCGAACATTTTTGTTTTTGAAGTTGACACTTATGCTGTTCTTTTTCACACAATAACCATCTTTCGTTGTGGCTATAACCATGTTCGTCGCTATAACATTCCCGTTCTTCGGAGCCCTCCTCAGCTTTTTCGGAGGCTTCGCATTTGCACCGAAAACATACTTTGTAAGATTGTGAATCCCTCGAACAATCTATAATCATATCTTTCTAAGTTTTCTTATAGTACATTACAATATTTTTTGTGACACGGTTTTTCCTTGTGTCTTGTGGCTTGCTATCTACAAGCCTAAAAGGTTTATATTATCAGGTATAACAAATTGGGTATGATTTCTTCATTATTTTACATTTAATCATACTTGGTTTCAAAATCTTAATCCTCAAATATTTTATATTTTTTTATCTTATGTTTAGATGTGCATTTTACTCGGACTTATGCTAATTATTTTGTCACTAATTGACGGTTTAAGGCAGATCATTCTCCAGGCGAAGACATACATGTTCTACAATTAGAATATGGTTTGAAATTTTAAGACACGCTAAGATGAGGCACATTCAAATCTATAAATTTGACCCAAGTTTGAAAGTATTTTGTTAAATGTTTACATTTTCCGTCCAACATGGCTAAAAGTTTGAATAAATTTCTACGAGGAATTCCTCAGGCCTCCATCATCCATTATATCGCACACACTGATGATCTCCCTCGCTGCTCCAATCTCCTAAACCACCTTGAAAACCTTTGTCGTCTTCCCTTGAACCGCAAACAAGAATCACTTCCTCAAGTTTGTCGCGGCGGTCAATGCATCTCCGATGTTGATTGTTGATATGGATAAATATGAAATGTCTCCCTCCAAATCGGCTCTCCAGACCAATCCTGAATCAGATCCGATCACGAAGACTAATCCATTGGCAGAACCGACGACAATCCCTCTCTTGGGGAGGACGGGAGGTGATGAAGATATGTGAGAGGCATTGTCTGTGTAGCATGCGAGGAGTATTTGCAAGAGGCAGTGGGTGAGCGGTTGAGTTGTGCTGGTAGTAATTTTAGGAGGGAATTTTTAATTAAATTAGGAGTCGTTTTGGTGTGTGAATAGCCAACATTATGGTGTTGTTAACAATACCATTTGTGCATTATATTGCTCATTGTTGTTTATTATTCTTTATGGTTCATTTGTCATGACGTTCACGAAAGGCGATTCATAACCACTATGTTCAGACTATCATCATGTGTCAAATGGACCCCTACTCTCACACTGCAGATTAACCTTTTATGTTAATCATCATTATCCTTTCACGCCACTTTTTGAGACGAAATCTTTTTCATTCTAGGGTGGTATCAAAGTTTACGACAATTTGAAACTCTTTTGTGTTAGAAATTTTACTAATATATTCAAAATATGTTTTTATTATTTTTTAAATAAATAAATAAATATTTAAAACATTTTTTACAATGAAAAATAACGATTTAGTAAATCATGAAATAAAATGCTATAAAAATAAAGTAAGAAATTCAGTCTAGGTAAGACGTGTGATAACGGCCCTAAAGAAGTTGCATCATTCTCCGACAGAGCTTTCAACTTATGCTCATTTCTTCAAGGTACGCCACTCAACTAGATCCCAAAACTTTGATGTGTGGGAACACCAAAGAAGCATAGAACACTCAAACCTTCATTGAATGAAACAAACATAGAACAACAAGAAACAATATTGAACTATATAAAAATTTAAGGGGAGAAAGATTAGAGAAATTTTATGTCTTATTTACTCTCATACTTTAGAGAGTATTTATAAGACAAAAAAATTATTTCAGAATTTATTAAAATATTTTAACATTTAATTATAATAACTAATATAAAATATTAATTATATGTTAACATAAATAATTTTAATATTATGTAATTAATAATTTAAATACTAAATATTTATTATTATATAACAAATATGTTATTTAGTATATATAAATATAACGACGGTATATAATATTTAATGTTATATAACGTTAATATCATTAATAAATATCATTATATTCATTACCTTAATAAATGTATAATATATATTATATCTATAATTATTAAAATATTATCATTATTATTATTAAATAATAATATAATGTTTGTTGATTAAAATTAAAAGTTTCATGTGCAAACATGCTCACACGTTTAATTATGGGTGGTGTTATTTATACCTCATAAATGGATATTTGTAACTCATGGATATTTGTACCTAAAGCTGATATTTGTACCCATATCAGATAATCGTACCCACACATGAGAATACTTTTTGCATATATAACATCTAAAAAAACATTTCTGGCATGTCAAAATGTTGGAATGGAAGAGCGCCAATAAATGGCGCCACAACAGGCATGGGACTCCCGGCGGCCACCATCCCG
The DNA here is from genome assembly GCA_039583875.1 of Platanthera guangdongensis. Lineage (NCBI taxonomy): Eukaryota > Viridiplantae > Streptophyta > Magnoliopsida > Asparagales > Orchidaceae > Platanthera > Platanthera guangdongensis. Next base: position 182,074,768 of record CM077148.1, read on the forward strand.
ATAGCTGTAATTACCCTTAGCGGGGTGTTTGGTATTGCTTTCAGATTTTTCCTGATCGGAAGGTAATCTCTCACGTGAAGTTTTCGATGAAGTTTTGGTTGACTTTGAGAGAGCCGGCCAGTAAATGGAGCCTTCCATTACCGTCAGGAGAGGAAGGAGCGGCGTCCGGCTCTGACGAAATGATCCCCGCATCCGATGGCGTCGCAGGAGCGACAACATCAGCCTCGAATTTCCCGAGCAAGACTTCGAACAACGGGGAAGACGAGAAGCCGGGCGTCGCAGGAACAACGGGGAAGACGTCGCAGAACCAGAACTTTGGTCGGGGAAGATCACCATTGCGAGCGATGAAGTGGCGAGAGCTGAGGGGAGTTCTACGGTTCGGCCGACAGTAATGAAAAGAATTTGGGTATAAATATCAGTTTGCATTTAAAAAAAAGAGCTTAATTTTGATAAATTTTGGGTATCAAATGTCCAAACAGGATGTACAAATAACAATACCCTTAATTATTTTGAGCCTTTTCACTTTAACAATTTCCACAATTTGCACTCTCGAACTGTCGCTTGACTCTTAGCCAACAATAAACTTCTGGCCTCGCTATTTCTCTACTCAGTCAGCGGAAGCTCGCGCCTCCGAATCTCGCTCTCACACAATCATCTCGCTCTCGCAATATCATCTCGCTAATTAGCTCTCGATTAGAAGCTTTTCTCATTGATCAGCTCCCAATTCTCATAAGCATCTCCCATACCTTGCGCAAGCTGAAGATCTCATGGCTTTCGCACCTCGCGCAATCCATCACTCTCACATCATTCACATCATTCATGTTCTCGCCGAAATTTTAGGGTTGCCACAACCGAGATTGAGATGCAGCGCACACTCTTACCACGGCTGACTAGAGCCTTCATGTTACAATAGAGGGACTAAACTATTGCATTTGGACTTTTGTTGTTAAAGAGTCACTTAGGTTTCGTTTGGGGGAATTTATTTTCACCAATCAAGTGGTTACGACCGCAAGAATCAGATCATAATTATGATCTGATTCATGCGGTCGTAACTGTTGAATTTTTCTCAAAGTGGTCAGCAAGATAGCCCAAGCCACAAATTAATATTCTCGGCACTACCCAATTCACACTTTGATCAAGCGGAAATCCAAGGAACAAGGTTAACACCAACAAACAATTGAAGCACAAGCAGATCTTTCATTCATTTACACTTCTTTACAGGGCGAGGTATACGTAGCGAGACATGATTTCGCTAGTACACAAGCTATAACAGAAAGCACAAAAAACAAGCCAGACGGATAGCACTGGAAACCGCCGAGACCGCCAAGTTGCCAAGACCGCCGAACCAGCCCGAGCTGAAGCTGCAACACGCCGAATAGACACGGAGTCCGCCGAAGCCGCGAGGGCGCGCAGACACACCGTTATTCGCCTACTGCTGAAGAACTGAGGAACAGACTGCCTACCCGCATGCGCCTGGCGGACAGGTTATTGGAACTTGCAAATGTTGAAGCAGAGAACTAACAAGCTGCAGAGCGACCTGCTGAAACCGCAGAGACCGCACACTTCCAAGTACTTGACAGAAGTCAAAGCCAAACTCCTGGCTCCTTGAGGCTACCCGCGCGACCTGCACACAGCAAACCGTCAGCTCTACACAACCCGCGCGGACAGAAAATGCAGACCGCAGCAATTTGCCCAAGCCCCACTTACTGTTCACTCAGTTACTGTAGACGTGTCGGGGGGTTCTATTTATAGGCGAGGTGAGTGTTGAAATTTGTGAAGTGGAAGTGGGTGACGGGACAGGCCGCACGGCCTGTGCGGACAGCTTTGGCGGACTGGGCGGACTGGGCGGACTGAGGTTGCGGCCTGGTGAGAAGTCTGGTGGAAGCCGACTGTGTTCTGAGCGGGTTGTTGCATGGAGTCCGCGGTTTGGTGCGGCCTGGTATCTGCGGATAGAGAGGCTTGCGGACTGGTGCATTGCTCAGTGGCCGCGGGTGCATGCTTGCGCTGTTGGCGGGTTGGTTCGAGTTCGCGGGAAGCCTTGCGGACTGGTGTGTCCGCGGTTGGGGCTGTTGCGGACTGGGCCTTGAGCTTGGCTGAGGCCTTGTCGAGCTCAGGTGTTACAGCAGGTCTTGCTGTGGAGACCGGTTGGCGGACTGATGTTTGGAGTCCGGCTTGGTGCTACTGCGTTGGACAAGTGCGAGGAGCTCGCGGACTGGTTGCGGTCTGTGCTAGGGTGTTTGGCGGACGGGTCTTTGTGTCCGCCATGCTCGCACTGGCCCTTGATGGTTTTGGACTTGGTCACACTTGGTGTCAAGTTCATGGTGTCCGCCGTATCCGCCAAGTCCGCTGTGACCGGGCGGACTGTTGCTGTTTGCCTTTGGTCGTGGACTTGTGGCAGATTGAGGTGTGGGTCTTGCGGACTGCCTCGGGTTGGTGCGGACTGCCATTGAAGAGGGTGCTGTCCTGAAGCAGTTAGAGCTTTGCGGGCTGGTGCCTTGTCCGCTTAGCTTGGGCGGACTGGAGAGGGTTCGTCATTGGTTGCCTTGCTCCTGGCGGTTTCCCTTGGTGACTGGCTAAGTCCTCGCGGACTGAGCGGACGATCGTTTGTATTCGCGCGGACTGGGGCGGTGTCGCTATCTCATGGGCGGTGACCACACTCCTCACCTGGCCTATAAATAGGACCCCCCTGGCACATCTACAGTAACCTGAGTAACGTGAGTGAACAGTAAATTGGGTTGGGCGAGTGCTGCGGTCTGTGTTTTCCAGTCCGCACGGATTGTTTCAGGCTGACGGTTTGCTGTGTGCAGGTCGCGCGGATAACTTCAAGGAGCCAGGAGTTTGGCTGTGACTTCGGTCAGTGCTTGGAAGTGTGCGGTCTCTGCGGACTCAGCAGGAGGTCGCTCTGCGGCTTGTCAGTTCTGTTTCAACTTTCCCAGCTTTAATAACCTGTCCGCCGGCTTCAGGCGGGTAGGGGAGTTCCTCAGTTCGGGTTCAGCAGGAGGCGAATAACGGTCTGTCCGCGCGGCCTCGCGGTCTCGGCGGACTCCGTGGTATTCGGCGGATTGCAGCATAGCTTGGGCGAGCTCAGCGGTCTCAGCGGTCTCGGCGACCTCGCGGTCTCGGCGGACTGGAGTGCTGTCCACCCGACTTGTTTTTTAGGTTTCTTCTGTTTACAGCTGTAATACTAGCGAAATCATGTCTCGCTATGTATGCCTCGGATTGTAAAGAAGTGAATGCATAATAAGACTTTCTTGTACTTCCATTGTTTTGTTGGGTGCAACCTCTAGTCCTTGGGTTTCCGCAGGTTCAGCGTGCGAACTGGGTAGTTCCGAAGATATTAATTTGGTGTTTGGGCTATCTTGCTGACCACGTTGATAAAATTTAACATGGTATCAGAGGGAGGTTTCTGAGGTTGCGGTGGTTCAGTTGCGTGAGCGGAGGTCAGCCAGTGTTGTTACTCAGTGATTGAGTGGTGATCAACCTGTGTTGTTGCTCGGAGCTGCTGAAGGGTACCAACAGGTGATTGCAATGGAAGGAAGCTTAGCAAGAGGTCTTGGCATTGAACTCTTAACGCCGACTAACTATAAAAAGTGGAAGTCGTGCATGAAGAGTTATCTTCTAGGCGAGGAGCTGTGGGAAGTCGTTGGTGGAGACGACAGACAGGAAGTAACTGCTGCTTTCGGTACTGCTGAACAGTGAGGCTCTGGAGAAGAACTAATGCTAAGGCAGAGTTCGTTCTGAAGAGAGCTGTCTCTCCGGAACTGTTTGATCACATCATTGGGTGTGAGTCGGCTGTTGATATTTGGACAACCATTGATGAGTTGTTCAATAGGAAGAATGTGGCGCGGCTTCAGTTCCTGGAGAATGAGTTGGTCAGGGCAACTCAGGGAGACCTTTCCATCTCCAGGTACTTCTTAAAGATGAAGAGCCTGTGTGCTGAGCTGTCGGCACTGGATCCTGATGAGCCTATCTCTGAGGCAAAGATGAAAAGGCACATTTTCCGCGGCTTGCGGAAGGAGTATGTGGCCTTTGTTACGTCTGTTCAAGGGTGGGCTACTCAGCCGTCTCTGCTGGAGCTGGAGAATCTGCTTGCCTCACAGGAGAGCTTAGCAAGGCAGATGGCTGGAGTGAGTCTGAATCAGGAAGGCAGCGAGGCTCTCTTCTCAGGCAAGAAGAAGGGATGGGAAGGGAAAGAAGAAGAAGAAGGTGCAGGCCGCTGTTGAGAAGGAGACTTCAACTTCATATCCGCCGAAGAGGAGCAATGCTCCTAAGGACTGGAAGAAGAATCTGAAGTTCTACCGGTGTCATCAGCGAGGGCACTTCAAGCGGGACTGCAAGGTCAAACTGCAGCCTGGGCATGCTGCGGGAAAGGAGGAAGCTTGCTCGCGAAGTGAAGAAGCAGAATGGGGAGGAGCTTTCATGACGGGCACTTGTGTCCGGGCCTTATCTGCTGAGGACTTCAACAGCGAGTGGATCATCGACTCTGGGTGTGGTCATCACCTCACCGGAGACAAGTCGAAGTTCACCTCCATGCAGGCTTACTCAGGTAATGAAGCTATTATCACTGCTGATAATACTGTTTATGCAGTAGAGAAGGAGGGGGTCGTGTCTTTGGGTAGTGATCAGGGCCACTCACGTTAAGGAGTGTGTATCACGTGCCGGGCATGAAGAAGAACCTCTTCTCGGTGACCAACGCGGTGGACGCTGGGTATCACGTTCTGTTTGGGCCAACAGACGTGAGGTTCCTTCGCAACGTATCAGCGGTGAAGGCTGATGTTGCTCATGTTGGGAGGAGGGTGAAGAACTTGTTTGTTCTTTCCACCAGTGCCTATGTTGATAAGATGAGAGCCAATGATAGTGCGGCTATCTGGCATGAGAGGCTGGGGCATGTTGGCATGGACAAGCTAAAGGCAATGGCTAGTAGAAGTCTGGTGAGGGGGTTGCTGATGTTGTCCTCCTTTGGTGATGGGCATGTTTGTGCGGGCTGTCAATACGGTAAGGCACATCGCCTTCCGTTTGATAAATCTCAAACAAGGAGCAAGAAACCATTGGAGTGTATTCATGGCGACCTGATGGGACCGACTGTTACTGCCAGCCTTGGTGGAAGCAAATACATGCTTGTCTTGGTTGATGACTACTCAAGGTATACTTGGGTGTACTTCTTAAAGGAGAAGTCGGAAGCCTTCCATTTGTTCGTGGAGTTCAAGGAGTTGGTAGAAGGCCGGCTTGGCTTGCGGATTAAGAAGTTTAGAACTGATAAAGGGGGGAGTTTGTCTCTTCCGAGTTTTCTAACTTCTGCAGGAAGCACGGGATCCAACGAGAGCTTACTTGTGCTCACACTCCACAACAAAATGGGGTAGCGGAGCGGAAGATCCGTCATTTGACGGAAACCTGCAAATGCTGGCTGCATGCGAAAGATATCCCGAGGTCCTTTTGGGCGGAGGGAATGTCTTGTGCTGCATATGTTATCAACCGGATGCCACTCAGCCCTATCAACATGAAGACTCCTATTGAGCTGTTGCTGAAGGAGAAGCCGAGTGTTGGACACCTTCGGGTGTTCGGTTCAACTTGCTATGTGCATGTCCCGGATGCTTCACGGACAAAGCTGGATGCGAAGGCAAGGAAACTTGTCTTTGTTGGCTATGATGAGCGGAAGAAGGGATGGAAATGCATGGACCCTGTGACGAAGAAGTTCGTGGTGTCTAGAGACGTTGTCTTTGACGAGCTGACGTCATATGGAGGTGGCTCGGTGGAGCCTACCGGAAGTAGCAAGGTTGAGGAAGCACCGGTGGAGGCTGCTGAAGGCTTGGAAGAGGAGCTTGCTGTTTCACCAGCAGCTCCTGTTGCTTCGAACTCCGAGGCTGAGCCTTCTGGCTCAGGAAGCAGGGGGAGCACTGCTCAATGCTTGCCCCAGGTAGGAGTGGAGCCTGAAGAAGCAACGGAAGCCGTGAGCAAGGAGTCGTGTCTTCGGAGATCGAAGAGGGTGGTTAAGCCACCGACTCGGTACTGTGATGGGAATGCAGTGAGCTTTGTCTCCTGCTTCTTTGCAGGTCCTCTGGATGAGCGAGAGCCTGCAAACTTCAACGAGGCCACTGGAGTGAAGGAGTGGGAAGGTGCCATGAAGGAAGAGATTGATGCTCTGAAGAAGAATGAAACCTGGGACCTCGTGCCCAAGGTTGATGGCATTACTCCGGTTACTTGCAAGTGGGTGTATAAGTTGAAGAAGAAGGCTGATGGGAGCATTGATCGGTTCAAGGCTCGCCTGGTCGCTAGAGGATTCTCACAGCAGTATGGAGAAGACTATGAGGAGACATTCAGTCCAGTTGCGAAGATGACATCTGTAAGAGTGGTGATCGCCTTGGCTGCTAGCAAGGGATGGAGATTGTGGCAACTCGATGTGAAGAATGCCTTTCTTTACGGAGAGATTGACAAGGACATCTTCATGGATCAGCCGCTTGGTTTTGTCTCTGAAAAGCATCCGGATTATGTCTGCAAACTCAGGAAGGCTCTCTACGGGTTGAAGCAAGCTCCTCGAGCGTGGTATGGGAAGATTGCAGAGTACCTGCAGTTCTGTGGATACCTGGCTTCTAACTCGGACTCAAGCTTGTTCGTCAAGAAGAAGGGAGAGCTAAGAGTCTTAGTCCTGCTGTATGTGGATGATATGATCATCACAGGGAACTCGGAGGAGGAAGTAGCAAGGCTCAGGGGAGAGCTTGCTATACGCTTCGAGATGAAAGACTTGGGAGAGTTGCATCACTTTCTTGGTCTGGAAGTGGAGAGGAAGGAGTGCGGGATTCTCATTAGCCAGAAAGGGTATGCTGATCGTATTGTGAAGCGGTTTGGCATGGGCGAAGGGAAGAAGTGCTCTACTCCACTGGAATCTGGGCTGAAGCTTCGACGGGATGAGGGAAGGGTTCTTAATGATCCCTTGGTGTTCAGGGCTCTTGTTGGGAGCTTGATCTATCTGACGATTACAAGGCCGGATATAGCTTATGCTGTTGGCCGAGTAAGTCGGTATATGGCTGAACCAAGGCAATCTCATCTAGTGGCGGCGAAGGGAATTCTGAAGTATGTCAAGGTGACTTCTGAGATGGGACTCCTCTATGGAAGGGATGCGGAGTTTGCGTTGCTCGGGTACACGGATGCTGACTATGGCGGTGATTCGGATGATCGAAGGTCTACTTCGGGTTATGTGTTCACTTGCGGTTCAGCTAACATCTCGTGGTGTAGCAAGAAGCAGGACTCGGTGTCGGTTTCAACCACGGAGGCGGAGTATAAGGCTTCGGCCTTGGCTGCTCGGGAAGCCGTTTGGTTGAGGAGGCTCATAGAGGATGTTCATGAAGAAGTGCAAGGGCCTACTTTACTCCGGGGTGACAATGAGAGTGCTCTCAAACTGGTAAACAATCCAGTGTGTCACGCCAGGACCAAGCATATAGAGATTGATCACCACTTCATCAGGGAGAAGGTGTTGGAGGGGTCTCTGCTGGTCGGGCATGTTCGGAGTGAAGATAATCTTGCTGACATCTTCACGAAGCCGCTGTCGAAGGGGCCTTTTGAACGCTTGCGCAAGCTTGCTGGGCTTGGTCACCACTTCTCACTTCAAGGGGGAGTGTTGAAATTTGTGAAGTGGAAGTGGGTGACGGGACAGGCCGCGCGGCCTGTGCGGACAGCTTTGGCGGACTGGGCGGACTGGGCGGACTGAGGTTGCGGCCTGGTGAGAAGTCTGGTGGAAGCCGGCTGTGTTCTGAGCGGGTTGTTGCATGGAGTCCGCGGTTTGGTGCGGCCTGGTATCTGCGGATAGAGAGGCTTGCGGACTGGTGCATTGCTCAGTGGCCGCGGGTGCATGCTTGCGCTGTTGGCGGGTTGGTTCGAGTTCGCGGGAAGCCTTGCGGACTGGTGTGTCCGCGGTTGGGGCTGTTGCGGACTGGGCCTTGAGCTTGGCTGAGGCCTTGTCGAGCTCAGGTGTTACAGCAGGTCTTGCTGTGGAGACCGGTTGGCGGACTGATGTTTGGAGTCCGGCTTGGTGCTACTGCGTTGGACAAGTGCGAGGAGCTCGCGGACTGGTTGCGGTCTGTGCTAGGGTGTTTGGCGGACGGGTTCTTTGTGTCCGCCATGCTCGCACTGGCCCTTGATGGTTTTGGACTTGGTCACACTTGGTGTCAAGTTCATGGTGTCCGCCGTATCCGCCAAGTCCGCTGTGACCGGGCGGACTGTTGCTATTTGCCTTTGGTCGTGGACTTGTGGCGGATTGAGGTGTGGGTCTTGCGGACTGCCTCGGGTTGGTGCGGACTGCCATTGAAGAGGTGCTGTCCTGAAGCAGTTGGAGCTTTGCGGGCTGGTGCCTTGTCCGCTTAGCTTGGGCGGACTGGAGAGGGTTCGTCATTGGTTGCCTTGCTCCTGGCGGTTTCCCTTGGTGACTGGCTAAGTCCTCGCGGACTAAGCGGACGGTCGTTTGTATTCGCGCGGACTGGGGCGGTGTCGCTATCTCATGGGCGGTGACCACACTCCTCACCTGGCCTATAAATAGGACCCCCCTGGCACATCTACAGTAACCTGAGTAACGTGAGTGAACAGTAAATTGGGTTGGGCGAGTGCTGCGGTCTGTGTTTTTTCCAGTCCGCACGGATTGTTTCAGGCTGACGGTTTGCTGTGTGCAGGTCGCGCGGATAACTTCAAGGAGCCAGGAGTTTGGCCGTGACTTCGGTCAGTGCTTGGAAGTGTGCGGTCTCTGCGGACTCAGCAGGAGGTCGCTCTGCGGCTTGTCAGTTCTGTTTCAACTTTCCCAGCTTCAATAACCTGTCCGCCGGCTTCAGGCGGGTAGGGGAGTTCCTCAGTTCGGGTTCAGCAGGAGGCGAATAACGGTCTGTCCGCGCGGCCTCGCGGTCTCGGCGGACTCCGTGGTATTCGGCGGATTGCAGCATAGCTTGGGCGAGCTCAGCGGTCTCGGCGGTCTCGGCGACCTCGCGGTCTCGGCGGACTGGAGTGCTGTCCGCCCGGCTTGTTTTTTGGTTTCTTCTGTTTACAGCTGTAATACTAGCGAAATCATGTCTCGCTATGTATGCCTCGGATTGTAAAGAAGTGAATGCATAATAAGACTTTCTTGTGCTTCCATTGTTTTGTTGGGTGCAACCTCTAGTCCTTGGGTTTCCGCAGGTTCAGCGTGCGAACTGGGTAGTTCCGAAGATATTAATTTGGTGTTTGGGCTATCTTGCTGACCACGTTGAGAAAATTTAACAGTGAGGAGTGTGGTCACCGTCCTAGTGGATAGAAACACCGCCCCAGCCCGCGGGCTAGCAAAACCTCCGTTCGCTGAGTCTGCAAAGACTTAGCCGAAAACTAAGGAAGAAACCGCCAGGAGCAAAGCACCTTTGGGCGAACTCTCATCAGTCCGCCCAAGCTATGCGGACAAGGCACCAGCCCGCAAAGCCCGCAACACCGCAGGACAGCATCCCCCTTTAGTGACTGTCTGCACATACCATAGGCAGTCCGCATAGAACAAGACAAAAGCCTCCATCCGCCACAAGTCCACGACCAAAGGCAGGGTTAGCAACAGTCCGCCCGGTCAACAGTGGACTTGGCGGATACAGCGGACACACTGGACTTGTCACAGAATGTGACGAAGTCCAGTAAAGCACCAAAGGGCCTAACGCGAGTATGGCGGACACAAAATCCCGTCCGCCAACATCAAGCAGGTCGCCACACTCCTCCTGAGTTAAGGCAGAGTCCGCAAGAACCTCGCACAGCTGTCCAACGCAATGGCCATCTGCCGGACTCCACACACCAGTCCGCCACAGTAACAGCAGTGTTGTACTACCAGAGCTTGGCAAGGCCACAACCAAACTCCTAAGACCAGTCCGCAACAGCGAACACCGCGGACACGCTAGTCCGCAAGCCTCCCGCGGATACCATCCAATCCGCCGGTAAGCACAAGCTTGCAACACGCCCACTGAGCAAAGTACACCAGTCCGCGAACCTTTATCCGCTCAGGCCGCTCCTTGGCTAAACCAACAGCCAACACCCTATCCGCAGATAACAGTCCGCCCAGGCTGCGGACTTAGTCCGCACAACCCGCTCAGAATAACAGCCAGCTTCCACTAGACCTATCACTAGGCCGCATAACAGCGGTCCGCCCAGTCTGCCGGCTATGTCCGCCCAGGCCGCCCGGCCTGCCCATCAACCACTTCCACTTCACAATTTTCAACACTCCCCCTTGAAGTGAGAAGTGGTGATCAAGCCCAGCAAGCTGCGCAACCGCTCAAAAGGCCCCTTCGACAGTGGCTTCGTGAAGATGTCAGCAAGATTGTCTTCACTCCGAACATGCCCGACCAAAAGAGATCCCTCCAACACCTTCTCCCTTATGAAGTGGTGATCGATCTCAATATGCTTGGTCCTAGCGTGACACACTGGATTGTTTACTGGCTTGAGAGCACTCTCATTGTCACCCCGGAGTAAAGTTGGACCTTGCACTTCTTCATGAACATCCTCTATAAGCCTCCTCAACCAGATGGCTTCCCGAGCAGCCAAGGCCGAAGCCTTATACTCTGCCTCTGTAGTTGAGACGGACACTGAGTACTGCTTCTTGCTACACCACGAGATGCTAGCTGAATCGCAAGTGAACACATAACCTGAAGTTGACCTCCGATCATCCGAATCACCGTCATAGTCAGCATCCGTGTACCTACGCAAGGCAAAATCCGAGTCCCTTGTATAGAGAAGTCCCATGTCAGAAGTTGACTTGACATACTTCAAGATGTGCTTCGCCGCCACTAGATGAGATTTCCTTGGTTCAGCCATAAACCAACTTACTCGGCCAACAGCGTAAGCAATGTCTGGCCTTGTAATCGTCAGGTAGATCAAGCTCCCAACAAGAGCTCTGAACACCAAGGGATCATGAAGAACCCTTCCCTCATCTCTTCGAAGCTTCAGCCCATGTTCTAGTGGAGTAGAGCAACTCTTTCCTTCGCCCATGCCGAACCGCTTCACAATGCGATCTGCATAACCTCTTTGGCAAATGAGTATACCGCTCTTCTTCCTCTCCACTTCAAGACCGAGAAAGTGATGAAGCTCTCCCAAGTCTTTCATCTCGAAGCGTATAGCAAGCTCAGCCCTGAGCCTTGCTACTTCCCCCTCCGAATTCCCTGTGATGATCATGTCATCCACATACAGTAGGACGAAGACTTGCAGCTCCCCCTTCTTCTTGACGAATAAGCTAGAATCCGAGTTAGAGGCAAGATACCCGCAGAATTGCAAATACTCTACAATCTTCTCATACCAAGCTCTAGGAGCTTGCTTCAACCCGTAGAGAGCCTTCCTGAGCTTGCATACATAGTCCGGATGATCTTCAGAAACAAAACCAAGTGGCTGATCCATGAAGATGTCCTTGTCAATCTCTCTGTAAAGAAAGGCATTCTTCACATCGAGTTGCCACAACCTTCATCCCTTGCTAGCAACCAAGGCGATCACCACTCTAACTGAAGTCATCTTCGCAACTGGACTAAATGTCTCCTCATAGTCTTCTTCATACTATTGTGAGAATCCTCGAGCAACCAGACGAGCTTTGAACCTATCAATGCTCCCATCAGCCTTCTTCTTCAACTTATACACCCACTTGCAAGTCACCGGAGTAATGTCATCAACCTTGGGCACAAGGTCCCAGGTTTCATTCTTCTTGAGAGCAACAATCTCTTCCTTCATGGCATCATCCCACTCCTTAACTCCAGTGGCCTCGTTGAAGTTTGCAGGCTCTCGCTCATCCAGAGGACCAGCAAAGAAGCAGAAGACAAAGCTCACTGCATTCCCATCACAGTACCAAGCTGGTGGCTTAATAACCCTCTTCGATCTCCGAAGGGTCGGCTCCTTGCTTACAACCTCCGTTGCTTCTTCAGGCTCAACTCCTACTTGGGGAAAGCTTTGAGCAATGCTCCCCTGCTTCCTGAGCCAAAAGGCTCAGCCTCAGAGTTAGAAGCAACAGGAGCTGCTGGTGAAACAGCAAGCTCCTCTTCCAAGCCTTCAGCAGCCACCGATGGTTCTTCATCAACCTTGCTATTTCCGGTTAGCTCAACCGAGTCACCTCCATACGACGTCAGCTTGTCAAAGACAACGTCTCTTGACATAACAAACTTCTTCGTCGCAGGATCCATGCATTTCCATCCCTTCTTCCGCTCATCGTAGCCAACAAAGACAAGCTTCCTTGCCTTTGCATCCAGCTTAGCACGTGAAGCATCCGGGACATGCACATAGCAAGTTGAACCGAACACCCTAAGGTGTGCCACACTCGGCTTCTTCTTCAGTAACAACTCAAAAGGAGTCTTCATGTTGATCAGGCTAAGTGGCATTCGGTTGATGACATAAGAAGCACAAGACATCTCCTTCGCCCAAAAGGACCTTGAGAAGTCTTTCGCATGAAGCCAACATTTGCAAGTCTCTGTCAAATGATGGATCTTTCGCTCCGCTAGTCCATTATGTTGTGTAGTGTGAGCACAAGTGAGCTCTCGTTGGATCTCGTGCTTCCTGCAGAAGTTAGAAAATTTGGAGGAGATAAACTCACAACTGTTGTCAGTTCTAAGCTTCTTGATCTGCAAGCCAAGCCATCCTTCCACCAACTCCTTGAACTCCACAAACAAACAGAAGGCTTCTGACTTCTCCTTCAAGAAGTAAACCCAAGTATACCTTGAGTAGTCATCAATCAGGACAAGCATGTATCTGCTTCCACCAAGGCTGGCAGTGACCGTTGGTCCCATCAAGTCGCCATGAATGCACTTCAATGGTTGTTTGCTCCTTGTTTGTGATTTATCAAACGGAAGGCGATGTGCCTTACCGTATTGACACCCCGCGCAAACATGCCCGTCACCAAAGGAGGATAACTTAGGCAGACCTCTTACCAAACTTCTACTAGTCATAGCCTTCAGCTTGTCCATTCCCACATGCCCCAGCCTCTCATGCCAGATAGCAGCGCTATCGTTGGCTCTCATTCGATCAACATAAGAATTGGTAGCAAGAACAAACAAGTTCTCAACCGTCCTTCCTACATGAGCAACATCAGCATTAACCGTTGATACGTTGCAAAGGAACTTCACGTTTGTTGGCCCAAACAGAACATGATACCCAACATCTACCGTATTGGTCATAGAGAAGAGGTTCTTCTTCATGCCCGGTACGTGATACACACTCCTTAATGTGAGTGGCCCCTGATCACTACCCAAAGACACAACCCCCTCTTTCACTACTGCATAAACAGTATTATCAGCAGTGATAATAGCTTCATTACCTGAGTATGCTTGCATGGAGGAGAACTTCGACTTGTCTCCGGTGAGGTGATGACCACACCCGGAGTCCACGATCCATTCGTCGTTGAAGTCCTCAGCAGACAAGGCACGGACATAAGTGCCCGTCATGAAGATCTCATGGCTTTCGCACCTCGCGCAATCCATCACTCTCACATCATTCGCATCATTCACATCATTCATGTTCTCGCCGAAATTTTAGGGTAGCCACAACCGAGATTGAGATGCAGCGCACACTCTTACCACTACTGACTAGAGCCTTCATGTTACAATAGAGGTACTAAACTATTGCATTTGGACTTTTGTTGTTAAAGAGTCACTTAGGTTTCCTTTGGGGGAATTTATTTTCACCGGTCAAGCGGTTACGACCGCAAGAATCAGATCATAATTATGATCTGATTCATGCGGTCGTAACTGTTGAATTTTTCTCAAAGTGGTCAGCAAGATAGCCCAAGCCCAAATTAATATTCTCGGCACTACCCAGTACACACTTTAATCAAGCGGAAACCCAAGGAACAAGGTTAACACCAACAAACAATGGAAGCACATGCAGATCTTTCATTCATTTACACTTCTTTACAGGGCGAGGTATACGTAGCGAGACATGATTTTGCTAATACACAAGCTATAACAGAAAGCACAAAAAACAAGTCGGGCGGCTAACACTGGAAACCGCCGAGACCGCCAAGTCGCCAAGACCGCCGAACCCGCCCGAGCTGAAGTTGCAACACGCTGAATAGACACGGAGTCCGCCGAAGCCGCGAGGCCGCGCAGACACACGTTATTCGCCTACTGCTGAAGAACTGAGGAACAGACCGCCTACCCGCATGCGTCTGGCGGACAGGTTATTGGAACTTGCAAATGTTGAAGCAGAGAACTAACAAGCCGCAGAGCGACCTGCTGAAACCGCAGAGACCGCACACTTCCAAGTACTTGACAGAAGTCAAATCCAAACTCCTAGCTCCATTAGGATACCCGCGCGACCTGCACACAGCAAACCGTCAGCTCTACACAACCCGTGCGGACAGAAAACACAGACCGCAGCAATTTGCCCAAGCCCCACTTACTGTTCACTCAGTTACTATAGACGTGTCGGGGGGTTCTATTTATAGGCGAGGTGAGGAGTATGGTCACCGCCCTAGTGGATAGAAACACCACCCCAGCCCGCGCGCTAGCAAAAACCTCCGTCCGCTGAGTTCGCAAAGACTTAGCCGGAAACCAAGGAAGAAACCGCCAGGAGCAAGGCACCTTTGGGCGAACTCTCATCAGTCCGCCCAAGCTATGTAGATAAAGCACCAGCCCGCAAAGCCCACAACACCGCAGGACAGCATCCCCCTTTTGTGACTATCCGCACATACCAAAGGCAGTCCGCATAGAACAAGACAAAAGCCTCCATCCGCCACAAGTCCACGACCAAAGGCAGGGTTAGCAACAGTCCGCCCCGGTCAACAGTGGACTTGACGGATACAGCGGACACACTGGACTTGTCACAGAATGTGACGAAGTCCAGTAAAGCACCAAAAGGCCTAACGCGAGTATGGCGGACACAAAATCCCGTCCGCCAACTATCAAGCAGGTCGCCACACTCCTCCTGAGTTAAGGCGGAGTCCGCAAGAACCTCACACAACTGTCCAACCGCAATGGCCATCTGCCGGACTCCACACACCAGTCCGCCACAACAATAGCAGTGTTGTACTACCAGAGCTCGGCAAGGGCCACAGCCAAACTCCTAAGACCAGTCCGCAACAGCGGACACCGCGGACACGCCAGTCCGCAAGCCTCCCGCGGATAGCACCCAATCCGCTGGTAAGCACAAGCTTGCAACACGCCCACTGAGCAAAGTACACCAGTCCGCGAACCTTTATCCGCTCAGGCCGCTCCTTGGCTAAACCAACATCCAACGCCCTATCCACAGATAACAGTCCGCCCAGGCTGTGGACTTAGTCCGCACAACCCGCTCAGAATAACAGCCAGCTTCCACTAGACCTATCACTAGGCCGCATAACAGCGGTCCACCCAGGCCGCATAACAGCGGTCCGCCCAGTCCGCCGGCTATGTCCGCCCAGGCCGCCCGGCTGCCCATCAACCACTTCCACTTCACAATTTTCAACACTCCCACTTGAAGTGAGAAGTGGTGATCAAGCCCAGCAAGCTGCGCAACCGCACAAAAGGCCCCTTTGACAGTGGCTTCGTGAAGATGTCAGCAAGATTGTCTTCACTCCGAACATGCCCGACCAAAGAGATCCCTCCAACACCTTCTCCCTTATGAATTGGTGATCGATCTCAATATGCTTGGTTCTACGTGACACCCTGGATTGTTTACCAGCTTGAGAGCACTCTCATTGTCACCCCAGAGTAAAAGTTGGCCCTTGCACTTCTTCATGAACATCCTCTATAAGCCTCCTCAACCAGATGCTTCCCGAGCAGCAAAGGCCGAAGCCTTATACTATGCATCTGTAGTTGAGACGGACACCGAGTCCTGCTTCTTGCTAACCCACGAGATGCTAGTTGAACCGCAAGTGAACACATAACCCTAAGTTGACCTCTGATTATCCGAATCACCATCATAGTCAGCTCCGTGTACCCAAGCAAGGCAAAATCCGAGTCCCTTCTATAGAGAAGTCCCCATGTCAGAAGTTGACTTGACATACTTCAAGATGTGCTTCGCCGCAACTATATGAGATTTCCTTGGTTCAGCTATAAACTGACTTACTCGGCCAACAACGAAGAAATGTCCGACCTTATAATCGTCAGGTAGATCAAGCTCCCAAACAAGTGCTCTGAACACCAAGGGATCATGAAGAACCCTTCCCTCATCTCTCGAAGCTTCAGCCCATATTCCAGTGGAGTAGAGCAACTATTTCCTTCGCCCATGCCGAACCACTTCACAATGCGATCTGCATAACCTCTTTGGCAATGAGTATACCGTTCTTCTTCCTCTCCACTTCAAGACCAAGAAAGTGATGAAGCTCTCTCAAGTATTTCATCTCGAAGCGTATAGCAAGCTCAGCCCTGAGCCTTGCTACTTCCCCCTCCGAATTCCCTGTGATGATCATGTCATCCACATACAGTAGGACCAAAACTTGCACCTCCCCCTTCTTCTTGATGAACAAGCTAGAATCCGAGTTAGAGGCAAGATACCCGCAGAATTGCAAATACTCTGCAATCTTCCCTACCAAGCTCTAGGAGCTTGTTTCAACCCGTAGAGAGCCTTCCTGAGCTTGCATACATAGTCCGGATGATCCTCAGAAACAAAACCAGTGGCTGATCTGAAGATGTCCTTGTCAATCTCTCTGTAAAGCAAGGCATTCTTCACATCGAGTTGCCACAACCTTCATCCCTTGCTAACAGCCAAGGTGATCACCACTTTAACTGAAGTCATCTTCCGCAACTGGACTAAATGTCTCCTTATAGTCTTCTCCATACTGTTGTGAGATCCTCGAGCAACCAGACGAGCTTTGAAACTATCAATGCTCCCATCAGCCTTCTTCTTCAACTTATCACCCACTTGCAAGTCACCGGAGTAATGTCATCAACTGGGCACAAGGTCTCA
>CM077148.1:182092103-182203842 GCA_039583875.1 Platanthera guangdongensis
TTAGGCTCTCAAACAAGAAAAAAAAGATCTCAAAGCGGTGTGGGACTAACTATAGTCTTCAAAATTTCTTAAGGGTGGGAAAAGGTGTCTAGAGTGGGAATTGTTACAAAAGAGGGCTATACTGGGAATTTGTTAAGTCATATTTAATTAATTCATATCCTTAATTATATAAAAAAACACAGATTACAACATTTAAATTAAGAAAAAGGGACTAGATTGGGAAGGATTATAAAAACGGGGCTAAACTTATACTATCGATTATTTCTGGGGCTATATTGGAAATTTGTCCTCAATAACATGAACATTGCTTGAATAATAATTGTTGGAGTAAACACTCCACATCAAAAAAATTCAAAGCCCCAAAATTATTTGAAGTTCATACTTAACAAGATATTTATAGTCTAACTAGCTGATTGGCCAGATAAGCATAAGATTATTGGTCGGACTATGTAGTGAAATACATCACTTTTCTTTCGGGAAACTTACTCATCCTAATCACTTTTATAAAGACTGATTAAACCAATTAAGTATCAATGCCACAAGCATAATGTGCTATTATTTTTCTACTTGTTGTGATCTTACTGGAGTCTACCATGCTCAAGTTCACTACCTTTTGTCCAATGTGTCCAACATTAGGTATTTTCTAATATTTATTATCTTATTACTTACAATACATATATGTTGAAATTTCACAAGTCAATCAATTGATAGTTCTGGTATCAAACAACACTTCCAAAACTATCAAGTTGATCACTTGATCAAGCAGAAAACGAGAACTAGGCATAGGAACACTCCAATCATAAACTGAGCTATGTATTAGAGACAATGAAGAACAAACAGAGATCTTGCATAAATCACTATCAACTTTACAGGGCAAGATATACATGGCGAGACATGATTTCGCCAAGTACAATGAGAAGAAAACAAGCAAAAGCAAACTTCAAGCGGGGCGGACTACCTACAAGACCGCTGAGTCCGCCGAGACCGCCGAGACCGCCAAGCTGCTGATGCTACTTTGATCTACGGAGTCCGCACAAACCGCGCGGACAAACCGTTATTCTGCTGACGTCCGCTCTACAAGCCGCCGCCGATCTGAATGAACAGACTGCCAAGCCCGTCGAGACCGCGACTTGGTTATTGAACTTAGACTTCAATTGAAGGAGATAAAACTGGTAGGCCGCCAAATGCGACCTGCTGCAATCGCTGATTGTAAACCGCAAGCTTCACTACTTCCTGACCTTGATCAGAACCAGACACCCGGCTTCACAGTGCTAGCCGAACAACCTGCAAACAGCAACCAGTTAAATCTCAAACCGTGCGACCTGGAAAACCGAGTCCGCAACAATTGATCTGCGCTCAACTTACTGTTCATTCTGTTACTGTAGACGTGTCGGGGGGGGTATATTTATAGGCGGGGTGAGGAGTGTGGTCACCGCCCTAGTGAATATAGTCACCACCCCAGCTCGCAGCTAGCATAATCCAGTCCACCGAGTCCGCAAGGACTAAGCCAGACTCCAAACAACTCGTCAGGCACCAAGTCAAGGTCAGTCTGCCACCAGGTGAACACTGCGCCAGTCCGCACACATAGCAGCACGCGGACACAGCATTCCATACACTGCGTCAGTCTGCACGCTACATGCGGACACGACACCAGCCCGCACTGCTCGCAAGCACTGCACCAGTCCGCCACACTGTACAGCACACAGACACAGCCACAGCCCATACTGCATTAGTCTGCACGCCATACGCGGACATGGGGACAGTCCGCACAGCTCGAGAACAACGCATCAGCCCTCCACGAGTCCACGACCAATAGGCAGATCGCCCGGTCAACAGCGAACTTTGCAAACACTGCATCAGTCCGCCGCACAAGTCCATGACCAACATGCAGATTGTAGTACCCCCCCCCCCCCCAAACTTTGCCCGGGTCGGGCCGGAGGGGTACTATTGGCCTAAGACGTCCACCCATTGCTTTTAGGGGAAAACAATCCACCCTATCCAAGCACTAGGTGGCTGCCTTGCTCGGCTCGAATCATAACATACACAACCCATCAAAGTATAGCGGAAGCATTAACAGGAAACCATTGCAGATTCATATCAAAATCAAAGCGGTTCTAGGGTCGAAGCCTAAGTGTTTAAATAAGCCTGTGGGTTATACATGTGCTACATATAATCCTCATATACTCTCTCTCTCTCTCTCTACACTGCTCGGCGGAACTCACGTCTCTAAACTCTGGGGACGGCGGGGGTGCATCTGCTCGAGTAGACCTAGCTGCTGGCGTAATCTCCTGCGGCAGCGGGTCACTACGGTGCTCCATCTCCTGTGAATCGTTAATCAAATAACCGTTAGTCACAGAGCTAAATGGAAACAAATCTCCTCCCCAGATCCACATCCTGGGGACGAGCACGCACCCACCCAACAAAAGTAAATAGTCGAAGCAAGAGAGGGTTAGCACAACATTACATATATGAACAGCTTGGAGCAGTATAAAAGAGTGAAAGATAACATAACTGGGAAGAAAAGCAGCAGCAATATAACCAGTTATAACAAGGCTCCACTAGCTCATCAGCACATCAGGTTTTCATATCCTGAATTCTATCACAGGCATTCACAGCCGCGCACATACCGCAGACATTCAAAGCCGCGCACACACCGCAGACATTCATAGCCGCGCACACACCGCAGACATTCATAGCCGCGCACACACCGCAGACATTCATAGTCACGCACACACCACAGGCATTCATAGCCGCGCACACAAACCCTATGTCGACATAGTTTGGACTGCTTCTGTTCCAGCAGGGTAGCGAGCCCCGCAGGTCTCACCGATGTGGCTGTCGGTGATAGTGGCCAGTCCTGCCACTTCTGGGGGTGGTCGTACCGCATAACCCCAGGCCCTAACGTACAACCTTGTATACTCTTGGTTGTGAGCGACATCCAGCGAAATATTTTGGCCGACCAGTGGAGGAAACCCGATGGGGAATATAACGGCCGGTCACCCGTGGTACTCATCTCCCTGTCGCCTTGAGTCGTCAACCTTTTCGCACCGGTACGAACGGTCTGCGAAAGGGACTGACCCGCCACCATTTCATCGCAAGCAATTTACAATCAATCAAACAAAAGGCAAATAATATAACCTCGGGTCTACGTCGGCCTGCCCTACTAGGCTTACACTTCGGGCGTTGACACTTAGCTCTACTTTCAACAAGGAGCGTGAGAGCGCTTTATTTGGGGCTAGACCTGGAGGACTACCTCAACTCCGCTTATCTCCAACTAAGGCTTGACGACTGCTCGTTGGAGCAGGACCCGAGATTATACTAGTAAATTGCAAGAGAACAAGTGCGGTGCTTATGCTTGTTATTTAAAGTGCTGGAATGAAATGTGACTAGTACTAGACTGGAGTAGTACTGAATTGAAAGTACTAAAATAAGTCTGACCAATATGCAACTAGAGTAGTACTGAATTGAAAGTACTAAAATAAGCCTTACCAATATGCAACTGGAGTAGTACTGAATAGAAAGTACTAAAATAAGCCTGACCAGTACGCAACTGGAGTAGTACCGAATAGAAAGTACTAAAATAAGCCTGACTAGTACGAGAATGGAGTAGTACTGAATTGAAAGTACTGAACTGAAAAGAATAAAAGAACTGAACCAGTGCAAGACTGGAATAATCATAAAGAAAATGGTTAGTAGTCCAATCACTCAATCCAGGAGGCTTTAGTTCCATCTCCATTCTTAGGAGAGATTCAGTTCCATCTCCATTCACAGGAGGCACATTCAGTTCCATCTCCACTCATAGGAGGCACATTCAGTTCCATCTCCGTTCACAGGAGGCACATTCAGTTCCATCTCCGTTCACAGGAGGCACATTCAGTTCCATCTCCGTTCTTAGGAGAGATTCAGTTCCATCTCCATTCTCAGGGGAGATTTAGTTCCATCTCAGTTTTTAAAGGTTTCCTTGGGTTACACCCATTATTAAGATCTGATTATGAGTTGGCTGCGCCTTATTAATCACGGCTTAATCGGATCGGGGCCTATCAGGAGTTATACCCTCATTATTCGTCAAGAATAATTCATAACTCACCACTCGTGCTCTCATCTTCCGAGCATGCCCAAATCACCCGAGAGTCGAGGTGCTCGACGGTTTCATGAAATCTCGAAACACCCGGAGCTTGGTCACTTGTCTCGGCCACTCTCGTTGATAATATAATTTGAATTTCTTTTTCAGATTAGAAAGGGTGGTCGCGCGCTCCAATTTTTCACCTTCAAGAAAAATGAGCGTAATAAATTCTGAGCGCAATCCTAGGCTTGCATAATTTGGGAAAAATATCAGAACTTATCTCCATGACCTTAAATTTTGATACAACTCTTGGAAGGGTCTAAAATGAGCCTAAAATAATTTTCATAATTTTTTGAAGAGTTTTGGGTCTTTAATTTGGCCAAAATATCAAAACTTATCCCCATGACCTTAAATTTTGAAACAACCCCTGGAAGTGTCTAAAATGAGCCAAAAAAAAATTTTCATAATTTTTTGAAGAGTTTTGGGGTTTTAATTTGGCCAAAATATTTTTCTTTAGACTTTTAAAAATACCAAATCAACTTCAAAAATTATCAAATTTTTTGTGGAGGAATCCCTTAGGTAGGGGAACATTTTTCATGTTCAATACTTTTTTCCTAGGAGCCTATTTTAGTCTCAAAAAATATCAACCCATTATTATAATATTATAATATTTATTATAAATATTATAATAATATATATAATAAGATGTTACTGTTCATATCTTCAGCCCCCGCCCCCCCCCCCCCCCCCCCCCCGCTGTAACATATCATGCCGCCCCTTACGGGCTTCTCCAGCCGCTGGCCCGGCCGCCGGCGGCCGTGGCTCCGCCGCCGGCCAACCAGCCGGTGGTGGGCGCTCTCTTCGGCGGTGGTCCGGCGGCCGTCCGCCGCCGACCATCGCTGGAGCATTTTTTAAAAAAACGAACTGGAGGGGAGGGGGTGACGGCGGCGGCGCTCCGGCCGCCGGGAGCGCTATGCAAGACATCCAAAATGGAGAAGGGGGAGGGAGAAGGCTTCCACCTGGGTTTGATGGGCTCGGGAGGGGCCGGCTTGGTCGTCCATGGCTCAAGGTGGTGGAGGAGGGTAGGAGGAGCTCCGGCTTGGCTTTTTTCGGCCACCTTAACTCCGGCAGAGGGGGGAGCAGGGGAGGGGGCTGCTCTGAGAGCTGTGAGGGAAAGAGATGGGGGTGGGGTCCTTTTATAGGGAGGGAGGGGGAGCTCCCTCCCTTTGGGTGGTGTGGGACTAATCCCTCCTTAGGGAGGGATTAATCCCACCCTCCAGCTGTCCAAGAACAGCTGGAGGTCTCTCATTTTCCCCCATGTGGGCAAAATGGATGAGGCCCTTTATGGGCTTGGGCCTTATGGGTGGAAAAGAGAGAGGGAGAGTGGGAGAAGAAGTAGGTGGGCCTCCACTTGAACTTAGGGAGGCTTGCTGGTTGGGAGACCATGGAGAGTGTGTGGGGGGGGTATGGGTCATCCTCTTTTGGAGAGGAGGTGGGCCCCTCACTTGGAGAAAAATCCAAAAAGTAGATTTTTAGGAAGGTTTGACCAAGTCAACCCTAGGGTGGGTCCCCCTTGTTGGTCAAATTCAAAGTGGGTCCAAGCCCTCGGGGTCAGGTCAAAGTTTGGGTGTCGTGTCATAATTGATGTGCGCACGCTTTTCGGTGCACGACTAGGCTTGATTTGACCACGGGTTGACCAATTGTCATCGAAATTGACTGGGATGACTTCTGTTGACTTCGTATTGATCACACGAGTCCAACGCCACTGACTGGGGTCGAATCGGAGTTCGTTTGGCGAAAGTCCGAAATTTGTGCGTCGTAGCGCGTTAAAACGGTCAAAGTATCCAATTTTGTCGTTAGATCTCGGATTGTGACGCGACGAGCTCCGATGCGCTCATATTGACTATATGAGGCCACAGGAACTGACAGAACTCGATTCAGAGTTCTCTAGCTCGATATCCAAAATCTCGCTCTCGTTGCGTTTTACGAGGAATGGTCACATCCACTATATGATCTCGGGGTCCAACTGAATGAGTTCCGATGCGCTCGTATTGACTATACGAGGCCACAGGAACTGACAGAACTCAATTCAGAGTTCTCTAGCTCAATTTCCCGCTTAGGGTTGTCTCCCACAGGGTCACGGGTAGGATTCAGGCCACTTTTATTGCGCCCACTAGGGCTCTGGTGGCCCAATAAAAGTCGGGATGTTACACAGATCGCCCGATCAACAGCGGACTCTGCGAACATCCTGGAGTTGTCACACAGTGTGACCAAGTCCAGCAACCCACCAAACTGGCACGAGATCGGCGGACAGGAAACCCAGACCGCCAACACCATGGACAGTCTGCCACTATGAATACTGCTATCACCCACTGCATCATTGGAGAAATCGGCAAGGACCAATGCCGATCTCGCGATCTCCAAAACTAGTCCGCCAAAACGGACTCCGCGGACTCTAACCAAGTCCGTTACATCTCCGCGGATTTAATCTCCAATCCGCCCGGATACTTCAAGAACAAGATCTGCAGAACCGCAGGCCGAGCTGAGCACCACCACCAGACCGCCAAAGACAGACCGCCCAGGCCACTCCACTAGACGCCCAAGTCGCCAAGTCTACCCTAGTCATTGACCACCCAGGCCGCAACAATAATCCACTCAGGCCGCAGACTCAGACCGCCCGGTCTGCTCCATCACCCACTTTCACTCCATAATTTTCAACACTCCCCCTTGAAGTGAGAAGTGGTGATCAAGCCCAGCAATCCACGTAACCGAGTAAACGGCACCTTCGGCAATGGCTTCGTGAAAATGTCCGCGACATTTTCCTCACTCCGCACATGTTGCACCATCAGAGATCCCTCCAACACCTTCTCCCGTATGAAGTGGTGCTCAATCTCGATGTGCTTGGTCTGAGCGTGACAAACTGGTTTATTCACCAGTTTTAGGGCACTCTCATTGTCATCGCTCAGCAGAGTAGGACCGTGCACTTCTTCATAGACGTCCCCTACTAATCTCCTGAGTCAGATGGCTTGTCGAGCTGCTAAGGCCGAAGTTTTGTATTCCGCTTCCGTATTAGAGACGGACAATGAGTCTTGCTTCTTGCTACACCAAGAGATACTCCCTGATCCACAAGTGAAGACGTAACCGGATATTGACTTCCGGTCGTCTGAATCTCCCCCGTAATCAGCATCCGAGTACCCTTGAAGAATAAACTCTGTGCCTCTCTTATACAGGAGACCCATGTCAGAAGTGGCCTTCACGTACTTCAAGATATTCCTAGCCGCCATTAGATGAGGCTTCCTGGGTTCCACCATATACCGACTTACTCGGCCAACCGCATAAGTAATGTATGGCCTTGTAATCGTCAGGTAAATCAAAATCCCAACTAGAGCCCGAAACACCAAAGGATCCGGAAGAATCCTCCCCTCATCCCGCCGAAGTTTGATGCCAGAATCAAATGAAGTAGAGCTACTCTTCCCCTCCTACATTCTGAATCGATGAATGATCCATTCCGCATAGCCCCTCTGGGACACGGGTATGTCGCTCTCCTTCCTCTCCACCTCAAGTCCAAGGAAATGGTGGAGTTCACCCAGATCCTTCATCTCGAACCTGATAGCTAGCTCTGCCCTGAGCCTAGCTACTTCCTCCTTGGAGTTCTTCGTGATGATCATGTCATCCACGTACAACAGCACCAGGACTAAAAGCTCCCCCTTCTTCTTGACGAAGAGGCTCGAATCTGAGTTTGAAGCCAGATACTCGCAGAACTGGAGGTATTCTGCAATCTTCCCATACCAGGATCGAGGAGCCTGCTTCAACCCATAAAGTGCTTTCCAGAGCTTGCAGACGTAGTCCGAATGTTCTTCAGATATGTACCCGAGCGGCTGATCCATGAATATGTCCTTGTCAATCTCCCCGTAAAGAAAAGCATTCTTTACGTCCAGCTGCCACATCTTCCTACCCTAGCAAGCCGCCAAAGAGATCACCACCCGTACTGAAGTCATCTACGCCACCGGACTAAACTTCTCCTCATAGTCCTCGCCGTACTATTGCAAAAACCCCCGAGCTATAAGGCGAGCCTTGTATCGCTCGATGCTTCCATCCGCCTTCTTCTTTAGCTTGTAGACCCACTTGCAAGTAACAAGAGTAACGCCATCCAACTTGGGAACCAAGTCCCAAGTTTCATTCTTCCTGAGGGCAGCCATCTCCTCATCCATGACATCAACCCACTCCTTTACTCCAGTGGTCTCTTCAAACTTTGAAGGCTCCCACTCATCCAAGGGGCCTGCGAAGAAACAAGTAACGAAGCTCGTCGTGTTTCCTTCGCAATACCGAGCCGGTAGCTTAATGATCCTCTTTGATCTTCGAACAGGATGCTCCTTGCTCACCACCTCCACTGTTTTTTCAGCACCAACTCTGTTCCTGGGCACACTTGGAGCATCGCTCCCCCTGCTTCCCGAACCAGAAGCTTCAGCCCTAGAGTTTGAAACACCTGGAGCTCCTGGTGACACAGACAGCTCCACCTGAAGATCTTCAGCATCTTCCTCCTGCCCTCCATCAACCCTGCTCTCATGCAGTGTCACCTCTATACGACGTCAGCTCATCAAAGACAACATCTCTTGAAACAAAGAACTTCCTTTTCGCAGGATCCATGCACTTCCACCCCCTTCTTCCGCTCATCATAGCCCACAAATACAAGCTTCCTCGCCTTTGCATCAAGCTTGGTCCTCTGAGCATCCGGGAGAGTAACATAGGGCGGGTCCCCCTTGCTGGTCAAATTCAAAGTGGGTCCAAGTCCTCGGGGTCGGGTCAAAGTTCGGGTGTCGTGTCATAATTGATGTGCGCACACTTTTCGGTGCACGACTATGCTTGATTTGACCACGGGTTGACCAATTGTCGTCGAAATTGACCGGGATGACTTCCGTTGACTTCGTATTGATCACACGAGTCCAACGCCACTGACTGGGGTCGAATCGGAGTTCGTTTGACGAAAGTCCGAAATTTGCGCGTCGTAGCACGTTAAAACGGTCAAAGTATCCAATTTTGTCGTTAGATCTCGGATTGTGACGCGATGAGCTCCGATGCGTTCATATTGACTATATGAGGCCACAGGAACTGACAAAACTCGATTCAGAATTCTCTAGCTCGATATCCAAAATATCGCTCTCGTTGCGTTTTACGAGGAATGGTCACATCCACTATATGACCTCG
This sequence comes from Platanthera guangdongensis, assembly GCA_039583875.1. Lineage (NCBI taxonomy): Eukaryota > Viridiplantae > Streptophyta > Magnoliopsida > Asparagales > Orchidaceae > Platanthera > Platanthera guangdongensis. The sequence continues at coordinate 182,101,372 of CM077148.1, forward strand.
GGGTCCAACTGAACGAGTTCTGATGCGCTCGTATTGACTATACGAGGCCACAGGAACTGACAGAACTCAATTCAGAGTTCTCTAGCTCAATTTCCCGCTTAGGGTTGTCTCCTACCGGGTCACGGGTAGGGTTCGGGCCACTTTTATTGGGCCCACTAGGGCTCTGGTGGCCCAATAAAAGTCGGGATGTTACACAGATCGCCCGGTCAACAGCGGACTCTGCGAACATCCTGGAGTTGTCACACAGTGTGACCAAGTCCAGCAACCCACCAAACTGGCACGAGATCGGCGGACAGGAAACCCAGACCGCCAACACCATGGACAGTCTGCCACTATGAATACTGATATCACCCACTGCATCATTGGAGAAATCGGCAAGGACCAATGCCGATCTCGCGATCTCCAAAACTAGTCCGCCAACACAGACTCCGCAGACTCTAACCAAGTCTGTTACATCTCCGCGGATTTAATCTCCAATCCGCCCGGATACTTCAAGAACAAGATCTGCAGAACCGTAGGCCGAGCTGAGCACCACCACCAGACCGCCAAAGACAGACCGCCCAGGCCACTCCACTAGACGCCCAAGCCGCCAAGTCTACCCTAGTCATTGACCACCCAGGCCGCAACAACAATCCGCCCAGGCCGCAGACTCAGACCGCCCGGTCTGCTCCATCACCCACTTTCACTCCATAATTTTCAACACTCCCCCTTGAAGTGAGAAGTGGTGATCAAGCCCAGCAATCCACGTAACCGAGTAAACGGCACCTTCGGCAATGGCTTCGTGAAAATGTCCGCGATATTTTCCTCACTCCGCACATGCTGCACCATCAGAGATCCCTCCAACACCTTCTCCCGTATGAAGTGGTGCTCAATCTCGATGTGCTTCGTCTGAGCGTAACAAAATGGATTATTCACCAGTTTCAGGGCACTCTCATTGTCACCGCTCAGCAGAGTAGGACCGTGCACTTCTTCATAGACGTCCCCTACTAATCTCCTGAGTCAGATGGCTTCTCGAGCTGCTAAGGCCGAAGTTTTGTATTCCGCTTCCGTAGTAGAGACGGACACTGAGTCTTACTTCTTGCTACACCAAGAGATACTCCCTGATCCACAAGTGAAGATGTAACCGGATATTGACTTCCGGTCGTCTGAATCTCCCCCGTAATCAGCATCCGAGTACCCTTGAAGAACAAACTCTGTGCCTCTCCTATACAGGAGACCCATGTCAGAAGTGGCCTTCACGTACTTCAAGATATTCCTAGCCGCCATCAGATGAGGCTTCCTGGGTTCCACCATATACCGACTTACTCGGCCAACCGCATAAGCAATGTCTGGCCTTGTAATCGTCAGGTAAATCAAAATCCCAACTAGAGCCCGAAACACCAAAGGATCCGGAAGAATCCTCCCCTCATCCCGCCGAAGTTTGATGCCAGAATCAAATGAAGTAGAGCTACTCTTCCTCTCCTACATTCTGAATCGATGAATGATCCATTCCGCATAGCCCCTCTGGGACACGGGTATGTCACTCTCCTTCCTCTCCACCTCAAGTCCAAGGAAATGGTGGAGTTCACCCAGATCCTTCATCTCGAACCTGATAGCTAGCTCTGCCCTGAGCCTAGTTACTTCCTCCTTGGAGTTCTTCGTGATGATCATGTCATCCACGTACAACAGCACCAGGACTAAAAGCTCCCCCTTCTTCTTGACGAAGAGGCTCGAATCTGAGTTTGAAGCCAGATACTCGCAGAACTGGAGGTATTCTGCAATCTTCCCATACCAGGATCGAGGAGCCTGCTTCAACCCTAAAGTGCTTTCCAGAGCTTGCAGACGTAGTCCGGATGTTCTTTAGATATGTACCAGAGCGGCTGATCCATGAATATGTCCTTGTCAATCTCCCCGTAAATAAAAGCGTTCTTTACGTCCAGCTGCCACATCTTCCAACCTTAGCAAGCCGCCAAAGAGATCACCACCCGTACTGAAGTCATCTTTGCCACCGGACTAAACGTCTCCTCATAGTCCTCGCCGTACTATTTCAAAAACCCCCGAGCTATAAGGCGAGCCTTGTATCGCTCGATGCTTCCATCCGCCTTCTTCTTTAGCTTGTAGACCCACTTGCAAGTAACAGGAGTAACGCCATCCAACTTGGGAACTAAGTCCCAAGTTTCATTCTTCCTGAGGGCATCCATCTCCTCATCCATGGCATTAACCCACTCCTTTACTCCAGTGGTCTCTTCAAACTTTGAAGGCTCCCACTCATCCAAGGGGCCTGCGAAGAAACAAGTAACGAAGCTCGTCATGTTTCCTTCGCAATACCGAGCCGGTGGCTTATTGATCCTCTTTGATCTTCGAACAGGATGCTCCTTGCTCACCACCTCCACTGCTTTTTCAGCACCAACTCTGTTCCTGGGCACACTTGGAGCATCGCTCCCCCTGCTTCCCGAACCAGAAGCTTCAGCCCTAGAGTTTGAAACACCTGGAGCTCCTGGTGACACAGATAGCTCCACCTGAAGATCTTCAGCATCTTCCTCCTGCCCTCCATCAACCCTGCTCTCCTGTAGTGTCACCTCTATACGACGTCAGCTCATCAAAGACAACATCTCTTGAAACAAAGAACTTCCTTGTCGCAGGATTCATGCACTTCCACCCCTTCTTCCGCTCATCATAGCCCACAAATACAAGCTTCCTCGCCTTTGCATCAAGCTTGGTCCTCTGAGCATCCGGGAGAGTAACATAGCAGGTTGATCCGAACACCCGAAGGTGTTCCACACTCGGCTTCTCCTTAAACATCATTTCCACTGGAGACTTCGTGTTGATCGGACTTAGAGGCATCCGATTGATAACATAAGTTATGCAAGACATTCCTTCCTCCTAGAAGGAACTGGGAATGCCCTTTATATGAAGCCAGCATTTGCAAGTTTCTGTCAAGTGTTGGATCTTCCTCTCCGCTACTCCATTTTGTTGTAGAGTGTGAGCACAAGTAAGCTCCCTCTGGATCTTATGCTTCCTACGGAAACTAGAGAACTCAGATGAGACAAACTCACCACCATTGTCTAATATGAACTTCTTGATCCGCAAGCCAAGCCGACCCTCCACCAGCTCCTTAAACTCCACAAACAACTGGAAAGTTGTCGACTTCTCCTCCATGAAATACACCCAAGTGTATCTTGAGTAATCATCAATCAACACAAGTATATATCTGCGGCCTCCAAGATTAGCGGCAACGGTTGGCCCCATCAAATCACCATGGATACATTCCAATGGTGCCTTGCTCCTCGTTTGTGACTTATCAAACGGAAGGCGATGAGCCTCACCGTACTGACATCCCGCGCAAACGTGGTCATCTCCGTAGGAGTACAACTTCGGCAAGCCTCTCACCAAGCTCCTCATTGGCATAGCCTTAAGCTTGTCCATCCCCGCGTGCCCTAGTCTCTCATGCCAGATAGTCACGCTATCATTGGCCCTCATCCGATCATCATAAGAGCTTGTTGATAAAACAAACAAGTCTCTTACTCTTCTCCCTACATGAGCAACATCAGCCTTAATCGTTGATACGTTGCGGAGAAACCTTACTTCTGTAGGGCCAAACAGAACATGAAAGCCTACATCAACTGCGTTGGTCACCGAGAAGAGGTTCTTCTTCATGCCGGGTACGTGATACACACTTCTTAGAGTAAGCGGACCCTTAGCACTATCCAAAGAAACAACACCCTCCTTCTCTACAGAATGAACAGAATCATTAGCTGTAATAATTGCTTCATTACCTGTGAACAGTTGCAGATATGAGAACTTCGACTCGTCTCCAGTGAAGTGATGACCACACCCCGAGTCTACTATCCAGTCATCCTGGTAGTCAACGATGGCAGGAGCACGAACACACGTGCTTGTCAAGAAGGCTCCTCCCCACCCGGCTTCCTCAGAACCGGAACAAGCTCCATCCTTGACTGCAACATGCACAGGTTGCAACTTGACCTTGCAGTCACGCTTGAAGTGGCCTGCCTGATTGCATCTGTAACACTTCAACTCTTTCTTCCAGTTTTTCCTAGGAGCAGAGCTCCTCTCTTGCTGATAAGAGGTTGAAGGTCCTTCTTCAGTAGCAGGCTGCTTCTTCTTCTCCCATCTCTTCCTCTTCTTCTTCTCAGTGATGAGAGCTTCACTACCTCCTTCAGAGATAGTCACACCGGCCATCTGCCTGGACAAGCTCTCGTGTGACTCTAGCAAGTTTTCCAGCTCCAACAGAGAAGGTTGAGTTTCCCACCCTTGTACGGAAGTCACAAAGGCCACATATTCCTTCGGCAACCCGCGAACTATGTGCCTCTTCAACTTTGCTTCAGAGATGAGCTCATCAGGATCCAATGCTGATATTTCTACGCACAGATTTTTCATCTTCAGAAAGAACTTAGAGACCGAAAAGATCACCTTGAGTTGCCTTAGCCAACACATTCTCCAGGAACTGCAGCCTTGCCACATTCTTCCTGTTGAACAAACCATCAATGGTTGTCCAAATCTCCGTAGCAGACTCACATCCTAAGATGTTATCAAAGAGCTCATGTGAGACAGCCCGTTTGAGAGCAAACTCTGCTTTTGCATTAGTTCTTCTCCAAACTCTCACTTCCTCAGCAGTATCAGTAGCAGCAGTAACCTCTTGCTTGTCATCACCACCGACGACATCCCATAACTCCTTACCCGATACATAGCTCTTCATACATGACTTTCACTTCTTGAAGTTAGTCGATGTAAGAATCTCAATGTCAAGACCTCTTCTGTAAATCACCACTGATCACAAAGCTTCATACACGACTTCCATTGCAAATCACCACTGATCACAAAGCTTCCAGAAGCGCCGAGCACAATCTGAGGTTGATCACAGCTCACTGCTCAAGCCAATGTTCCCTCTGATACCATGTTGAAATTTCAAAAGTCGATCAATTGGTAGTTCTGGTATCAAGAAACACTTCCAAAACTATCAAGTTAATCACTTGATCAAGCGGAAAACAAGAACTAGGCACAGGAACACTTCAACCATAAACTGAGCTTTGTATCAGAGACAATGAAGAGCAAACACAGATCTTGCATAAATCCACTATCAACTTTACAGGGCAAGGTATACATGGCGTGACATGATTTCGCCAAGTACAATGAGTAGAAAACAAGTAAAAGCAAACTTCAAGCCAGGCGGACTGCCTCCAAGACCGCTGAGTCTGCCGAGACCGCCGAGACCGCCGAGACCGCCAAGCTGCTGCTGCTACTCTGATCTACGGAGTCCGCACAAACCGCACGGACAAACCGTTATTCTGCTGATGCCCGCTCTACAAGCCGTCGCCGAACTGAATGAACAGACTGTCAAGCCCGCCGAGACCGCGACTTGGTTATTGAACTTAGACTTCAATTGAAGGAGAGAAAACTGGTTGGCCGCCAAATGAGACCTGTTGCAACCGTTGATTGTAAACCGCAAGCTTCACTGCTTCCTGACCTTGATCAAAACCAGACGCCCGGCTTCACAGTGCTAGTCGCACAACCTGCAAACAACAACCAGTTAAATCTCAAACCGCACGACCTGGAAAATCGAGTCTGCAACAATTGATCTGCGCTCAACTTACTGTTCACTCTGTTACTGTAGACGTGCCGAGGGGGGTCTATTTATAGGCGGGGTACGGTCACCGCCCTAGTGAATAGAGTCACCACCCCAGCTCGCAGCTAGCACAACCCAGTCCGTCGAGTCCACAAGGACTTAGCCAGACTCCAAACAACTCGTTAGGCGCCAAGTCAAGGTCAGTCCGCCACCAGGCAAACACCACGCCAGTCCGCACACATGGCAGCATGCGGACACAACATTCCATACACTGCGTCAGTTCGCACGCTACATGCGAACACGACACCAACCCACACTTCTCGCAAGCACTGCACCAGTCCGCCACACTGCACAGCACACGGACACAGCCACAGCCCATACTGCATCAGTCTGCATGCCATACGCGGTTATGGTAAAACTATTTGTGTACAAATTGTTGGGGTGAATCTGTGAATTCATGACAGGGACGTATTCGCTTTAGTCGAAACATCGAGATGAAAACATGAGCGGAAGCAAACTTGAATACATGGAGATGGATTTATGTGGTTTCATTACGAATCTTGCAAGTCTACAAGATCCTGATGAAGAATATGACAACTCGTCCTCCTTAGGCTCTCTAGTGATGGGTTGCTAGAACTAAATGAGAGTATATGGTATGATATCTTGTGACTCGTGGACCATAACTATTTACAACAAATTCTAATGCGATCATTTTACATTTAAGCCCATCATATAAATGTAAACAGTGTCTGGTATATATCCAAACATAATATGAACCGTCCATACAATATGAAACGTATTTGATCTGATTAATTAGATCACCAAAATTGTGTTGAAGTTAATGATAGCTCAGTAACACACATAAACAACATGTTTGGTCCACATAATTATTATTTTTAGCAATCTCCCACTTGGGCTAACATATGTTAAGTTCTTAACTGCGCATTACATGATAACTTTATGAGCTCAAAAATTGATGTCATTACCGAAAATATTTTCATCCAATCCGGCTCATGATTATACTCACAAATCAAAATATATCAAAGAGATCTTTTCAATTGCTACAATAATCATAGTTAGACCCATCAATTGTCACATATGTGTGCACAACCAATGACATAGATTAAGTAAGGAAGTGCGGAATGGAAATTACATGTAATTTGATCTAGACATGTATATTTCAGGTTGGTCCTACTTTAACTTTAGTTAGATCAGAACAATAAAGTTCAAAGTGCAATAATAAATACTTCATTCTGCATAACAATAGTCATAAAAATGTCAAAAATAAATAAACAAAAAAAATACAAACTCCACTAATACAACATATGTTCTAATGGCTTGACACTCATATGAGTAGCGTGCTCGTGAAAGACCTATAGTGTCAACCCCTTAGCAAGTGGATCGTATCTGCTAGCATGAAGTTTGTCCCAATATGCTCTATAGATATCTAACAACTCTGAGCTCTTTCTTTAACAATCAAAAACTTAATATCCACGTGCTTAGATTTAGAGGTACTCCTATTATTAGTGGAATACATTACTGCAAACTTATGATCATAAAATAACTTGAGTGACCTTTCAACACCATCTAAAATGTGTAGCAGAGTGACAAAATTTTATATCCATATCCCATAATTAGATGTCTCTCGCAACAAACTATGAACTCTGTCGCCATGATTGAAGAAGCAATGAGTGTCTGTTTGGCACTTTTTCATGATATTGCTCCACCAGCCAAACATATGCATAGCCTGAAGTGAATCTTCTACTGTCTTGATATCCAGCAAAGTCTGAATCAGAATACTCAATCTCTAATTGCTTTGATCTTCTATAAGTGAGTATGAATGCTTTTGTCCTTTTTAGATATTACATGACATGTTTGGCTACTTTTCAATAATCCAATCCTGGATTATTCAGATATCTGCCCAACATTCCAACTAAGAGCGCAATATCCGTACATGTACACACTAAAGCATACATGAGACTTCCTACAACTGATACATAAGGAAGCTTTTACATCTCCAATTCCTCGGCAATAGTTTTAGGGTATTGAGTGAGAGAAGATTTATCTTCCTTAGCGACAAGAGTGTCTCCTGGCTTATAGTCTTATATGTCAAACATTTTAAGAACCTTATTGATATAAATTTCCTACAATAGCCCAAGTATTCCTCGAATGCGAAATTATTGTATTTGTATGCTTAGTACAAAAGAGGCATCACCAAGATCTTTCATTTCAAATTTATTTGAAAGAAATGTTTTGGTCTCATGTAGTATATTTATATCATTACTGACAAGCAAGATGTCATCCACGTATAAGACTAGGAAAATATATTTACTCCTACTGAAGTTATGGTATATACAATCATCATCAATATTCATCTCAAAATTGAAAAATTTTGAAATACCACTATTGAGATGCTTGTTTGAGCCCATAAATGGATTTTTTAAATTTGCAAACCATTTGTTTTGGGTCTCCAGACTCAAAGTAATTTGGTTGTACTATATAGATCGTCTCATCAATATCATCATTAAGAAACACTGTCGTAACATCAATCTGATGTAGCTCAAGGTCAAAATGCGATATTAACATCATAATAGTCTTAAAAGAGTCATTTGATGAAACTGGAGAGAAAGAATTTTTTTAGTCAGTGTCTTCCTTTTGAGTGAACCCTTTAGCGACAAGACGTGTGACAAGATCACAAACGCCATTGTCCTTTATGGACTCTATCTCTTCCCTCAAAACATCAATCCATTGTTGAGAATTAGAATTCTGAATAGCCTGATTCAGATTGATCGGAGCATCATTTAACATCCCTTAGCCATTCCCATATTTTTGGAGAAAGAGGATATAATCATCTGGTATCGCTCTTCTCCCTTCTCTAATGAATCTACTTAATGACAAAGGTTCTTGAGGTTGGTGAGTTTATTCATTTGGGACTGTATGTGGAAGCTCATCAGCAATATCTTGATCTGAATTTATTACTAGAGCAATATAGTGAATGATATTCTCAGAATTATCAGTAACAACGATAGAAAGAGAAATAAATTCCTCTTCAAAGATAATCTAAAGTCAAAGTCTCCAACCCTCAACATCTTCAAAGAACCAAACATTTCTAGTCTCAAAGAAACCTTAGCAGTAGGATCATAAAATTTTATATCCCCTGGATTTTTCAGGATACCCAACAAAATAGCAGCTCACCATTTTGGAGTCTAGTTTCTTTTCATTTGGCCTCTATAGCCTAGCCTTAGCTGGACAACTCCAAACCTGAAGATGCTTTAGGCTAGGCTTTTGACTAGTCTAAAGCTCAAAAAGGGTTTTTGATAATGCTTTAGTATGACTTTATTAAGGATATAAGCTACAGTCTTAATTTCTGCACCCCGGAGATATTTATGTAAGAAAGAATGAGCAATTATACTTCTCACTATATCCTTCAACGTTCTATTTGTCTCTCAGTAACACCATTCATGGTATGGGTATCGGGTATGGTGTACAGTAGGACGACACCACACTCCTCTAGGAATTTAGCAAAAGGACTTGAACGTTGTTCTCCTGATCTGTCATATCAACTGTAGTAGTCGCAACCGCAATCAAATTTGATGGCTTTAGGCTCTGTTTGGGGGGGACATATTTTCACTGATCAAGCAGTTACGATCGCATGAATTAGACCATAATTAAGGTCTGATTCATTCGATCGTAACCGCTTGACCGGTGAAAATAAGTCCCCCCCCAAACAAAGCATTAATCTATTTGCCAAGTTAGTTTTCTACCTCAGCTTTATAGGATTTAAATACGTCTAGTGATTGTGACTTCTCAAGAATAAGATAAATGCATTCATAGTGAGAGTAATCATTTATGAACGTGATATAATATTGTTGACCATTCCATGAGGCTATAGGGAAAGATCCATAAATATCAGTATGTATCAGTTCTAAGACTTTCGGAGCTCTATTGGTACATATCTTCCTTATGTTCATTTGTTTCCCTTTTATACAGTCTATGAAAACCTTGAAGTCTGTAAAATCAAGGGAATCAAGAATTCCGTCCAACATAAGTCTATTAATTCTCCATTTGAGGATGTGTCCTAAGCTCTTATGTTATAAAAAAGAGGATTTATGCTCAATTAATTTACTTTTAGTACCTTTTGAAATAATATTCAATGTTTCAACATACAAAGCTATTGTATTAAGCAAATATAAGTTATAATTATTAGATAAATAACTAATGTCAATAAGATTTGAATTCAAAAGAAGACTAAGTTTATTATTCTAAAACAATAATATTAACCAAATTAATTTCTCCAATATAGAAATAAAAATCAAATTTTGTCTTGTCTAATATATAATACAATAAAGTCTCAATCAAATCAAGACATGATTGAACTCTAATAATAATCAAAAAGTGTTAATAGATTTAACTCCAGTTGATTTGTCATTACCCACAAAGATGTATCTTTCACCATCACTTGGCTTTCGACATCTCAGGCAACCCTGCATAGACACACTTATGCAAGTAGTAGCACTTGAATCTATCTACCAAGTGTGTTTAAGTACAAAAGTTAAATTAATTTCATGACAAACTAAAGTGAGAAGTGTACTCTTCTTAGCATACTACGCATGGTATTTGACACAGTCTTTCTTCACGTGTCCATCACCCTGATAAAAGAAACAAGTAGAACCTTTATCATATTCATTTTGTGGCTTCTTTTGTGGAGTTTCACTTGCAGCTTGCATTCCCTTCTTCTTTTTCTGGCCCTTGTCAAAGGGACCAAATGCCATATGAGTACTCCTAGTCCTTTCTTGCTTCAATCCATCTTCTTTTTGAGCATAATATAAAATGAGCTCATTAAGAAATCATTTCTCCTTATAACAATTATAAATGACCATGAATTTACTAAATCGTGCATGAAGAGAAATCAAAACAAAATGCATGAACAGGTCTTACGATAGTTCTAACTTTAGTGCTTTTAGTTTTGAAGTAAAAATGGATAATTCCATAATGTACTCATGTATATTCCTTTTATCTGTGTACTTTAAGGAAATAAGCTTCGCAAGAAGTATGCTTGTCTTCATCTTATCATTTTGTGCAAAACTTTTTCAAGATTGTCAAGAAATTCTAAGACACAGTGTCCTCCTGAGTGCCCCTAAAGTCTTCTGAAATGCTCCCCTTCATGATCATTAGATATATGCGATCTGAATGCTACCACCATTCATAATTTCGTTTAACCTCAGTAAAATTATCATCTGAAGGAAACATAAGAGGTTCAGTGTTAAGCGCAAGATCTAGTTCCATGCAACCGAGCACGACCATGATGTTTTTTTCTAGTCTTTAAAATTAGTCTCATTGAGCATTTAAATTAAGTTAATATCAGCAGAAATTGTAATAACAGAGTTTAGAGCTGAGATAAAATAAAAGTACAAAAATTAATTTTGTGCAAACAAAAATAAATAATACATCATAATGCGTAAATTAAATTCAATACTTAATGATGGGACCCATCATAAGTGTACAACCCCATATTCGCTGAGTCAGACCAGGAGGCGCAATGGTCACAGTTAAGCTAGCCAAAGTAGTTCCCTCCCGAAAGGGGGTCTCGCCCTAGATGGCGGGAACGTTCGCGTCAAGTCGTCGAATGGAGATCCACGGGCCAAGATCGTCGAGCGCAGCCATCGCGGGAGCGCTTGCGCTGGCGCCAAGCTCCAATCTTGAAGGGGCTCCCGCCTGTAAGCAGGCGAGATCGTTCGCGCCGTCTCTGGGTAAAAGGTTCTCGGCTCAGAGCTCTCGCCGAGTAGGGGCCAAGGTCTAGGGTTAAAAGACCAGATTGCCCTCAGGTAAATTTACCCCTGTGCCCTCAGGAAAACAGCGCGATTCGGCTATTGGCAGGCTATCTAGGGGCTTTTCAGTAATTTCAGGTCAGCAAGATGCTATAAATAGACCCATAAGGGCTCCTTAGAAGGCAAGTTGTCATTATCTCTCAACTTCCAGTGCTTTCTGAGGAGCTCCTAGCCCAGCTTTGGCTTTGGAGGGGAAGCTCTTAGAGATCTTTCGGGTGTGAGGTGGGACCTCCCTGCTGAGGCTTTGGGTCAGTCTTAGGTCCTTCGAATCCAGTCGAGGGTTGAGGCTTGAGAGAAGTAGGTTTTGGCTGCACTCCCTTTTCTTTGAACTCCCGTTGAGGTAATATTTGGCTTCAACAGTTCTGGTGCGGTGAGCGTGGAAGGCAGCCGATACAAGAAAGCCTCACGTCTTGTCCCATGGCTGGAGATGAAGGTGAAGCGTCAGGTTCTGGAGGCTCCCCCACCCGGGGAGAGGAAGCGACGAAGAGGATGCTGGATGAATTCAGGCGAGAGGTCCTGCAGACGATCAGTTTGGCCTTCTCGGCCAGAGACGAGTGGGCCACCCCTCAGGTCCCGATAGAAGAGGTCCCGCTCTTTGGCGAGAACGCCCCAGTACAGCGCCCGGGAAAGGAGGTCCCGGAGCAGGCTGGCGAGAGAGATGTGGCGGCGCGGGAACTCTTCCCAGGCCAGAGCCAGCGCCCGGGCAAGGAGGCGCTGTCGGATCTGGGCGAGAAGGAAGCGGCAGTGCGAGAGCTCTTCCTGGGGCACAGTCTCGCAGATTGGGCCAGTCATCCGAGGCCGCGGGACATACCATCCCGCCAGACAGGAGGCGAGAGCCCGTTCAGCGAGCTCAATATCTCAGCTCCGGTACCGGAGGGGTTCCGGGAGCCTGACATGTCCTGCTACTCGGGGAAGGATGACCCTGTACAGCACGTACAGTGGTTTGAGGACGTCATATCGATAAGGCAGATGACGGATGCCTTCAAGTGCCGGCTATTTTCCATCAAGTTGAAGGAGAAGGCTCGGGACTGGTTCCACCAGTTGCCAACAAGATCAATCTACTGTTTTGAGGATCTGCGGAGAAGTTTCCTGTTGAGGTTCTCAACCTTGAAGAAGCGGAAGAATGAGGCGGAGTGCCTGTTTGCGGTGAGGCAGAAGCCGGATGAGACACTGGGTCACTATGTTGACCGGTTTCAGGAAGAGATCCTCCTGATCCAGGAGGTCCCAGGGTACGCACTGATGCTAGCCTTCACCCTAGGGCTGAGACCGGGATATTTTAGCATGGAATTAAAGAGATTGCCGCCCCTCTCCTTTGAGGAGCTCATGGAGAGGGCGGCAAAGAAGATAGACTTCGAGAGAGCAAACCCATCATTCGCCAGGAAGTTGGCCAGGCTGGCGGAGGACGACGTCAAGGAACCAGCAGCAGGGAGTCAGAAGGAGCCAAAGGAACAGAGGGAGCAGAGGGAAGAAAGGAGAAGGGAAGAGACCCGAAGGTTTGTGCAGCAACAGGGTTGGGGGGCCCGGGAGCCAAACAACCGGTTAGGTTGGAGGCCCCAGGAGGGTCGCCCCCAGGGCCAAGGAGGAGGCTACCAGGGGAGAGATAACTTACGGAAACCCCAGAGGATCGACCAACCGGTGTGGAGGCAGGAGCCGAGGGGTCGTCCCCCACCACCACAAGAGGCCATGGAGGTGGGAAGAGGAAGAGGAGCGGGGAGAGGAGCTCGAGGAGGAGGAAGAAGAGGGAGGGGAGAAGGAAGAAGGGGTGGGATGGCATTGCTCTTTTGTGACTTCCACCAGGAGGAAGGTCACGCAACGGCCACCTGCCCGGAGTTCTTAGAGATAAGAGAAGCAAGAGGAGCCGGGAGGAAGGATCCGCCGGTGAGGATAGTAGAGGTGCAGCAGGGCGAGGTGGAAGATAGGTGCGAAGATCGGGTAGACGTAAGGACCCGGGGAGGAATTTGGGTGATTCACGGAGGAGTGGGGATTGAGGCAACCCGTAAGGGGAGCCTGCAAACCATGTACCGAAGGGGGGTCGCCTCTACCTCCCAGGCTCCCCCACTAGAAGAGAAAATCACTTTCTCGTCAGCAGACATGCCAGACTATGAGGATCCATTCTGTGACGCCCTGGTGATTCAGACGGCGGTGGATAATTATACTGTCTCAAGGATACTAGTGGATAACGGGAGCTCGGTGAATGTTGTCTTCAAAAAGGCCTTCGATGAGATGAGGGTTGAAGGGAAGAGGATCCTGTCCTCGGACGGACCGTTGTTTGGGTTCTCCGGAGAGAGGAAGGAAGTGGAAGGGGGAGTAGGGCTGCACGTGAAGTTGGGGGGCGTGTCACGGAACTGCAGGTTCGTGATCGTGGATGCCCCAAGCAGCTATAACGCCATCTTTGGGCGCCCCCTCATCAGATCCTTTCGCTGCGTCCCCTCCTCGTTCCATCGATGCCTCAAGTTCAACAATGGGGGGGGGGGTGCAGGTCAGGGTAAGAGGGGACCCGAAGGTGGCAAGACAATGCTACGTTACAGCAGTCAACACCATTTCGTGGATGGCAGAGGCAGAGGAGTTGGGGATAGAGATGGAGGCACTTGAGGAGGTTGTTGAGGAAGGAGAGATGGGCCTGGAGGAAGCAAGAGAGATAGCAGAAGAGGAAGTCGGAGAAGAGGAGACTGAGAAGCAGCAAGGAGATGTGCAGGTGGTCCGGGGGGACGAGGAGCAGGAGAGCCCGGAAGGGGTGATGGAAGTAGGAGAACAAGCAGCAGGAGGAGTTGAGGGAGAGGCCCCGAGGGGTGTGGAAGTCGAGCAGCAGCAAGAGGGGCCGGAGGAGGAAATGGAGATCGAGGAAGAGGTAGAAAGGGAGGAGCTGGAGCTGGAAGAAGAGGCGAGGGGCGGCTGGGAGCAGTCACGGCTGGAACTGGCCGAAGAAGTGGTGGCGATGGAGGTCTTCACCACCGCAGGGCAGGTACAAAGGGTGCGGATCAGCGGGGGCTTGAGCCCCGAGGACCAGGAGCGAGTGCGGGCCTGCATTCAGAGAAACATCGACATCTTTGCTTGGAGCGCGGCAGATATGTCGGGCATCGACACGGATGTGGCCTGCCACCGCCTGAACTTGGACCCCCGCACTTGCCCCATATGCCAGAAGATGAGAGCCATCGCCACCAAGCTGGAGGAGCCCATTCGTGAGGAGGTCAGGAAGCTCCTAGAGGCCGGCTTCATCTCGGAGATCCAATATCCGGGCTGGATCTCGAATGTGGTAATGGTTAAAAAAGGAGGTGGTAAATGGAGAATGTGTATTGACTTTTCTTTGTTAAATAAATCATGCCCTAAGGATTGCTACCCCCTGTCTCGGATCGATGCACTGGTTGATTCAGCCGTCGGTTTTTCTGTCATGAGTTTTCTGGATGCTTTTTCAGGTTATCACCAAATCCGGATGCACCCTCCTGATACCAAGGATGTTTCCTTCATCACAAGGGAGGGATGCTTCAGTTACAAAATGATGCCCTTTGGGTTGAAGAACGCAGGGGCTACCTACCATCGCATGATGGATCGGGTCTTTTGAGATCAGAGGGGGAGGAATTTGGAGGTCTACGTCGACGACCTAATGATCAAAAGCAAGTGCATGGATTCGCACCTGCAAGATCTGGAAGAGACATTCGCCACCTTAAGGAGGTTCAGGATGAGGCTGAACCCCTTGAAGTGTGTCTTCGGGGCCAGCCGCGGGAAGTTCCTCGGGCATCTTCTGACTCCGGCAGGGGTGGAGCCCAACCCGGACAAGGTAAAGGCCATCCTGGATTTGGAATCACCTCGCGACGCCAAGGAGGTCCAGCGCTTGACAGGCACACTGGCTGGGCTGAGCAGGTTCCTCTCCAGGGCAGGAGACAAGTGTTCTTCATTCTTTAAGGTGCTGCGAGGGAATCAAAGGTTTGAATGGACCACCGAGTGCGAAGAGGCCTTCCAAGGGCTAAAAAGACAACTCTCACAGGATCCTCTGCTTTAGGGCCCAAAAGAAGGAGAGGACCTGACCTTGTACCTCGGGGTAGGAGCGGAGGCGGTGAGCTCCGTCCTAGTGAGGGAAGAAGGGAAGAAGCAACTGCCCATCTACTACGTCAGCCGGATATTGAGGAAAGCAGAGCTCCGCTACCCCATCCTCGAAAAGCTCGCTTACGCCTTGGTCATCTCTACAAGGAAACTCCGACCATACTTTCAAGCACATTCGATTAGGGTGGTGACCGACCACCCTCTTCGCAAGATCTTCGAAGGAGTGGAGCACTCAGGGAGACTTGCTAAGTGGTCTATTGAGCTAAGCGAGTTCGACATCTCTTTTGTCCCAAGACTCTCCATCAAGGCGCAGGCAGTGGCGGACTTCCTAGCGGACTACATTGTTGAAGTCGAGGAGGGAGAGTAGCAGCCATGAGAAGCGTGGAAGTTGACGGTTGACGGGGCCTCGGGAAAGCACTCCCTCGGGGCAGGGGTGGTATTGACAAGTCCTCAGGGGGTAACCATAGAGCAAGCGGTCATTTTACATTTCCCCATAACCAGCAATCAAGCGGAGTATGAGGCCGTGATCGTCGGCCTTCGCTTGGCAAAGGAGCTGGACATTCAGGATGTGGAAGCTTTTACTGATTCAAAGGTAGTAACGTCGCAGATCCGGGGAGAGTTTGAAGCTCGGGAGCCTACCCTCATCAAATACCTCTCCAAGGTAAGGGCGATCATCGGTGGGTTCCGGTCATTCTCAATCCAACATGTTCCAAGGGAAGAAAGTATAGCTGCCGATCGATTAGCCAAGTTTGGACCTTCGGGGAGGAGGGATCTTGACAGAGCTATTTTGACCGGCTATCGAGGAAGGAGAGTTGATGGTGGTAGATCGGCGACCATCGTGGGTGGATCCATTTGTGACCTTCCTAACCACTGGTGAACTTCCTGAGGGGACCAAGGACGGGAGAAGCTTCAAGCGTAAAGCAGCTCACTACCTAATGATGGGGGGTCTGCACCGTAAGATGTTGTCAGGGCTCCTAGCTAGATGTGTGATCGAAGAAGAGATCTCGAAGATCTTGGGGGAGGTGCACTCAGGCGAGTGTGGCAGTCACTCTAGAGGAAGGACGTTGGAGGCAAGGGTGGTTAGGCAGGGGTACTTCTAGTCCACCCTAAGGAAGGATGCCACGGAGTTTGCAAGGAGGTGTCAAAATGCCAGCTATGCGCCCCCCTTCAGCTCTTGGCAGCTCAAAGGCTCCGAAGTATCACGGCACCGTGGCCGTTCGCCATCTGGGGAATGGATTTAGTCGGGCCCTTTCCTCCGGCTAGTGGGCAGAGGAGATTCCTCTTGGTCATGGTCGATTATTTCTCGAAGTGGATGGAGGTTAAAGCCTTGGCCAAGGTCACCTCACAGGTCATAAGGAACTTCATCTGGGGGGAGATCATTTGCAGACACGGGTTGCCCCAAGCGATAGTGACGGATAACGGCCCCCAGTTTTCCAGCGAGGAGTTCATCAGCTTCTGCGCCCAACTAGGGATAGATCTCTGGTTCGCCTCTGTCCACCACCCTCGGAGTAACGGCTAGGTGGAAGCAGCGAACAAAATCATTGTGAACCTACTAAAGAAAAAGGTGGAGAATTTAAAGGAAAATTGGGTGGAGCAGCTCCCCTCGGTCCTGTGGGCCCTGCGAACGACCCCGAACACGGCCACCGATGAGACCCCCCTTCAAGCTCTCTCATGGGTGTGAGGTCGTACTACTAGTGGAGTTCAAGGTCCGGTCCCCGCGAGTCACAGCCGCGGGCAAAGGAGACGAGACTTGGAGGTTGGAGAATGAGGAGGGGCAGCGCCTCTCGCTAGATATGGTGGAAGAACTGCGAGACGTGGCAGCTATCAGACAAGAAGAGATCAAGCGGCGAATGGCCAAGTATTTTGATAAGCATGTCAGGGTCAAGCAGTTTGCTGAAGGGGACCTGGTGCTGAGAAAGGTTGATGCGGCAGGAAGGTCGGCTCCCGTGGGCAAGCTCAACACTAACTGGGAAGGACCATACATAGTGAAGGAAGTCCTCGGAACAGGAGGATACTACCTCCAGGACGTGTAGGGGAGGGATCTAAGCCACACCTGGAGTGGTGATGACCTAAAACGCTTCTACCCATTAAGGGGGAAGGATGTAACCATGTATCTCAAAAATAAACTTATTATACTACATTGGTTGTTTTTCTCTTGACTATTGTCAAAATTTTATAATATAACGTAATTATGTGATTTGTAATACCCCGAGCTCGGCTCGGATCCAGGTAGACCCACTACGCAGGCTCTCATCTAGCTGGCAGGTCCGAAGGCTCACCTGTGGGGGATAGGTTTGGTTTGAGATCTTCATCGGCACCCCGAGCTCGGCTCGGCCCCAGGTAGACCCACTGCGCAGGCTCTCATCTAGCTGGCAGGTCCGAAGGCTCGCCTGTGGGGGATAGGTTTGGTTTGAGATCTTCATCGGCACCCGAGCTCGGCTCAGCCCCAGGTAGACCCGCTGCGCAGGCTCTCATCTAGCTGGCAGGTCCGAAGGCTCGCCTGTGGGGGATAGGTTTGGTTTGAGATCTTCATCGGCACCCCGAGCTCGGCTCGGCCCCAGGTAGACCCGCTGCGCAGGCTCTCATCTAGTTGGCAGGTCTGAAGGCTCGCCTGTGGGGGATAGGTTTGGTTTGAGATCTTCATCGGCACCCCGAGCTCGGCTCGGCCCCAGGTAGACCCGCTGCGCAGGCTCTCATCTAGCTGGCAGGTCCGAAGGCTTGCCTGTGGCAGGATAAGTTTGGTTTGAGATCTCCATCGGCACCCCAAGCTCGGCTCGGCCCTAGGTAGACCAACTACGCAGGCTCTCATCTAGCTAGCAGGTCCGAAGGCTCGCCTGTGGGGGATAGGTTTGGTTTGAGATATTCATCGGCACCCCGAGCTCGGATCGGCCCCAGGTAGACCCGCTGCGCAGGCTCTCATCTAGCTGGCAGGTCCAAAGGCTCGCCTGTGGGGGATAGGTTTGGTTTGAGATCTTCATCGGCACCCCGAGCTCGGCTCGGCCCCAGGTAGACCCGCTGCGCAGGCTCTCATCTAGCTGGCAGGTTTGAAGGCTCGCCTATGGGGGATAGGTTTGGTTTGAGATCTTCATCGGCACCCCGAGCTCGGCTCGGCCCCAGGTAGACCTGCTGCGCAGGCTCTCATCTAGCTATCAGGTCTGAAGGCTCGCCTGTGGGGGATAGGTTTGGTTTGAGATCTTCATCGGCACCCCGAGCTCGGCTCGGCCCCAGGTAGACCCGCTGCGCAGGCTCTCATCTAGCTGGCAGGTCCGTAGGCTCGCCTGTGGGGGATAGGTTTGGTTTGTGGGAAATTGGTTAGGATAGGTTAGGTCTGGTTTGCGGAAACTTCATCGACACCCCGAGATCGGCTCGGCCCCAGGTAGACCCGCTGCGCAGGCTCTCATCTAGCTGGTAGGTCCGTAGACTCGCCTGTGGGGGATAGGTTTGGTTTGTGGTAAATAGGTTAGAATAGGTTAGGTCTGGTCTACGGAAACTTCATCGACACCCCGAGATCGCCTCGGTCCCAGGTAGACCCGCTGCGCAGGCTCTCATCTAGCTGGCAGGTCCGAAGGCTCACCTGTGGGGGGATAGGTTTGGTTTGAGCAAGGCAGGAAGCGCACCCGGAACACGAAATGGAAAGAGGAAAAGGTAGGATAGGTCTCGGCCGTAAGAGATCTCGACGGGGAGATCCCCGCAATAGAAATCTCGCCAAGAGAGGCCTTCGCCAGGAAGGCTCCTAATAATATTCTTGAGCAGACAGGCGGAAACGTTGTGCGACAGGCTTGAACGGTTCGCGCAAGATAAAGTGGGATGGCTCCGTCTTGAGGGTTCGCGGAAACGTTCCCGACTGACAGTTTTCAGCAGGTTCCCGCCGATCCATCGCTAAGGGAGGATATCCTAGAGAGGCCAGGGGCCTCGGCGGAAGCGTGCGTAGGAAACACTCGGCCACAGCAATTACATTAAGCACATTCACAATAACAGGACGAGACATTTACAATGGAACATTTGCAATATATATTACACAAGTACAAGTTTAGATCGTCTCGCTCTTTACACTAGGGCAAAAGGAAGAAAAAGGGGCCCCTCAAGGAGACAGGTTATACCCCTCAGAGCTCCCGCTTGAGCTCCCGCTGGAGCTTTCGCTGGAGTTCTCCCCGGAGGTCTCGCCACCCGCTGCAGGTGATTTCGGGACATCCGAGGGTGGGGTATCAGGGCCGCCCGAGGGCTTTGGAACGGGCTCGAAGAGCCAGGGAACGAGCTGTTGAGCGGTGATGTTTTTGCCCCTCCCTTCCCAGCAGTCGACATCTCGCAGCGTCTCCAGCGTCAACCTGACTGTAGCCTGCGCATTGGCCTGCAGAAGCTTGTCGATGTCATAGACCGAGTAGTAGCGGCTCTTCAGTCTCTCATCCAGCGGGGGCGGCGGCGCATTCGCCTCCAGACGCGCAATCTGCTCCCTCAGTAGGACGTTGTTGTATCGCGCTTGGGATAGCTCCTCGCGAAGCGTGGCTTGGGCGGCATCCTGAACAGCGAGAGGTTAGCATGAAAGAGAAGAGTTAAAGTAGCGAGAGCAAGCGCTGTGAAAGATCTCGCTTACCCCTTCTGCCTGGCGCGAAGATAGCAGTTACTGGGACTCGGCCAGCTCCTTTGCCAAAGTAGCCGCCTGAGCCACCGCGTCATCCCTGGCCTTGAACATATCCTGGAAATTGCGGTCTATGGTGATGCTCCGGCGAGCACACATGTGCGCAAGCTCCAGCCCGCGCATCAGGGCGCGAGTAGAATCATAAGCCAGCAGCCGGGTCGACATCCTGTCGTAGACGCTGGCATCCTCCCGTCTGTAGAGGCAGTAACCTAAGGCGAAAGCCTCGCTGGTAACCTCGTCTCGCTCTGCCCAGCTAGGCAGGAGGGTCGAGATCAAGACCCTGTTGGCGTCGGGATCCCACTGTAGGAGCGGCTTGTTCTCCACGTCCAGGCACCTCATGCCGAGGCCAAAATTGCGGTGGCCCCGCGGCACCTCTCCAGACAGAGGCTGGCCGGAGGTCTCGGCGGCAGCTCCCTCGCCCTCTGCAACACTGGGGGCCTGAGGGTTCTCGGCAGGGGCCTTAGCGCCGCCCCTAGTGGCTGCGATCTCGCTGACAGCCTGCAAGATCTCCTCAAAGGAGCGGCCAGCAGCGAGAGGTTGGGAGGGCGCCACCATAACGGCCTTGCCCTTCTCGGTATCAGTTGTCTTGGGTCTCTTGATCGGTTGAGGCGGAGGGGGGTGCTTCCTGGCACCATTTGAAGGAAGCAGGACCGACACTTTCCGGCAAGCTTGGGCAGCGGCCTTTGCGAGAGCCAGGGGGTCTTTTGGACGTTGGCTCCCGCCAGCGCGAGCCTCGTCAAAGGGTTGGCGTAGGGGGATCTCGCGCTCTCCTGTGAAAGTGAAAATACTAAGTTCAAACCCTAAAAAGGACAAGGATTAGCAAGATAAAGGCGAGACCTTACCTTCGCCTGGGAGCACGGGGAGGAGTGAATCAACGTCTCGCCGAAGGAAGAGGACGTCGAAGTCCTTGGTTCCAAAGAACTCAAGGAGGGCACTCTCACGCGAGCCCAACGAGGGGGGCTTGTAGGCGGCATCCTCGTATTGGATGGGCGCGAGAGGCACGTTCCCGAAGTCGCCGGAAACAAAGATGAACCTCTCGCCCCAGTGATGGTGCTTGTTGGCGAGACCGATCGTCTTGAGCAATTGTCCCGAGAAGAAGACCACCCCTCCTTTGGCGTGGAAAGTGAACAGCTTGCGGAAAATTGGCAGGCTGAACTCGATCCTCTCGGATCGCATGTAGCATATAAAGGCCACGAGAATCGCAACCGAATTTGGATTCAGTTGCGCGGGAACCACTCCGTAATACCGGAGGGCCTGGCGCATCTCGGGCCACAGCGGGAGGCGGAAGCCCACCTCGAAGTGCTCAAGGGGGATGGCGAGCTCCCCCTCCCCCGCGGTGTTTACCTTGTCATGGTTGCCTGGATTCCGCGCGGTGAAGCCGGCGGGAACATAGCGAGTCTGGATTAGGTTGAACTCGTCCACGGTGAGGGTGCAGGAAGGAAAAAGGTGCTTCTGAAAGGCTTTCGCACAGTTGGATCGTCCCTCACCTCCGCCCGGCATCGTGATGAAGGGTTTGAAGGCGAGAGCTTCGAGAGGGAGGCGAGAACAAGAGCCGTACGGGAACGGAAGGAGAAGGCGGAGACAGGCGAGAGCTTTTGAGAGACCGTGAAAGCAATAGAAGAGGAGAGAGATTGGGATCGGAGAAATAAATGTGGTAGGTGAGCTTCCCTATTTATAGAAAACCGTGATCATGATGACTGTTTTCAAAAAAAAGGCGGCAGGGGTATAGCCGGCACGTCCCAGGCCAGCGGCGCTTCGTTTTCCCGCCCAAGTTCGATAGTGACTGATCGACCGAATGATTAATGCAAGCGCAGTGAAATGACATGCGGCAAGCGAGATAAGCAGAAGCAAGGTTGCTTTCGCCAACCGAAAGCCCAGGATAATAACATATATGCGCATACAATAATAATGTTAATGATAAGAGCAGAGTTATTACTCTCGCTGAGCGAGAACTGGATAAAGAGTACGCAATAATAGCAGAGTTATTAGCTACAGTTCTAATGAATAAATAAGGGTACATCTGAGAAGGGGAAGGCCTGGGGGAGAGAAAGGGAGGTCTCGCGATTCAATAAGGCTCCCACCGCCATTTCCCTTGCTCCCACCGCCATTTCCCTTGCTCCCGCAGCTTGGTCCGGGGTGGCGCCTGCGGGTTGAAGTAGGACGACAGAACAGTGCATCCTAGGTTGACCCGGCGAGACAGATCCCGGATCCGCTCTATGCACCTTTCGGGTGAAGATCCGGCGGTAGACCGCCCTGGCCGGTCCATCTCGCTGATAAGATAGTCCCGCTCTAGAGTCTCCAGTCTCTGCTCCACTGATTGGCGAAACTCTTTCGCCGCGAGGTCGCGGACCCGTTCTCGCCGGATGAGCTTCGATAGGACGGCGACAACCTTCTTCCCCCATCTTTTAGCGCTCCCGGCACAGGTCAAGATCTCCTCCATCTCGTCAGAAGAAGGGAAAAGGGACCTCTCGCCGTCTTCCCCCTCTCTTTCTTCTTCTTCTTCTTCCTTTACCTCGGCTCCAGGTTGCGAGCCCGTGTCCCCTGGCAAAAGAATTCCAGTTATAGCGAGAGCTAGAGGATCGTTGTGATAAATATTCCACATACCTGCAGCATGACGAGGCCCCCCGGTCAACGGCAGGCGAGAAGGCCCAGCCCCCCCCCCCCCCCCCCCTCAACTCCAAAGAGTAAGTGGATCGGCTTTCCTTTTCCTGGGGGGTAAATTTTGCGAATGGTAATCCCGGCTTGCCCGGGAGCGGGGGAGGGGGTCTCCTCTCCCGCAGGTTGGCTGACATCTAATGGAGGCGCGGAAGATTCGGCGGTCTTTCCTCCCGCCGGTAGGAAGGAATCAACCGCAAGGGCAGGCTGATTCGCAGCCCTCGCTCCGCTCTCCCGGGTGGCGAGACCCGGCGGTGCGAAAACTGGCGCTGCGAGAAGACAGTTCAGCTTTCAAAGATTTGAGTTAAGGGCGAGAGGGGAACAATTACCTGCGGTGCTCGGGTCAGGTGGAGGAGCCACCTCCGAAACCCGTGGTTGATCCTCGAGGTGGCGAGAGGATGGATCCAAGGATTCGCACGGGGACGTGGCAGCGTCGGGAACCGTTTCCTGCGAGAGATACCGCGTCAACTACTGAGCGGCTGGTGTTTTCAATAATTGGCAAATCAAACATACCTTCCGCGGCGAGGGATCATCCGCACGGCTTGGGGTTGGGGTAGGCGGACTCCTGTTCTCGTGGGGCAGGTCCCGCTGAACCACCTTCGCCCTCTTCTTTTTCTTCTTGGGCAGAGAAGGCTCAGCGGCTGACGACCATCTCGCTAGCCATGGGGCAACCAGGGCGTTGTTAGCCTTGGCTCGCGCCTGTGCCGCGTTGATGCGGTCTTGCAAATCCTGCGGAAGCAGTTTGTCGGCACGCTTGGAAGGCATCGCGAGAGGATCGAGGCGAGAGCTCAGGCGAAGAATGACAACTCGAGGAAGTGTTATGGCCGTCTATCGGCACACGTATTTATAGACACGGTACGACCCTCCAAAAGATTCCCTGATGGTTACACGTGCTCAGCGAATATTTCTGGGTTGGACATGTCTTTTCGAGCGCAGAGCTAGCTCAAAAGGAGCGGGGATAATGTACAACCCCATATTCGCTGAGTCAGACCAGGAGGCGCAATGGTCACAGTTGAGCTAGCCATAGTAGTTCCCGCCTGAAAGGGGTCTCGCCCTAGATGGCGGGAACGTTCGCGTCAAGTCGTCGAATGGAGATCAACGGGCCAAGATCGTCGAGCGCAGCCATCGCGGGAGCGCTTGCGCTGGCGCCAAGCTCCAATCTTGAAGGGGCTCCCGCCTGTAAGCAGACGAGATCGTTCGCGCCGTCTCTGGGTAAAAGGTTCTCGGCTCAGAGCTCTCGCCGAGTAGGGGCCTAAGTCTAGGGTTAAAAGACCAGATTGCCCTCAGGTAAATTTACCCCTGTGCCCTCAGGAAAACAGCGGGATTCAGCTATTGGCAGGCTATCTAGGGGCTTTTCAGTAATTTCAGGTCAGCAAGATGCTATAAATAGACTCATAAGGGCTCCTTAGAAGGCAAGCTGTCATTATCTCTCAACTTCTAGTGCTTTCTGAGGAGCTCCTAGCCCAGCTTTGGCTTTGGAGGGGAAGCTCTCAGAGATCTTCCGGGTGTGAGGTGGGACCTCGCTGCTGAGGCGTTGGGTCAGTCTTAGGTCCTTCGAATCCAGTCGAGGGTTGAGGCTTGAGAGAAGTAGGTTTTAGCTGCACCCCCTTTTCTTTGAACTCCCGTTGAGGTCATATTTGGCTTCAACAATAAGGGACCTAGCGAAACACTGACATTTAGTCTTTGGACAGAAATGCTGATTCCAAGTGATCCTCTTGGTGTAGTAATCAAACACTGACGACAAGTCTTGTCATGTAATAGGGGATCCTTTCTTTGGACCGACATACTGCTCACTTGGAGAATAAAATAATCACCATGTATTTATTATCAAATGTGTGCGTCCAATTTGACAAAATATTAATCTTTATTTGGGCCGATCAATATTTGCATAAATTACACACCCACTAAAATCTTAATAATGTTGAATTAAATTAAACTACACGAGAGAGCTCACATTGACGGTGTCGTTACAATTAATTATATTTGATAAAATAAGATATTTAATAATTTTTAAATCACTATTTAATGAATTTAATTTTAAAGTTCAAATTTAATTAATTGGCGCAGAGCGAGTACATGATTATAAAAGTGACTCGACGATTAAATTTTAAATTTAATTATTCCATTGTAGGTACAGCATAAATTTGCACAAATATAATTTCTCAAAATCAGAGCCTCATTAAATTTAATAAAAAAATATTTTAAATATCCAAATAAAATACTATTTTATCTGAATATTAAAATTAATTTGCTCACAAAAATAGATCGAGCGTAATATATTAATTACTAAATAATACTAATATTAATATTTCATGACTAATTTTACGTCGATCTAATCGCCAAATTATTCACAAAATGACGAAGTTCATGTCGGGCTAAAGATTTATATGAGTTACATATTTAGATCGTTACAATTTTATAATTATAATTTGCGCTAAATTATAATAATAATATATTTATTGAGCTACATGGAGTAATTTTGATATTTATTACCAAAATAATGAGGGTTGTGTTATATGGATGACTAGTGTAAAATTTAGTCACTCTTATAAATATAAATCGTTTGAGAAATTTTAGGAACCTCGCTATGATTGGATAAATTGGCTTGCGTGTTGTTGTAAATCAATCTTATTATTGTGATGAAAACCGCATGGTTTTAATATGATGATACATACTGAAATTGATATATACCTTAAGGACTAGATGGCGGCGGAAAGGGATATGCCACATATGGAATTGAAGTTGGGGAGCTGCGACAACACAAAATGAATGGATGCGAAAATCATTATAAAATAGGGGAGCTTAATTTTCTTGCACCCCTGAACTTCTTTAGGGATTTTCCCCGGTGACCATATACACGATGCACACTCCACTTCCTTCCCATATAAGTTGTTGAGGCACCACAATGTATAGACCCACCCGCTCGCCAAAAGCGTACTAACCGAGCTCGTGGTAGCGATCGAACCGCTTCCCGAAACCATCTCGTGCATCTCAACCATCTGCCAGAGCGTGTACAGCGTGATGATCCACGACAAAATCAGTATTGCTACCCTGGGGCCCCTGTCAATCAATAGCGACCAATGTAAATGTCACACACTTTTATACGAAATGTCATCTACTTTAATTCATTTGTGATCACCGCCCTAGCTCTGATAATGCATTAATAATTAAATGCCATTGATGAATGGCCGGCTCCCCATCACAGATCTAGAAATGCAAAATGGTAGTACTCTGCCTTCCACAATGTCATAGTCATGGTTAGGGCTGGTGTGCTCAGCGTTCCATATGCCTTATCAGAGCTAGGGCGGTGAGCCCAAATAAATTAAAGTAAAAGGCATTTCGTATAAAAATGCGTGACATTTACATTGGTCATTATTGATTGACAGGGGCCCCATGGTAGCAATACTGAATTTTGTCATGGATTATCACACTGTACTCGCTCTGGCAGATGGTCGAGAAGCACGAGATGGTTCTGGGGAGGCGGTTCGATCGCTACCACGCTCGGTCAACATGCTTTCGGCGAGCGGCTGGGTCTGTTCATTGTGGTGCCTCAAAAATTTATGGGAAGTCGGAGTGTGCATCATGTATTGGTCACTTGGGGAAATCCTCAAGAAGTTTCATGACAACATCTGCCTCGACAGCAAAGAAACATTAGCTCACCTATTTTATAATGATATTCACATCCATTCATTTCGTGTTGTTGCGGCTCCCCAACTTCAACTCCATATCTGCCATATATCCGCTGTCGTCGTCATGCCCTTAAGGTATATATCAATTTACATTATGTATCATCACAGTAAATATCATACTGTTTTTCTTCAATATAGTCATTAGATTCATTCTTCAAGCATGGGCATCATGAAATTTTCATTAAACATTGGCTCTTGAAAAACTGTCACACATTTGCCCTTGTGTCGCACATGAGCGTTTTCCATTCATTTTCGTGATTGTGCTAATGTAAGGACCACAAACACGCATCATGTTCAAGTAAGTCTAAGAACAATTTGAAAGAAATTAATTTTAATGCCAAAAATAAAGATTTTCTATATAAAAGGTGATTATTTATCATTTTATCTCTATCTTTTTCATCTATTGTGTTTGATTTAAATGCAAATTCAAATATTAAAACCATGTGGTTTTCATCACATCATTCAATTTGAATTTACAACAATACTCAGACCTTTATTCAATCATAGCGGGGTCTGCTAAATTTTTCAAACGATTTATATTCATACTTACAACTAAATTTTACGCTAGCCGTTTAACTAACACAACATTCACTATTTTTCATCTATGCTTGGGACCGACATAGGCATGTTTACTGAATACATATGATCTTTTTTTGTTACAAGCTACTCCACTATTGCATGGGGAACATCTGCGCATAAGGGGAAACAAGATGGAATAAAGTATAGCTATAGGGCGCACATCATTTCAGGCACGATGTTCAACTTCTTCAAAAAATACCTCAAAAAAGCCAATGTGGAAGTGCTTCGTCGTCGTCTACATCGCCATTGCCCTCCGCTACATTCTGGTGGCAATCATTGGCTACTGGGCATTTCAGCAATACGATCGAGGATAACATTCTCATCAGTCTACAAAAACCGCGTTGGTTGATCGCCATGGCTAACATGTTTGTCGTCATCCATGTCATTGGAAGCTATCCATGTGCCGGTTTACATTAGAATGCAATATTTTTCTTAATTTATGGCTAGCGGGGTATTCGTTTAGTCCCACATAGGATAAATAATTTGTGTTTGAGACGCAACTAAACTCGACTCCCCTTTAGTTTCTGCTTCCTAATATTTTTCTTAAGTAGATTTATGTCATGCTGGTGCTCGACATGATTGAAACCGTGCTTGTGAAGAAGCTCAACTTCCCGCCCGGCCCCCTCTTCACTTGATTGCTCGAAGTAGCTATGTTGGTGATGACACCACGCACTCGAACATTTTTGTTTTTGAAGTTGACACTTATGTTGTTCTTTTTCACACAATAACCATCTTTCGTTGTGGCTATAACCATGTTCGTCGCTATAACATTCCCGTTCTTCGGAGCCCTCCTCAGCTTTTTCGGAGGCTTCGCATTTGCACCGAACAACATACTTTGTAAGATTGTGAATCCCTCGAACAATCTATGATCATATCTTTCTAAGTTTTCTTGTAGTACATTACAATATTTTTTGTGACACGGTTTTCCTTGTGTCTTGTGGCTTGCTATCTACAAGCCTAAAAGGTTTATATTATCAGGTATAACAAATTGGGTATGATTTCTTCATTATTATTACATTTAATCATACTTGGTTTCAAAATCTTAATCCTCAAATATTTTATATTTTTTCATCTTATGTTTAGATGTGCATTTTACTCGGACTTATGCTAATTATTTTGTCACTAATTGACGGTTTAAGGCAGATCATTCTCCAGGCGAAGACATACATGTTTACAATAGAATATGGTTCGAACATGTTTACATTTTCTGTCTTACATGGCTAAAAGTTTGAATAAATTTCTATGAGGAATTCCTCAGGCCTCCATCATCCATCATATCGCGCACACTAATCTTAAAGCATGATAGATGATGACGATGGAGGGGCTACTTGCGTTAGAAATTTGTCAAAATTGTGTTTGTTTGCTTGCTTGTGAAGTAGGTTTTGTTAACATGCTTGCTTGGGAGAAGGATGCGGTTATGTTTTACATATTCATAATGTAATCAAAAAAATATATATAGCATTTAAATCTAATGAAATTCCATGGCAGTCATGTTTAATTTTTGGACAAAGTTTACTATATAGCATGTATCCATTCTATTTACTCAGTATTATGTATCCTCCATAGCACCACGTACATTCGTGCCACTCGTCATTGCATGCTCGCAAGCTTAGCAATCCACACACGACGCTTATTCAAGATATTCGTGTCAAACTAACAATTTAATTTATGATTAATTTGATCAGATTTTGTAGTCATTGATTAATGCATTAACATGCTAGTTTGCTTACTAATTTGTAAGAAGTCGGGAAGAGAAGCAGTAATGGCCTTTATGATTTGATTTGATCACCGTGCCAAACGAGGCCCAAAACTCCACTTGGTATTAAAGCCAAAGAAGCTATGTAGAAGGTATTCATTTTGTATAATAAGGTTGGTTTCATACTTTCATCAATAAGAAGAAGAAATGCCAAAGGAATGGACATAAATCTTCTCAACCAATTCTTGATTTTATGGTAGTATAATAAAGGGTACCCAATCACCAATTCTCAGGTTTCCTGATAGAAATAATCTTGAAGGTGGCATCCCTTCAACCTTGGGACAAGTGGAATTTCTTGAAGTTGTGTAAGGATCCTCATGAATTTGAAAGATTGTGGCTCCGTTTGGTGTGGTGGTGGCGGTTGTGAACGCGGTGGTTATGAACCGACTTTCATGATCTCCACTAGTAGTCGCCTCGATGGGAATTCATTGATCACTGGGTCAGTTCCAACTAATCTCAACAGCCTCACAAATGTAGTATAATTGTGAGTGAACTTATTTTTATTTTCTCAAGTGAATTAGAGTACAAAATTTTTTAGGCTTTTTTCCCTATTGATGGTTCCATTGCAGATATCTTTCCAACAATAATTTTGGAGGGACCTTTGCCAAACCTAACTGGAATGAATGTTCTTTGTAACTTGCAAGTGTTATATATGCAATGGACTTTAGTAACGACTTTGTGCCAGAATAAATTTGATCACAAAATACAATTAGCAACTAAAAATCAACATTTAGTGATGAAAATTTTCATCACTAAAAGTCAATTTTTTTATAGTGCGACTCATTTCTCCAATGATCTCCCTCGCTACTCCAATCTCCTCAATCACAAAATATATTTAGCAACCAAAAATCCAACTTTTAGTGATGTAAATTTCCATCACTAAAAGTGAATTTTTTGTAGTGCGACTCATTTCTCCCGATGATCTCCCTCGCTGCTCCAATCTCCTAAACCACCTTGAAAACCTTCGTCGTCTTCCCTTGAACCGCAAACAAGAATCACTTCCTCAAGTTTGTCGTGGCAGTCAATGCATCTCCGATGTTGATTGTTGATATGGATAAATTTGAAACGACTCCCTCCAAATCGGCTCTCCAGAGGAATCCTGAATCAGATCCGATCACGAAGACTAATCCATTGGCAATACCGACGACAATCCCTCTCTTGTGGAGGACGGGAGGTGATGAAGATATGTGAGAGGAATTGTCTGTGTAGCATGTGAGGAGTATTTGCAAGAGGCGGTGGGTGAGCGGTTGAGTTGTGCTGGTAGTAATTTTAGGAGGGAATTTTTAGTTAAATTAGGAGTCGTTTTGGTGTGTGAATAGCCAACATTAGGGTGTTGTTAACAATTCCATATGTGCATTATATTGCTCATTGTTGTTTATTATTCTTTATGGTTCATTTGTCATGACGTTCACGAAAGGCGATTCATAATCATTGTGTTCAGACTATTATCGTCGTGTCAAATGGACCCCTACTCTCACACTGCAGATTAACCTTTTGTGTTAATCATCATTATCCTTTCACGCCACTTTTTGAGACGAAATCTTTTTCATTCTAGCGTTGTATCAAAGTTTATGACAATTTGAAACCTGTTTTGTGTTAGAAATTTTACTAATATATTCAAAATATGTTTTTAATTATTTTTTAAATAAATAAATAAATATTTAAAACAATTTTTTGTAATGAAAAATAACGATTTAGTAAATCATGAAATAAAATGCTATAAAAAATAAAGTAAGAAATTCAGTCTAGGTATGACATCTGATAACTGCCCTAAAGAAGTTGCATCATTCTCCGACAGAGCTTTCAACTTATGCTCATTTCTTCAAGGTACGCCACTCAACTAGATCTCAAAACTTTGATGTGTGGGAACACCAAAGAAGCATAAAACACCCAAACCTTCATTGGATGAAACAAACATAGAACAACAAGAAACAATATTGAACTATATAAAAATTTAAGGGGAGAAAGATTAGAGAAATTTTATGTCTTATTTACTCTCATACTTTAGAGAGTATTTATAAGACAAAAAAATTATTTCAGAATTTATTAAAATATTTTAACTTTTAATTATAATAACTAATATAAAATATTAATTATATGTTAACATAAATAATTTTAATATTATGTAATTAATATTTAAATACTAAATATTTATTATTATATAACAAATATGTTATTTATTATATATAAATATAACGACGCTATATAATATTTAATGTTATATAACTTTAATATCATTAATAAATATCATTATATTCATTACCTTAATAAATGTATAATATATATTATATCTATAATTATTAAAATATTATCATTATTATTATTAAATAATAATATAATGTTTGTTGATTAAAATTAAAAGTTTCATGTGCAAACATGCTCACACGTTTAATTATGGGTGGTGTTATTTATACCTCATAAATGGATATTTGTAACCCATGGATATTTGTACCTAAAGCTGATATTTGTAGTCATATCAGATAATCGTACTCACACATGAGAATACTTTTTGCATATATAACATCCAAAAAACATTTCCGGCATGACAAAATGTTGGAATGGAAGAGCGCCAATAAATGGCGCCACAGCAGGCATGGGACTCCCGGCGGCCACCATCCTGATAGCTGTAATTACCCTTAGCGGGGTGTTTGGTATTGCTTTCAGATTTTTCCTGATCGGAAGGTAATCTCTCACGTGAAGTTTTTGATGAAGTTTTGGTTGACTTTGAGAGAGCCGACCAGTAAATGGAGCCTTCCATTACCGTCAGGAGAGGAAGGAGCGGCGTCCGGCTCTGACGAAATGATCCCCGCATCCGGTGGCGTCGCAGGAGCGACAACATCAGCCTCGAATTTCCCGAGCAAGACTTCGAACAACGGGGAAGACGAGAAGTCGGGCGTCGCAGGAACAACGGGGAAGACGTCGCAGAACCAGAACTTTTGGTCGGGGAAGATCACCATTGCGAGCGATAAGTGGCGAGAGCTGAGGGGAGTTCTAGGGTTCGGCCGACAGTAATGAAAAGAATTTGGGTATAAATATCAGTTTGCATTTAAAAAGAAATAGCTTAATTTTGATAAATTTTGGGTATCAAATATCCAAACAGGATGTACAAATAACAATACCCTTAATTATTTTGAGCCTTTTCACTTTAACAATTTCCACAATTTGCACTCTCGAACTGTCGCTTGACTCTTAGCCAACAATAAACTTCTGGCCTCGCTATTTCTCTACTCAGTCAGCGGAAGCTCGCGCCTCCGAATCTCGCTCTCACACAATCATCTCGCTCTCGCAATATCATCTCGCTAATTAGCTCTCGATTAGAAGCTTTTCTCATTGATCAGCTCCCAATTCTCATAAGCATCTCCCATACCTTGCGCAAGCTGAAGATCTCATGGCTTTCGCACCTCGCGCAATTCATCACTCTCACATCATTCACATCATTCATGTTCTCGCCGAAATTTTAGGATAGCCACAACCGAGATTGAGATGCAGCGCACACTTTTACCACGGCTTACTAGAGCCTTCATGTTACAATAGAGGGACTAAACTATTGCATTTGGACTTTTGTTGTTAAAGAGTCACTTAGGTTTCGTTTGGGGGAATTTATTTTCACCGGTCAAGCGGTTACGACCGCAAGAATCAGATCATAATTATGATCTGATTCATGCGGTCGTAACTGTTGAATTTTTCTCAAAGTGGTCAGCAAGATAGCCCAAACCCCAAATTAATATTCTCGGCACTACCCAATTCACACTTTGATCAAGCGGAAACCCAAGGAACAAGGTTAACACCAACAAACAATGGAAGCACAAGCAGATCTTTCATTCATTTACACTTCTTTACAGGGCGAGGTATACGTAGCGAGACATGATTTCGCTAGTACACAAGCTATAACAGAAAGCACAAAAAACAAGCCGGGCAAATAGCACTGGAAACCGCCGAGACCGCCAAGTCGCCAAGACCGCCGAACCCGCCCGAGCTGAAGCTGCAACACGCCGAATAGACACGGAGTCCGCCGAAGCCGCGAGGCCGCGCGGACACACCGTTATTCGCCTACTGCTGAAGAACTGAGGAACAGACCGCCTACCCGCATGCGCCTGGCGGACAGGTTATTGGAACTTGCAAATGTTGAAGCAGAGAACTAACAAGCCGCAGAGCGACCTGCTGAAACCGCAGAGACCGCACACTTCCAAGTACTTGACAGAAGTCAAAGCCAAACTCCTGGCTCCTTGAGGCTACCCGCGCGACCTGCACACAGCAAACCGTCAGCTCTACACAACCCGCGCGGACAGAAAATGCAGACCACAGCAATTTGCCCAAGCCCCACTTACTGTTCACTCAGTTACTGTAGACGTGTCGGGGGGTTCTATTTATAGGCGAGGTGAGGAGTGTGGTCACCGCCCTAGTGGATAGAAACACCGCCCCAGCCCGCGCGCTAGCAAAACCTCCATCCGCTGAGTCCGCAAAGACTTAGCCGAAAACCAAGGAAGAAATCGCCAGGAGCAAGGCACCTTTGGGCGAACTCTCATCAGTCCGCCCAAGCTATGCGGACAAGGCACCAGCCCGCAAAGCCCGCAACACCGCAGGACAGCATCCCCCATTAGTGACTGTCCGCACACACCAAAGGCAGTCCGCATAGAACAAGATAAAAGCCTCCATCCGCCACAAGTCCACGACCAAAAGCAGGGTTAGCAACAGTCCGCCCGGTCAACAGTGGACTTGGCGGATACAGCGGACACACTGGACTTGTCACAGAATGTGACGAAGTCCAGTAAAGCACCAAAGGGCCTAACGCGAGTATGGCGGACACAAAATCCCATCCGCCAACATCAAGCAGGTCGCCACACTCCTCCTGAGTTAAGGCAGAGTCCGCAAGAACCTCGCACAACTGTCCAACGCAATGGCCATCTGCCGGACTCCACACACCAGTCCGCCACAGCAACAGCAGTGTTGTACTACCAGAGCTCGGCAAGGCCATAGCCAAACTCCTAAGACCAGTCCGCAACAGCGGACACCGCGGACACGCCAGTCCGCAAGCCTCCCGCGGATACCACCCAATCCGCCGGTAAGCACAAGCTTGCAACACGCCCACTGAGCAAAGTACACCAGTCCGCGAACCTTTATCCGCTCAGGCCGCTCCTTGGCTAAACCAACAGCCAACGCCCTATCCGCAGATAACAGTCCGCCCAGGCTGCGGACTTAGTCCGCACAACCCGCTCAGAATAACAGCCAGCTTCCACTAGACCTATCACCAGGCCGCATAACAGCGGTCCGCCCAGTCCGCCGGCTATGTCCGCCCAGGCCGCCCGGCCTGCCCATCAACCACTTCCACTTCACAATTTTCAACACTCCCCCTTGAAGTGAGAAGTGGTGATCAAGCCCAGCAAGCTGCGCAACCGCTCAAAAGGCCCCTTCGACAGTGGCTTCGTGAAGATGTCAGCAAGATTGTCTTCACTCCGAACATGCCCGACCAAAAGAGATCCCTCCAACACCTTTTCCCTTATGAAGTGGTGATCGATCTCAATATGCTTGGTCCTAGCGTGACACACTGGATTGTTTACCAGCTTGAGAGCACTCTCATTGTCACCCCAGAGTAAAGTTGGCTCTTGCACTTCTTCATGAACATCCTCTATAAGCCTCCTCAACTAGATGACTTCCCGAGCAGCCAAGGCCGAAGCCTTATACTCTGCCTCTGTAGTTGAGACGGACACTGAGTCCTGCTTCTTGCTACACCATGAGATGCTAGCTGAATCGCAAGTGAACACATAAACTGAAGTTGACCTCCGATCATCCGAATCACCGCCATAGTCAGCATCTGTGTACCCAAGCAAGGCAAAATCTGAGTCCCTTTTATAGAGAAGTCCCATGTCAGAAGTTGACTTGACATACTTCAAGATGTGCTTCGCCGCCACTAGATGAGATTTCCTTGGTTCAGCCATAAACCGACTTACTCGGCCAACAGCGTATGCAATGTCTGGCCTTGTAATCGTCAGG
Organism: Platanthera guangdongensis; assembly: GCA_039583875.1. Taxonomy (NCBI): domain Eukaryota; kingdom Viridiplantae; phylum Streptophyta; class Magnoliopsida; order Asparagales; family Orchidaceae; genus Platanthera; species Platanthera guangdongensis. Next base: position 182,136,107 of record CM077148.1, read on the forward strand.
TAGATCAAGCTCCCAACAAGAGCTCTGAACACCAAGGGATCATGAAGAACCCTTCCCTCATCTCTTCGAAGCTTCAGCCCATGTTCCAGTGGAGTAGAGAAACTCTTTCCTTCGCCCATGCCGAACCGCTTCACAATGCGATCTGCATAACCTCTTTGGCAAATGAGTATACCGCTCTTCTTCCTCTCCACTTCAAGACCGAGAAAGTGATGAAGCTCTCACAAGTCTTTCATCTCGAAGCGTATAGCAAGCTCAGCCCTGAGCCTTGCTACTTCCCCCTCTGAATTCCCTGTGATGATCATGTCATCCACATACAGTAGGACCAAGACTTGCAGCTCCCCCTTCTTCTTGACGAACAAGCTAGAATCCGAGTTAGAGGCAAGATACCCGCAGAATTGCAAATACTCTACAATCTTCTCATACCAAGCTCTAGGAGCTTGCTTCAACCCGTAGAGAGCCTTCCTGAGCTTGCATACATAGTCCGGATGATCTTCAGAAACAAAACCAAGTGGCTGATCCATGAAGATGTCCTTGTCAATCTCTCCGTAAAGAAAGACATTCTTCACATCGAGTTGCCATAACCTTCATCCCTTGCTAGCAGCCAAGGCGATCACCACTCTAACTGAAGTCATCTTCGCAACTGGACTAAATGTCTCCTCATAGTCTTCTCCATACTTGTTGTGAGAATCCTCGAGCAACCAGGCGAGCTTTGAACCTATCAATGCTCCCATCAGCCTTTTCTTCAACTTATGCACCCACTTGCAAGTCACCGGAGTAATGTCATCAACCTTGGGCACAAGGTCCCAGGTTTCATTCTTCTTGAGAGCAACAATCTCTTCCTTCATGGCATCATCCCACTCCTTAACTCCAGTGGCCTCGTTGAAGTTTTCAGGCTCTCGCTCATCCAGAGGACCCGCAAAGAAGCAGGAGACAAAGCTCACTGCATTCCCATCACAGTACCGAGCTGGTGGCTTAATAACCCTCTTCGATCTCCGAAGGGTCGGCTCCTTGCTTACAACCTCCGTTGCTTCTTCAGGCTCAACTCCTACTTGGGGCAAGCTTTGAGCAATGCTCCCCTGCTTCCTGAGCCAGAAGGCTCAGCCTCAGAGTTAGAAGCAACAGGAGCTGCTGGTGAAACAGCAAGCTCCTCTTCCAAGCCTTCAGCAGCCACCGATGGTTCTTCATCAACCTTGCTATTTCTGGTTAGCTCAACCGAGCCACCTCCATACGACGTCAGCTTGTCAAAGACAACGTCTCTTGACATAACAAACTTCTTCGTCGCAGGATCCATGCATTTCCATCCCTTCTTCCGCTCATCGTAGCCAACAAAGACAAGCTTCCTTGCCTTTGCATCCAGCTTAGTACGTGAAGCATCCGGGACATGCACATAGCAAGTTGAACCGAACACCCTAAGGTGTGCCACACTCGGCTTCTCCTTCAGTAACAACTCAAAAGGAGTCTTCATGTTGATCGGGCTAAGTGGCATTCGGTTGATGACATAAGAAGCACAAGACATCCCCTCCGCCCAAAAGGACCTTGAGAAGTCTTTCGCATGAAGCCAGCATTTGCAAGTCTCCGTCAAATGACGGATCTTTCGCTCCGCTACTCCATTATGTTGTGGAGTGTGAGCACAAGTGAGCTCTCGTTGGATCCCGTGCTTCCTGCAGAAGTTAGAAAATTTGGAGGAGATAAACTCACAACTGTTGTCAGTTCTAAGCTTCTTGATCCGCAAGTCAAGCCGTCCTTCCACCAACTCCTTGAAATCCACAAACAAATAGAAGGCTTCTGACTTCTCCTTCAAAAAGTAAACCCAAGTATACCTTGAGTAGTCATCAATCAGGACAAGCATGTATCTGCTTCCACCAAGGATGGCAGTGACCGTTGGTCCCATCAAGTCGCCATGAATGCACTCCAATGGTTGTTTGCTCCTTGTTTGTGATTTATCAAACGGAAGGCGATGTGCCTTACCGTATTGACACCCCGTGCAAACATGCCCGTCACCAAAGGAGGATAACTTAGGCAGACCTCTTACCAAACTTCTACTAGCCATAGCCTTCAGCTTGTCCATTCCCACATGCCCCAGCCTCTCATGCTAGATAGCAGCGCTATCGTTGGCTCTCATTCGATCAACATAAGAATTGGTAGCAAGAACAAACAAGTTCTTAACCCTCCTTCCTATATGAGCAACATCAGCATTAACCGCTGATACGTTGCGAAGGAACTTCACGTTTGTTGGCCCAAACAGAACATGATACCCAGCATCTACCGTATTGGTCACAGAGAAGAGGTTCTTCTTCATGCCCGGTACGTGATACACACTCCTTAATGTGAGTGGCCCCTGATCACTACCCAAAGACACAACCCCCTCTTTCACTACTGCATAAACAGTATTATCAGCAGTGATAATAGCTTCATTACCTGAGTATGCTTGCATGGAGGAGAACTTCGACTTGTCTCCGGTGAGGTGATGACCACACCCGGAGTCCACGATCCATTCGTCGTTGAAGTCCTCAGCAGACAAGGCACGGACATAAGTGCCTGTCATGAAAGCTCTGCCCCATTCTACTTCCTCACTCCTAGAGCAAGCTTCCTCCTTTCCTGCAGCATGCCCAGGCTGCAGTTTGACCTAGCAGTCCCGCTTGAAGTGCCCTCGCTGATGACACCTGTAGCACTTCAAGTTCTTCTTCCAGTCCTTAGGAGCATTGCTCCTCTCCGGCTGATAAGACGTTGAAGGCTCTTTCTCACCAGCGACCTGCTTCTTCTTTCCTTCCCATCTCTTCTTCTTCTTACCCGTGAAGAGTGCTTCACTGCTCTCCTCAGAGACAGTAACTCCAGTCCATCTGCCTTGCCAAGCTTTCCTGTGAAGCAAGCAGATTCTCAAGCTCCAGCAAAGATGGTTGAGTAGCCCAGCCTTGAACTGAAGTCACAAAGGCAACATACTCCTTCCGCAAGCCGCGGATTACGTGCCTCTTCAACTTAGCCTCTGAGATAGGCTCATCAGGATCAAGAGCTGAAATCTCTGCACATAGACTCTTCATCTTCAAGAAGTATTTAGAGATGGACAAGTCTCCTTGAGTTGTCCTGGCCAACTCATTCTCCAGAAACTGAAGTCGAGCCATATTCTTCCTATTGAACAACTCATCAATGGTTGTCCAAATATCAGCAGCCGACTCACATCCAATGATGTGATCAAACAGTTCTGGTGAAACGGATCTCTTGAGAACAAACTCCGCCTTAGCATTTGTTTTTCTCCAGAGCCTAACCTGCTCAGCAGTACCAAACGCAGCAGTCACTTCCTGTCTGTCGTCACCATCGACGACCTCCCATAGCTCCTCACCAAGAAGATAACTCTTCATGCACGACTTCCACTTCTTGAAGTTAGTCGGCGTTAAGAGTTCAATGCCAAGACCTCTTGCATAACTCCCTTCCATTGCAACAACTGTTGGTAACCTTTCAGAAGCTCTGAGCACCGAAACAGGTTGATCACCACTCAAGCACAGAGTAACAATACTGGTGAAACACCGCTCAAGCAACTGAACCTCGCTCTGATACCATGTTGAATTTTTCTCAAAGTGGTCAGCAAGATAGCCCAAGCCCCAAATTAATATTCTCGACACTATCCAGTTCACACTTTGATCAAGCGGAAACCCAAGGAACAAGCTTAACACCAACAAACAATGGAAGCACAAGCAGATCTTTCATTCATTTACACTTCTTTACAGGGCGAGGTATACGTAGCAAGAAATGATTTCGCTAGTACACAAGCTATAACAGAAAGCACAAAAAACAAGCCGGGCGGACAGCACTGGAAACCGCCGAGACCGCCAAGTCGCCAAGACCGCCGAACCCGCCCGAGCTGAAGCTGCAACACGCTGAATAGACACGGAGTCCGCCGAAGCCGCGAGGCCGCGCGGACACACCGTTATTCGCCTACTGCTGAAGAACTGAGGAACAGACCGCCTACCCGCCTGCGCCTGGCGGACATGTTATTGGAACTTGCAAATGTTGAAGCAGAGAACTGACAAGCCGCAGAGCGACCTGCTGAAACCGTAGAGACCGCACACTTCCAAGTACTTGACAGAAGTCAAAGCCAAACTCCTGGCTCCTTGAGGCTACCCGCGCGACCTGCACATAACAAACCGTCAGCTCTACTCAACCCGCGCGGACAGAAAATGAAGACCGCAGTAATTTGCCCAAGCCCCACTTACTGTTCACTCAGTTACTGTAGACGTGCCAGGGGGTTCTATTTATAGGCGAGGTGAGGAGTGTGGTCACCGCCCTAGTGGATAGAAACACCGCCCCAGCCCGCGCGCTAGCAAAACCTCCGTCCGCTAAGTCCGCAAAGACTTAGCCGGAAACCAACGAAGAAACTGCCAGGAGCAAGGCACCTTTGGGCGTACTCTCATCAGTCCGCCCAAGCTATGCGGACAAGGCACCAGCCCGCAAAGCCCGCAACACCGCAGGACAGCATCACCCTTTAGTGACTGTCCGCACATACCAAAGGCAGTCCGCATAGAACAAGACAAAAGCCTCCATCTGCCACAAGTCCACGACCAAAGGTAGGGTTAGCAACAGTCCGCCCGGTCAACATCGGACTTGGCGGATACAGCGGACACACTAAACTTGTCACAGAATGTGACGAAGTCCAGTAAAGCACCAAAGGGCCTAACGCGAGTATGGAGGACACAAAATCCCGTTTGCCAACCATCAAGCAGGTCGCCACACTCCTCCTGAGTTAAGGCAGAGTCCGCAAGAACCTCGCACAACTGTCCAACGCAATGGCCATCTGTCGGACTCCACACACCAGTCCGCCACAGCAACAGCAGTGCTGTACTACCAGAGCTCGGCAAGGACACAACCAAACTCCTAAGACCAGTCCGCAACAGCGGACATCGCGGACACGCCAGTCCGCAAGCCTCCCGCGGATACCACCCAATCCGCCGGTAAGAACAAGCTTGCTACACGCCCACTGAGCAAAGTACACCAGTCCGCGAACCTCTATCCGCTCAGGCCGCTCCTTGGCTAAACCAACAGTCAACACCTTATCCGCAGATAACAGTCCGCCCAGGCTGCGGACTTAGTCCACACAACCCGCTCAGAAGAACAGTCAGCTTCCACTAGACCTATCACCAGGCCGCATAACAGCGGTCCGCCCAGTCCGCCCAGTCTATCGGCTATGTCCGCCCAGGCCGCCCGGCCTGCCCATCAACCACTTCCACTTCACAATTTTCAACAGTAACCGCTTGACCGGTGAAAATAAGTCCCATCAAACGGTGCCTTAGGCCCCTTTTGGCATGGTAGTGGTGGAAGTAAACGGATGGATTAAACCGTCATTTGTTAAGGAACACCTATCAAATATCATCATATGAAAATAAAAGTGGATAAAATTCCTCGTGTGCACGTTAATGAATGACAATTTAACCCCCCATATTCATGACCTCCATCACTATGCCAAATGTAGCCTTATGAACAGGGGCGGACCTAATAAAGGACGAGTGTGGGCGGCCGCCCACACTGAGAAAAAAAATCACGGAATAGGGTTCTTCTTTGCGAGAGGGAACAACGTCAAATTTCTGGGTCTTATTTTTTAAAAAAATAATGGAATAGACAGCGGTTATTATAATAACCGCTATCTAAAGTCCACTATAGACATTTTTTTAGCGCCCAGGTCAATGAGTCATGATGTTTAAAGTCCACTATAAATTGTTAGAGATGGAGCATGACTGCGTTGGATGTACTGGACACTCGACACGATTTCGCCGGTCTATTTCGAATATAGACAGCGGTTTATATATAAATCGTTGTCTCTGTATTGCAAATTTTTTTTTTCAAGTTTTTAGGTCCGCTCACACAGGAAAAAATTCCTGCATCCGCCGCTGCTTATGAAGACGCATACGTGGGATGTGGTGAAAGATTTTTTTACATATTTCTTTCATTGCTCTTTATGCTAAGTAGTGCTTGCAAGAAGTATGTAAAAAGAAAGTTTGTATACAATGAGTCCACGGACCTGGCTTTAACAAAATAAGTTAAATACAGAATATGAAAAAAGCAGTGAAACAGTTGTCAATAACAAGACAAATTTCCAATATAGCCCCAGAAATAACCGATAGTATAAGTTTATCCCCGTTTTTATAATCCTTCCCAATCTAGCCCATTTTTCTTAATTAAGAATTTTCATTACTTTAATCCGGATTAATGAATTTCCAGTATAGCATCTTAATTCTTATAAAGTATAAATATAGCCCTTTTTTGAAAAAAAATTCTCACTCTAGCCCCTTTTCACTTAATTTGATGGAACGATTAGAAGTTGTCAGGTGTTCAAGACTTTTGAAAAATTTAGTAAGCCTTAAATAAAACATTCCGCAACAATTAATATTGAATGTTTTAATAACCATTCACATACTACGAAAGTAATAAAATTCTCATAAACATTCTCAAAATAGAGATTCCCATAAACATTTTTCAAAATAAACACTCATAAACATTCTCCAATTAAACTAAACAAATAACTAGTTCATTTCCAAAACAGCAGATGCTAACAACTAGTGCATCCATTCTTCGCTACTGCTACTGCATTCCTCCATAACGCCTGAAAAAATTAAAAGCAAACATTAATACATATATTTCAGATATCGATTTGTATACGAAATGTAATAAAATTTTATAAACAAATAATTTTTTACCTTCGATTTTCTGGATTTCTGGGACATGTTGATCGATTGTGTCCCAATTCTTTATAAATACCACATCTTCTATTACTGTGATCAATGCGCTCATCGATTGTATTATGATGTCGGCGAGACTGTGGGCGTCCAGTCTTTTGTATTAAAGTGGGTGGTTGGAGCTCAATAATATCTCTTGTTGCGTCTAATGGTTGTCACCCTGTAATATCTGGAATACCATGGAAACTTCCATTGTACGTATTTTTGTAACTGGATATTGTATAAAAGTCTGATACCAACGGCTCATGTGAACAACGTATAGATGCAAGTGATGCAATCATATGAGCACAAGGGACGTGATATAAGACCATACTATGACAACTACATGAACATTAATCCTCAGTGAGCAGTACACGATGTGCTATATTTTTATCATCGTGGCATGAAAATTCCGTGCGATTTATCTGAACTGGCCTACAGAAATTCTTTGTTGCTGCTTCCCGGTTACCTAATATTGTCATTACTTTAGACACAAATCTGGACACTACATCATTTTCCCATTTGAGCGCATCTTCACCTCTTTTCAGAAATAATGCAATACAGTGATAATATGTAGCTGATACTAATGCTTGTATGGGTAACCCTCTCGCTCATTTAAGTACTCCATTGAAACTTTCGCTCGCGTTTGTCGTCATAGTATCATATCTAGCTCTACTGTCATATAACAAAGTCCATTTTTCAACATCCCTAGCCACCAACCAATCATAAGCTCTTTGATCAACCATTTTAATGTAGGACCCCCCCCCCCAACTTTGATCCGGGTCGGGCCGGAGGGGATACTACTGGCCCAAGACGTCCACCCAGATGCTCCTTAGGGGAAAGGATCCACCCTATCTAAGCACTAGTTGGTCGTCTTGCTCGGCCCTGCTGGCCTCTCCTGCTAGCTCTGCCTCTGCAGCCTCTCTGACCCTATCCCCGTGCTGGTTGTCCACCCTTAACTGCTCCTAATCCCGGTCTCTTTATCGCCTGTGGGCAGAAAGCTCTCATATGTCCCGGCTGCGGACATAAGAAGCAGTTCCCTGCGAAGGGAACATCTCGTCGGCCATTGGTGCGGGCTGTGGTGCTGGAGCTGGTCTGATGTCTGGCTGCGCGGTTGGGGTGCAGTAACCGTGACATTCCATATAGGAACACAGAATATAGTTGCGGTGTCCAAAAGTCCGTAAATCGTTTCATTTGGAAACAGATAACAGATTCTGAGGTTAATCTATAATACTCTGTAGAAGCGTCCTCCCAGCCAACACTAATAATAATAATATAATTAAATACTACGTTCTCATGGTAGAACTAGATATTTGTACATTTTCAAATGATTGAATTCATTCTAAAATGAAATTCTCTGTTGGAAATTATAGGGGCTGTTGATCTAGGAGGAGCAATGGTAGACTGAGATCCTGATCATGATGATCTTCTGGATATTGACAGTTAGAGTATTGTTAGACTTTCTTTTGGTATCTCTATTTCAGAGCATTGTTTAGCTCTTTATTTTCCTTCACCTGTTTGTTTGGACTTTTGTTGCTCTCTATTTGATTTGGGACGCTAGGCGTTTAGGGCCTGTGCCCTGATTGTATCTGAGACATGCTGTGATGTGGCTGAACTCTTGTTCTGTTTATGCGTGCATACTATTTTTCTTGTTAAGTCTAATGATTCTCAATAGGTGTCGGACACGGTTGTGGATGATTCACGTTTGGCTGAACACCCCACAAACTACCCCCTTTTCCGACGTCGGGTTCACAACGGACATAGGAGGAGATTGTTAGAAATATTGGGTTTTATGTCCGCTCGTGTCAGGTCCGACTCAGAACGGGTTATTGGGTTCGTGTCGCTCTAGGGCTTGGCTCTACGCTGGAGGTACTATATATACCTATTCCAAACTTGATAGAGACATGTAGAATACTTTGAGCGGAGCCAATCCAACATAATCTGTACTGATTAGACTGAAATGTTTTAAATTGTACGTGATTCTGAATAGACCAAGCACTAATAGTGCAGAGCATCTCCCATTTTATTCTAAAAATAGTTCCAACTTGTAAATCATGAGGTATTAAAAGTACATGATTTGGTTATCATGTGACTGTTCTCCATCAAAATCTTCTACAACCGTCCAATCTTTTATTGTTCTAGCAAATTGAATTAATGAATTGTCAACAATTACACGATCAATCAAAATTGATCGTTCAAATATTTCTTTAACTCTATTTTGAGTTTCAAAAATATTTGCATCATCCTCATTATCAAGGGAGTCGTCACTGTTATTATCATCCAGTTCATTTAAATCAACATCTAATCCTTGTTGCTGATACACTTCGCACTCATCAATTTTGAATTCAAGACCATCAGATATGATTATAATACCCGAAAAGTATTGAATTTAAAAAACATTTATTAATAACTAATTAAATCACTTCCTAATAAATAAATCTTTGTTATTAAATCATAAAAATATATACTAAATATTTAACTTATTAAGCAAAAAAACTAATAACTTTTTGCTATTAAATCAAAAAATAATTAAAGAATAAAATTTTAAATTACTAACCTGCAAGCTGTAGATAGCAAATCCTTATGTGAAGATATACAAGCTTACTTTGTGTGGTTAGGTACGAGGCAATATATTTTTTTATAGGCTCTCAAACAAGAAAAAAAAAGTCTCAAAGCGGTGTGGGACTAAACTATAGGCTCAAAATTTCCTAGAGGGTGGGAAAAGGTGTCTAGAGTGGGAATTGTTATCAAAAGAGGGCTATACTGGGAATTTGTTAAGCCATATTTAATTAATTCATATCCTTAATTATATAAAACACAGATTACATCATTTAAATTAAGAAAAAGGGACTAGATTGGGAAGGATTATAAAAACGGGGCTAAACTTATACTATCGATTATTTCTGGGGCTATATTGGAAATTTGTCCTCAATAACATGAACATTGCTTGAATAATAATTGTTGGAGTAAACACTCCACATCAAAAAAATTCAAAGCCCCAAAATTATTTGAAGTTCATACTTAACAAGATATTTATAGTCTAACTAGCTGATTGGCCAGATAAGCATAAGATTATTGGTCGGACTATGTAGTGAAATACATCACTTTTCTTTCGGGAAACTTACTCATCCTAATCACTTTTATAAAGACTGATTAAACCAATTAAGTATCAATGCCACAAGCATAATGTGCTATTATTTTTCTACTTGTTGTGATCTTACTGGAGTCTACCATGCTCAAGTTCACTACCTTTTGTCCAATGTGCCCAACATTAGATATTTTCTAATATTTATTATCTTATTACTTACAATACATATATGTTGAAATTTCACAAGTCAATCAACTGATAGTTCTGGTATCAAACAACACTTCCAAAACTATCAAGTTGATCACTTGATCAAGCAGAAAACGAGAACTAGGCGTAGGAACACTCCAATCATAAACTGAGCTATGTATCAGAGACAATGAAGAACAAACACAGATCTTGCATAAATCACTATCAACTTTAAAGGGCAAGATATACATGGCGAGACATGATTTCGCCAAGTACAATGAGAAGAAAACAAGCAAAAGCAAACTTCAAGCGGGGCGGACTACCTCCAAGACCGCTGAGTCTGCCGAGACCGCCGAGACCGCCAAGCTGCTGATGCTACTTTGATCTACGGAGTCCGCACAAACCGCGCGGACAAACCGTTATTCTGCTGACGTCCGCTCTACAAGCCGCCGCCGATCTGAATGAACAGACTGCCAAGCCCGCCGAGACCGCGACTTGGTTATTGAACTTAGACTTCAATTGAAGGAGAGAAAACTGGTTGGCCGCCAAATGCGACCTGCTGCAATCGCTGATTGTAAACCGCAAGCTTCACTACTTCCTGACCTTGATCAGAACCAGACACCCGGCTTCACAGTGCTAGCCGCACAACCTGCAAACAGCAACCAGTTAAATCTCAAACCGTGCGACCTGAAAAACCGAGTCCGCAACAATTGATCTGCGCTCAACTTACTGTTCACTCTGTTACTGTAGACGTGTCGGGGGGGTCTATTTATAGGCGGGGTGAGGAGTGTGGTCACCGCCCTAGTGAATATAGTCACCACCCCAGCTCGCAGCTAGCACAATCCAGTCCACCGAGTCCGCAAGGACTTAGCCAGACTCCAAACAACTCGTCAGGCACCAAGTCAAGGTCAGTCTGCCACAAGGTGAACATTGCGCCAGTCCGCACACATAGCAGCACGCGGACACAGCATTCCATACACTGCGTCAGTCTGCACGCTACATGCGGACACGACACCAGTCTGCACTGCTCTCAAGCACTGTACCAGTCCGCCACACTGCACAGCACACAGACACAACCACATCCTATACTGCATTAGTCCGCATGCCATACGCGGACATGGGGACAGTCGGCACAGCTCGAGAACAACGCATCAGCCCTCCACGAGTCCACGACCAACAGGCAGATCGCCCGGTCAACAGCGAACTTTGCAAACACTGCATCAGTCCGCCCCACAAGTCCATGACCAACAGGCAGATTGTAGTACCCCCCCCCCCCAAACTTTTGCCCGGGTCGGGCCGGAGGGGTACTATTGGCCCAAGACGTCCACCCATTGCTTTTAGGGGAAAACGATCCACCCTATCCAAGCACTAGGTGGCTGCCTTGCTCGGCTCGAATCATAACATACACAACCCATCAAAGTATAGCGGAAGCATTAACAGGAAACCATTGCAGATTCATATCAAAATCAAAGCGGTTCTAGGGCCAAAGCCTAAGTGTTTAAATAAGCCTGTGGGTTATACATGTGCAACATATAATCCTCATATACTCTCTCTCTCTCTCTACACTGCTCGGCGGAACTCACGTCTCTAAACTCTGGGGATGGCGGGGGTGCATCTGCTCGAGTAGACCTAGCTGCTGGCGTAATCTCCTACGGCAGCGGGTCACTACGGTGCTCCATCTCCTGTGAATCGTTAATCAAATAACCGTTAGTCACAGAGCTAAATGGAAACAAATCTCCTCCCCGGATCCACATCCTGGGGACGAGCACGCACCCACCCAACAAAAGTAAATAGTCGAAGCAAAAGAGGGTTAGCACAACATTACATATATGAACAGCTTGGAGCAGTATAAAAGAGTGAAAGATAACATAACTGGGAAGAAAATCAGCAGCAATATAACCAGTTATAACAAGGCTCCACTAGCTCATCAGCACATCAGGTTTTCATATCCTGAATTCTATCACAGACATTCACAGCCGCGCACACACCGCAGGCATTCATAGCCGCGCACACACCGCAGACATTCATAGCCGCGCACACACCGCAGACATTCATAGTCACGCACACACCGCAGGCATTCATAGCCGCGCACACAAACCCTATGTCGACATAGTTTGGACCGCTTCTGTTCCAGCAGGGTAGCGAGCCCCGCAGGCCTCACCGATGTGGCCGTCGGTGATAGTGGCCAGTCCTGCCACTTCTGGGGGTGGTCGTACCGCACAACCCCAGGCCCTAACGTACAACCTTGTGTACTCTTGGTTGTGAGCGACATCCAGCGAAACATTTTGGCCGACCAGTGGAGGAAACCCGATGGGGAATATAACGGCCGGTCACCCGTGGTACTCATCTCCCTGTCGCCTTGAGTCGTCAACCTTCCTGCACCGGTACGAACGGTCTGCGGAAGGGACTGACCCGCCACCATTTCACCGCAAGCAATTTACAATCAATCAAACAAAAGGCAAACAATATAACCTCGTGTCTACGTCGGCCTGCCCTACTAGGCTTACACTTCGGGCGTTGACACTTAGCTCTACTTTCAACAAGGAGCGTGAGAGCGCTTTATTTGGGGCTAGACCTGGAGGACTACCTCAACTCCGGTTATCTCCAACTAAGGCTTGACGACTGCTCGTTGGAGCAGGACCCGAGATTATACTAGTAAATTGCAAGAGAACAAGTGCGGTGCTTATGCTTCTTATTTAAAGTGCTGGAATGAAATGTGACTAGTACTAGACTGGAGTAGTACTGAATTGAAAGTACTAAAATAAGTCTGACCAATATGCAACTGGAGTAGTACTGAATTGAAAGTACTAAAATAAGCCTTACCAGTATGCAACTAGGAGTAGTACTGAATAGAAAGTACTAAAATAAGCCTGACCAGTACGCAACTGGAGTAGTACCGAATAGAAAGTACTAAAATAAGCCTGACTAGTACGAGAATGGAGTAGTACTGAATTGAAAGTACTGAACTGAAAAGAATAAAGGAACTGGACCAGTGCAAGACTGGAATAATCATAAAGAAAATAGGTTAGTAGTCCAATCACTCCATCCAGGAGGCTTTAGTTCCATCTCCATTCTTAGGAGAGATTCAGTTCCATCTCCAATCACAGGAGGCACATTCAGTTCCATCTCCACTCATAGGAGGCACATTCAGTTCCATCTCCGTTCACAGGAGGCACATTCAGTTCCATCTCCGTTCACAGGAGGCACATTCAGTTCCATCTCCGTTCTTAGGAGAGATTCAGTTCCATCTCCATTCTCAGGGGAGATTTAGTTCCATCTCAGTTTTTAAAGGTTTCCTTGGGTTACACCCATTATTAAGATCCGATTATGAGTTGGTTGCGCCTTATTAATCACGGCTTAATCGGATCGGGGCTTATCAGGAGTTACACCCTCATTATTCGTCAAGAATAATTCATAACTCACCACTCGTGCTCTCATCTTTCGAGCATGCCCAAATCACCCGAGAGTCGAGGTGCTCGACGGTTTCATGAAATCTCGAAACACCCGGAGCTTGGTCACTTGTCTCGGCCACTCTCGTTGATAATATAATTTGAATTTCTTATTCAGATTAGAAAGGGTGGTCGCGCGCTCCAATATTTCACCTTCAAGGAAAATGAGCGTAATAAATTCTGAGCGCAATCCTAGGCTTGCATAATTTGGGAAAAATATCAGAACTTATCCCCATGACCTTAAATTTTGATACAACCCTTGGAAGGGTCTAAAATGAGCCTAGAATAATTTTCATAATTTTTTGAAGAGTTTTGGGGCTTTAATTTGGCCAAAATATCAAAACTTATCCCCATGACCTTAAATTTTGAAACAACCCTTGGAAGGGTCTAAAATGAGCCTAAAATAATTTTCATAATTTTTTGAAGAGTTTTGGGGTTTTAATTTGGCCAAAATATTTTTCTTTAGACTTTTAAAAATATCAAATCAACTCCAAAAATTATCAAACTTTTTGTGGAGGAATCCCTTAGTTAGGGGAATATTTTTCATGTTCAATACTTTTTTCCTAGGAGGCTATTTTAGTCTCAAAAAATATCAACCCATTATTATAATATTTATTATAAATATTATAATAATATATATAATATATTTTATATATATAATAAGATGTTACTGTTCATATCTTCAGCCCCCCCCCCCCCCCCCCCCCGCTGTAACATATCATGCCGCCCCTTACGGGCTTCTCCAGCCGCTGGCCGGCCGCCGGCCGGCCGTGGCTCCGCCACCGGCCAACCAGCCGGTGGTGGGCGCTCTCTTCGGCGGTGGTCCGGCAGCCGGCTGCCGCCGACCATCGCCGGAGCATTTTTTTAAAAAACGAACGGGAGGGGAGGGGTGACGGCGGCGGCGCTCCGACCGCCGGGAGCGCCATGCAAGACATCCAAAATGGAGAAGGGGGAGGGAGAAGGCTTCCACCTGGGTTTGATGGGCTCGGGAGGGGCCGGCTTGGTCGTCCATGGCTCAAGGTGGTGGAGGAGGGTAGGAGGAGCTCCGGCTTGGCTTTTTCCGGCCACCTTAACTCCGGCAGAGGGGGGAGCAGGGGGAGGGGCTGCTCTGAGAGCTGTGAGGGAAAGAGATGGGGGGTGGGGTCTTTTTATAGGGAGGGGGAGGGGGAGCTCCCTCCCTTTGGGTGGTGTGGGACTAATCCCTCCTTAGGGAGGGATTAATCCCACCCTCCAGCTGTCCAAGAACAGCTGGAGGTCTCTCATTTTCCCCCATGTGGGCAAAATGGATGAGGCCCTTTATGGGCTTGGGCCTTATGGGTGGAAAAGAGAGAGGGAGAGTGGGAGAAGAAGTAGGTGGGCCTCCACTTGAACTTAGGGAGGCTTGCTGGTTGGGTGACCATGGAGAGTGTGTGTTGGGGGTGGGGTATAGGTCATCCTCTTTTGGAGAGGAGGTGGGCCCCTCACTTGGAGAAAAATCCAAAAAGTAGATTTTTAGGAGGGTTTGACCAAGTCAACCCTAGGGTGGGTCCCCCTTGCTGGTCAAATTCAAAGTGGGTCCAAGTCCTTGGGGTCGGGTCAAAGTTCGGGTGTCGTGTCATAATTGATGTGCGCACGCTTTTCGGTGCACGACTATGCTTGATTTGACCACGGGTTGACCAATTGTCGTCGAAATTGACCGGGATGACTTCCGTTGACTTCGTATTGATCACACGAGTCCAACTCCACTGATTGGGGTCGAATCGGAGTTCGTTTGGCGAAAGTCTGAAATTTGCGCGTCGTAGCGCGTTAAAACGGTCAAAGTATCCAATTTTGTCGTTAGATCTCGGATTGTGACGCGACGAGCTCCGATGCGCTCATATTGACTATATGAGGCCACAGGAACTGACAGAACTCGATTCAGAGTTCTCTAGCTCGATATCCAAAATCTCGCTCTCGTTGCGTTTTACGAGGAATGGTCACATCCACTATATGACCTCGGGGTCCAACTGAACGAGTTTCGATGAGCTCGTATTGACTATACGAGGCCACAGGAACTGACAGAACTCAATTCGGAGTTCTCTAGCTCAATTTCCCGCTTAGGGTTGTCTCCCACCGGGTCACGGGTAGGGTTCGGGCCACTTTTATTGGGCCCACTAGGCCTCTGGTGGCCCAATAAAAGTCGGGATGTTACACAGATCGCCCGGTCAACAGCGGACTCTGCGAACATCCTGGAGTTGTTACACAGTGTGACCAAGTCCAGCAACCCACCAAACTGGCACGAGATCGGCGGACAGGAAACCCAGACCGCCAACACCATGGACAGTCTGCCACTATGAATACTGCTATCACCCACTGCATCATTGGAGAAATCGGCAAGGACCAATGCCGATCTCGCGATCTCCAAAACTAGTCCGCCAAAACGGACTCCGTGGACTCTAACCAAGTCTGTTACATCTCCGCGGATTTAATCTCCAATCCGCCCGGATACTTCAAGAACAAGATCTGCAGAACCGCAGGCCGAGCTGAGCACCACCACCAGACCGCCAAAGACAGACCGCCCAGGCCACTCCACTAGACGCCCAAGCCGCCAAGTCTACCCTAGTCATTGACCACCCAGGCCGCAACAACAATCCGCCCAGGCCGCAGACTCAGACCGCCCGGTCTGCTCCATCACCCACTTTCACTCCATAATTTTCAATACTCCCCCTTGAAGTGAGAAGTGGTGATCAAGCCCAGCAATCCACGTAACCGAGTAAACGGCACCTTCGGCAATGGCTTCGTGAAAATGTCCGCGACATTTTCCTCACTCCGCACATGCTGCACCATCAGAGATCCCTCCAACACCTTCTCCCATATGAAGTGGTGCTCAATCTCGATGTGCTTGGTCTACGCGTGACAAACTGGTTTATTCACCAGTTTCAGGGCACTCTCATTGTCACCGCTCAGCACAGTAGGACCGTGCACTTCTTCATAGACGTCCCCTACTAATCTGCTGAGTCAGATGGCTTCTCGAGCTGCTAAGGCCGAAGTTTTGTATTCCGCTTTCATAGTAGAGACGGACACTGAGTCTTGCTTCTTGCTACACCAAGAGATACTCCCTGATCCACAAGTGAAGACGTAACCGGATATTGACTTCCGGTCGTCTGAATCTCCCCCGTAATCAGCATCCGAGTACCCTTGAAGAACAAACTCTGTGCCTCTCCTATACAGGAGACCCATGTCAGAAGTGGCCTTCACGTACTTCAAGATATTCCTAGCCGCCATCAGATGAGGCTTCCTGGGTTCCACCATATACCGACTTACTCGGCCGACCGCATAAGCAATGTCTGGCCTTGTAATCGTCAGGTAAATCAAAATCCCAACTAGAGCCCGAAACACCAAAGGATCCAGAAGAATCCTCCCCTCATCCCGCCGAAGTTTGATGCCAGAATCAAATGAAGTAGAGCTACTCTTCCCCTCCTACATTCTGAATCGATGAATGATCCATTCCGCATAGCCCCTCTGGGACACGGGTATGTCGCTCTCCTTCCTCTCTACCTCAAGTCTAAGGAAATGGTGGAGTTCACCCAGATCCTTCATCTCGAACCTGATAGCTAGCTCTGCCCTGAGCCTAGCTACTTCCTCCTTGGAGTTCTCCGTGATGATCATGTCATCCACGTACAACAGCACCAGGACTAAAAGCTCCCCCTTCTTCTTGACGAAGAGGCTCGAATTTGAGTTTGAAGCCAGATACTCGCAGAACTGGAGGTATTCTGCAATCTTCCCATACCAGGATCGAGGAGCCTGCTTCAACCCATAAAGTGCTTTCCAGAGCTTGCAGACGTAGTCCGGATGTTCTTCAGATATGTACCCGAGCGGCTGATCCATGAATATGTCCTTGTCAATCTCCCCGTAAAGAAAAGCGTTCTTTACGTCCAGCTGCCACATCTTCCAACCCTAGCAAGCCGCCAAAGAGATCACCACCCGTACTGAAGTCATCTTCCGCCACCGGACTAAACGTCTCCTCATAGTCCTCGCCGTACTATTGCAAAAACCCCCGAGCTATAAGGCGAGCCTTGTATCGCTCGATGCTTCCATCCGCCTTCTTCATTAGCTTGTAGACCCACTTGCAAGTAACAGGAGTAACGCCATCCAACTTGGGCACCAAGTCCCAAGTTTCATTCTTCCTGAGTGCAGCCATCTCCTCATCCATGGCATCAACTCACTCCTTTACTCCAGTGGTCTCTTCAAACTTTGAAGGCTCCCACTCATCCAAGGGGCCTGCGAAGAAACAAGTAACGAAGCTCGTCGTGTTTCCTTCGCAATACCGAGTCGGTGGCTTAATGATCCTCTTTGATCTTCGAACATGATGCTCCTTGCTCACCACCTCCACTGCTTTTTCAGCACCAACTCTGTTCCTGGGCACACTTGGAGCATCGCTCCCCCTGCTTCCCGAACCAGAACCTTCATCCCTAGAGTTTGAAACACCTGGAGCTCCTGGTGACACAGACAGCTCCACCTGAAGATCTTCAGCATCTTCCTCCTGCCCTTCATCAACCCTGCTCTCCTGCAGTGCCACCTCTATACGACGTCAGCTCATCAAAGACAACATCTCTTGAAACAAAGAACTTTCTTGTCGCAGGATCCATGCACTTCCACCCCTTCTTCCGCTCATCATAGCCCACAAATACAAGCTTCCTCGCCTTTGCATCAAGCTTGGTCCTCTGAGCATCCGGGAGAGTAACATAGCAGGTTGATCCGAACACCCGAAGGTGTTCCACACTCGTCTTATCCTTGAACATCATTTCCACCGGAGACTTCGTGTTGATCGGACTTAGAGGCATCCGATTGATAACATAAGTTATGCAAGACATTCCTTCCTCCTAGAAGGAACTGGGAATGCCCTTTGTATGAAGCCAGCATTTGCAAGTTTCTGTCAAGTGTTGGATCTTCCTCTCCGCTACTCCATTTTATTGTAGAGTATGAGCACAAGTAAGCTCCCTCTGGATCTTGTGCTTCCTATGGAAACTAGAGAACTCAGATGAGACAAACTCACCACCATTGTCTGATCTGAACTTCTTGATCCGCAAGCCAAGCCGACCCTCCACCAGCTCCTTGAACCTCACAAACAACTGGAAAGCTGTCGACTTCTCCTCCATGAAATACACCCAAGTGTATCTTGAGTAATCATCAATCAACACAAGCATATATCTGCGGCCTCCAAGATTAGCGGTAACGGTTGGCCCCATCAAATCACCATGGATACATTCCAATGGTGCCTTGCTCCTCGTTATTGACTTATCAAACGGAAGGCGATGAGCCTCACCGTACTGACATCTCGCGCAAACGTGGTCATCTCCGTAGGAGGACAACTTCGGCAAGCCTCTCACCAAGCTCCTCATTGGCATAGCCTTAAGCTTGTCCATCCCCACGTGCCCTAGTCTCTCATGCCAGATAGTCACGCTATCATTGGCCCACATCCGATCATCATAAGATCTTGTTGATAAAACAAACAAGTCTCTTACTCTTCTCCCTATATGAGCAACATCAGCCTTAATCGCTGATACGTTGCGGAGAAACCTTACTTCTGTTGGGCCAAACAGAACATGAAAGCCTGCATCAACTGCGTTGGTCACCGAGAAGAGGTTCTTCTTCATGCCGGGTACGTGATACACACTTCTTAGAGTAAGCGGACCCTGAGCACTATCCAAAGAAACAACACCCTCCTTCTCTACAGAATGAACAGAATCATTAGCTGTAATAATTGCTTCATTACCTGTGAACAGTTGCAGATATGAGAACTTCGACTCGTCTCCAGTGAAGTGATGACCACACCCCGAGTCTACTATCCAGTCATATTGGTAGTCAACGATGGCAAGAGCACGAACACACGTGCTTGTCAAGAAGGCTCCTCCCCACCCGGCTTCCTCAGAACCGGAACAATCTCCATCCTTGCCTGCAACATGCCCAGGTTGCAACTTGACCTTGCAGTCATGCTTGAAGTGGCCTGCCTGATTGCATCTGTAACACTTCAACTCTTTCTTCCAGTTTTTCCTAGGAGCAGAGCTCCTCTCTTGCTGATAAGAGGTTGAAGGTCCTTCATCAGTAGCAGGCTGCTTCTTCTTCTCCCATTTCTTCCTCTTCTTCTTCTCAGTGATGAGAGCTTCACTACCTCCTTCAGAGATAGTCACACCGGCCATCTGCCTGGACAAGCTCTCCTATGACTCTAGCAAGTTTTCCAGCTCCAGCAGAGAAGGTTGAGTTGCCCACCCTTGTACGGAAGTCACAAAGGCCACATATTCCTTCGGCAACCCGTGAACTATGTGCCTCTTCAACTTTGCTTCAGAGATGAGCTCATCAGGATCCAATGCTGATATTTCAACGCACAGATTCTTCATCTTCAGAAAGAACTTAGAGACCGAAAAGATCACCTTGAGTTGCCTTTGCCAACACATTCTCCAGGAACTGCAGCCTTGCCACATTCTTCCTGTTGAACAAACCATCAATGGTTGTCCAAATCTCCGTAGCAGACTCACATCCTAAGATGTTATCAAAGAGCTCATGTGAGACAGCCCGTTTGAGAGCAAACTCTGCCTTTGCATTAGTTCTTCTCCAAACTCTCACTTCCTCAGCAGTATCAGTAGCAGCAGTAACCTCTTGCTTGTCGTCACCACCGACGACATCCCATAACTCCTTACCCGAGAGATAGCTCTTCATACATGACTTTCACTTCTTGAAGTTAGTCACTGTAAGAAGCTCAATGTCAAGACCTCTTCTGTAAATCACCACTGATCATAAAGCTTCATACACGACTTCTATTGCAAATCACCACTGATCACAAAGCTTCCAGAAGCGCTGAGCACAATCTGAGGTTGATCACAGCTCACTGCTCAAGCCAATGTTCCCTCTGATACCATGTTGAAATTTCAAAAGTCGATCAACTGGTAGTTCTGGTATCAAGAAACACTTCCAAAACTATCAAGTTAATCACTTGATCAAGCGGAAAACGAGAACTAGGCACAGGAACACTCCAACCATAAACTAAGCTTTGTATCAGAGACAATGAAGAGCAAACACAGATCTTGCATAAATACACTATCAACTTTACAGGGCAAGGTATACATGGCATGACATGATTTCGCCAAGTACAATGAGTAGAAAACAAGTAAAAGCAAACTTCAAGCCAGGCGGACTGCCTCCAAGACCGCTGAGTCTGCCGAGACCGTCGAGACCGCCAAGCTGCTGCTACTACTCTGATCTACGGAGTCCGCACAAACTGCACGGACAAACCATTATTCTGCTGACGCCCGCTCTACAAGTCGTCGCCGAACTGAATGAACAGACTGTCAAGCCCGCCGAGACCGCGACTTGATTATTGAACTTAGACTTCAATTGAAGGAGAGAAAACTGGTTGGCCGCCAAATGAGACCTATTGCAACCGCTGATTGTAAACCGCAAGCTTCACTGCTTCCTGACCTTGATCAAAACCAGATGCCCGGCTTCATAGTGCTAGCCACACAACCTGCAAAAAACAACCAGTTAAATCTCAAACCGCACTACCTGGAAAACCGAGTCTGCAACAATTGATCTGCACTCAACTTACTGTTCACTCTGTTACTATAGACGTGCCGAGGGGGGTCTATTTATAGGGGGGGTACGGTCACTACCCTAGTGAATAGAGTCACCACCCTAGCTCGCAGCTAGCACAACCCAGTCCGCCGAGTCCACAAGGACTTAGCCAGACTCCAAACAACTCGTTAGGCGCCAAGTCAAGGTCAGTCCGCCACCAGGCAAACACCACGCCAGTCCGCACACATGGCAGCATGCGGACACAACATTCCATACACTGCGTCAGTTCGCACTCTACATGCGGACACGACACCAACCCACACTGCTCGCAAGCACTGCACCAGTCCGCCACACTGCACAGCACACGGACACAGCCATAGCCCATACTGCATCAGTCTGCATGCCATACGCGGTTATGGTAAAACTATTTGTGTACAAATTGTTGTGGTGAATCTGTGAATTCATGACAGGGACGTATTCGCTTTAGTCGAAACATCGAGATGAAAACATGAGCGAAAGCAAACTTGAATACATGGAGATGGATTTATGTGGTTACATTACGAATCTTGCAAGTCTACAAGATCCAGATGAAGAATATGACAACTCGTCCTCCTTAGGCTCTCTAGCGATGGGTTGCTAGAACTAAATGAGAGTATATGGTATGATATCTTGTGACTCGTGGACCATAACTATTTACAACAAATTCTAATGCGATCATTTTACATTTAAGCCCATCATATATATGTAAACAGTGTCTGATATATATCCAAACATAATATGAACCGTCCATACAATATGAAACGTATTCGATCTGATTAATTAGATCACCAAAATTGTGTTGAAGTTAATGATAGCTCAGTAACACACATAAACAACATGTTTGGTCCACATAATTATTATTTTTAGCAATCTCCCACTTGGGCTAATATATGTTAAGTTCTTTACTGCGCATTACATGATAACTTTATGAGCTCAAAAATTGATGTCATTACCGAAAATATTTTCATCCAATCCGGCTCATGATTATACTCACAAATCAAAATATATCAAAGAGATCTTTTCAATTGCTACAATAATCATAGTTAGACCCATCAATTGTCACATATGTGTGCACAACCAATGACATAGATTAAGTAAGGAAGTGCGGAATGGAAATTACATGTAATTTGATCTAGACATGTATATTTCAGGTTGGTCCTACTTTAACTTTAGTTAGATCAGAACAATTAGGTTCAAAGTGCAATAATAAATACTTCATTCTGCATAACAATAGTCATAAAAATGTCAAAAATAAATAAACAAAAAAAATACAAACTCCACTAATACAACATATGTTCTAATGGCTTGACACTCATATGAGTAGCGTGCTCGTGAAAGACCTATAGTGTCAACCCCTTAGCAAGTGGATCGTATCTGCTAGCATGAAGTTTGTCCCAATATGCTCTATAGATATCTGACAACTCTGAGCTCTTTCTTTAACAATCAAAAACTTAATATCTATGTGCTTAGATTTAGAGGTACTCCTATTATTAGTGGAATACATTACTGCAAACTTATGATCATAAAATAACTTGAGTGACCTTTCAACACCATCTAAAATGTGTAGCAGAGTGACAAAATTTTATAGCCATATCCCATAATTAGATGTCTCTCGCAACAAACTATGAACTCTGTCGCCATGATTGAAGAAGCTATGAGTGTCTGTTTGGCACTTTTTCATGATATTGCTCCACCAGCCAAAACATATGCATAGCCTAAAGTGAATCTTCTACTGTCTTGATATCCAGCAAAGTCTGAATCAGAATACTCAATCTCTAATTGCTTTGATCTTCTATAAGTGAGTATGAATGCTTTTGTCCTTTTTAGATATTACATGACATGTTTGGCTGCTTTTCAATAATCCAATCCTGGATTATTCAGATATCTGCCCAACATTCCAACTAAGAGCGCAATATCCGTACATGTACACACTAAAGCATACATGAGACTTCCTACAACTGATGCATAAGGAAGCTTTTGCATCTCCAATTCCTCGGCAATAGTTTTAGGGTATTGAGTGAGAGAAGATTTATCTTCCTTAGCGACAGGAGTGTCTCCTGGCTTATAGTCTTATATGTCAAACATTTTAAGAACTTTATTGATATAAATTTCCTACAATAGCCCAAGTATTCCTCGAATGCGATATTATTGTATTTGTATGCTTAGTACAAAAGAGGCATCACCAAGATCTTTCATTTCAAATTTATTTGAAAGAAATGTTTTGGTCTCATGTAGTATATTTATATCATTACTGACAAGCAAGATGTCATCCACGTATAAGACTAGGAAAATATATTTACTCCTACTGAAGTTATGGTATATACAATCATCATCAATATTCATCTCAAAATTGAAAAATTTTGAAATACCACTATTGAGATGCTTGTTTGAGCCCATAAATGGATTTTTTAAATTTGCAAACCATTTGTTTTGGGTCTCCAGACTCAAAGTAATTTGGATGTACTATATAGATCGTCTCATCAATATCATCATTAAGAAACACTGTCGTAACATCAATCTGATGTAGCTCAAGGTCAAAATGCGATATTAACATCATAATAGTCTTAAAAGAGTCATTCGATGAAACTGGAGAGAAAGACTTTTTTTAGTCAGTGTCTTCCTTTTGAGTGAACCCTTTAGCGACAAGACGTGTGACAAGATCACAAACGCCATTGTCCTTTATGGACTCTATCTCTTCCCTCAAAACATCAATCCATTGTTGAGAATTAGAATTCTGAATAGCCTGATTCAGATTGATTGGAGCATCATTTAACATCCCTTAGCCATTCCCATATTTTTGGAGAAAGAGGATATAATCTTCTGGTATCGCTCTTCTCCCTTCTCTAATGAATCTACTTAATGACAAAGGTTCTTGAGGTTGGTGGGTTTATTCATTTGGGACTGTATGAGGAAGCTCATCAGCAATATCTTGATCTGAATTTATTACTAGAGCAATATAGTGAATGATATTCTCAGAATTATCAGTAACAACGATAGAAAGAGAAATAAATTCCTCTTCAAAGATAATCTAAAGTCAAAGTCTCCAACCCTCAACATCTTCAAAGAACCAAACATTTCTAGTCTCAAAGAAACCTTAGCAGTAGGATCATAAAATTTTATATCCCCTGGATTTTTCAGGATACCCAACAAAATAGCAGCTCACCATTTTGGAGTCTAGTTTCTTTTCATTTGGAGTCTATGGTCTAGCCTTAGCTGGACAACTCCAAACCTGAAGATGCTTTAGGCTAAGCTTTTGACTAGTCCAAAGCTCAAAAAGGGTTTTTGATAATGCTTTAGTATGACTTTATTAAGGATATAAGCTACAGTCTTAATTTCTTCACCCCGGAGATATTTATGTAAGAAAGAATGAGCAATTATACTTCTCACTATATCCTTCAACGTTCTATTTCGTCTCTCAGTAACACCATTCATGGTATGGGTATCGGGTATGGTGTACAGTAGGACGACACCACACTCTTGGAATTTAGCAAAAGGACTTGAACGTTGTTCTCCTGATCTGTCATATCAACTGTAGTAGTCGCAACCGCAATCAAATTTGATGGCTTTAGGCTCTGTTTGGGGGGGACATATTTTCACTGATCAAGCAGTTACGATCGCATGAATTAGACCATAATTAAGGTCTGATTCATTCGATCGTAACCGCTTGACCGGTGAAAATAAGTCCCCCCCCCCCAAACAAAGCATTAATCTATTTGCCAAGTTAGTTTTCTACCTCAGCTTTATAGGATTTAAATACGTCTAGTGATTGTGACTTCTCAAGAATAAGATAAATGCATTCATAGTGAGAGTAATCATTTATGAACGTGATATAATATTGTTGACCATTCCATGAGGCTATAGGGAAAGATCCATAAATATCAGTATGTATCAGTTCTAAGACTTTCGGAGCTCTATTGGTACATATCTTCCTTATGTTCATTTGTTTCCCTTTTATACAGTCTATGAAAACCTTGAAGTCTGTAAAATCAAGGGAATCAAGAATTCCGTCCAACATAAGTCTATTAATTCTCCATTTGAGGATGTGTCCTAAGCTCTTATGTTATAAAAAAGAGGATTTATGCTCAATTAATTTACTTTTAGTGCCTTTTGAAATAATATTCAATGTTTCAACATACAAAGCTATTGTATTAATCAAATATAAGTTATAATTATTAGATAAATAACTAATGTCAATAAGATTTGAATTCAAAAGGAGACTAAGTTTATTATTTCTAAAACAATAATATTAACCAAATTTCTCCAATATAGAAATAAAAATCAAATTTTGTCTTGTCTAATATATAATACAATAAAGTCTCAATCAAATCAAGACATGATTGAACTCTAATAATAATCAAAAAGTGTTAATAGATTTAACTCCAGTTGATTTGTCATTACCCACAAAGATGTATCTTTCACCATCACTTGGCTTTTGACATCTCAGGCAACCCTGCATAGACACACTTATGCAAGTAGTAGCACTTGAATCTATCTACCAAGTGTGTTTAAGTACAAAAGTTAAATTAATTTCATGACAAACTAAAGTGAGAAGTGTACTCTTCTTAGCATACTACGCATGGTATTTGACACAGTCTTTCTTCACGTGTCCATCACCCTGATAAAAGAAACAAGTAGAAGCTTTATCATATTCATTTTGTGGCTTCTTTTGTGGAGTTTCACTTGCAGCTTGCATTCCCTTCTTCTTTTTCTGGCCCTTGTCAAAGGGACCAACTGCCATATGAGTACTCCTAGTCCTTTCTTGCTTCAATCCATCTTCTTTTTGAGCATAATATAAAATGAGCTCATTAAGAAATCATTTCTCCTTATAACAATTATAAATGACCATGAATTTACTAAATCGTGCATGAAGAGAAATCAAAACAAAATGCATGAACAGGTCTTACGACAAGCATACTTCTTGCGAAGCTTATTTCCTTAAAGTACACAGATAAAAGGAATATACATGAGTACACTATGGAATTATCCATTTTTTACTTCAAAACTAAAAGCACTAAAGTTAGAACATCTTATCATTTTGTGCAAAACTTTTTCAAGATTGTCAAGAAATTCTAAGATAGTGTGTCCTCCTGAGTGCCCCTAAAGTCTTCTGAAATGCTCCCCTTCATGATCATTAGATATATGCGATCTGAATGCTACCACCATTCATAATTTTGTTTAACCTCAGTAAAATTATCATCTGAAGGAAACATAAGAGGTTCAGTGTTAAGCGCAAGATCTAGTTCCATGCAACCGAGCACGACCATGATGTTTTTTTCTAGTCTTTAAAATTAGTCTCATTGAGCATTTAAATTAAGTTAATATCAGCAGAAATTGTAATAACAGAGTTTAGAGCTGAGAGAAAATAAAAGTACAAAAATTAATTTTGTGCAAACAAAAATAAATAATACATCATAATGAGTAAATTAAATTCAATATTTAATGATGGGACCCATCATAAGTGTACAACCCCATATTCGTTGAGTCAGACCAGGAGGCGCAATGGTCACAGTTGAGCTAGCCAAAGTAGTTCCCGCCCGAAAGGGGGTCTCGCCCTAGATGGCGGGAACGTTCGCGTCAAGTCGTCGAATGGAGATCCACGGGCCAAGATCGTCGAGCGCAGCCATCGCGGGAGCTCTTGCGCTGGCGCCAAGCTCCAATCTTGAAGGGGCTCCCGCCTGTAAGCAGGCGAGATCGTTAGCGCCGTCTCTGGGTAAAAGGTTCTCGGCTCAGAGCTCTCGCCAAGTAGGGGCCAAGGTCTAGGGTTAAAAGACCAGATTGCCCTCAGGTAAATTTACCCCTGTGCCCTCAGGAAAACAGCGGGATTCGGCTATTGGCAGGCTATCTAGGGGCTTTTTAGTAATTTCAGGTCAGCAAGATGTTATAAATAGACCCATAAGGGCTCCTTAGAAAGCAAGTTGTCATTATCTCTCAACTTCCAGTGCTATTTGAGGAGCTCCTAGCCCAGCTTTGGCTTTGGAGGGGAAGCTCTCAGAGATCTTCCGAGTGTGAGGTGGGACCTCCCTACTGAGGCCTTGGGTCAGTCTTAGGTCCTTCGAATCCAGTCGAGGGTTGAGGCTTGAGAGAAGTAGGTTTTGGCTGCACCCCCTTTTCTTTGAACTCCCGTTGAGGTCATATTTGGCTTCAACAGTTCTGGTGCGGTGAGCGTGGAAGGCAGCCGATACAAGAAAGCCTCACGTCTTGTCCCATGGCTGGAGGTGAAGGTGAAGGGTCAGGTTCTGGAGGCTCCCCCACCCGGGGAGAGGAAGCGACGAAGAGGATGCTGGATGAATTCAGGCGAGACGTCCTGCAGACGATCAGTTTGGCCTTCTCGGCCAGAGACGAGTGGGCCACCCCTCAGGTCCCGATAGAAGAGGTCCCGCTCTTGGGCGAGAACGCCCCAGGACAGCGCCCGGGAAAGGAGGTCCCGGAGCAGGCTGGCGAGAGAGATGTGGCAGCGTGGGAACTCTTCCCAGGCCAGAGCCAGCGCCCGGGCAAGGAGGCGCTGACGGATCTGGGCTAGAAGGATGCGGCAATGCGAGAGCTCTTCCCGGGGCACAGTCTAGCGGATCGGGACAGTCAGCCGAGGTTGCGGGACGTACCTTCCCGCCAGACAGGAGGCGAGAGCCCGTTCAGCGAACTCATCATCTCAGCTCCGATATCGGAGGGGTTCCGGGAGCCTGACATGTCCTACTACTCGGGGAAGGATGACCATGTACAACACGTACAGTGGTTTGAGGATGTCGTATCGATAAGGCATATGACGGATGCCTTGAAGTGCCGGCTATTTGCCATCACGTTGAAGGAGAAGGCTCGGGACTGGTTCCACCAGTTGTCAGCAAGATCAATCTACTGTTTTGAGGATCCGCGGAGAAGTTTCCTGTTGAGGTTCTCAACCTTGAAGAAGCGGAAGAAGGAGGCGGAGTGCCTGTTTGCGGTGCGGCAGAAGCCAGATGAGACACTGGGTCACTATGTCGACCGGTTTCAGGAAGAGATCCTCCTGGTCCAGGAGGTCCCAGGGTACGCACTGATGCTAGCCTTCACCCTGGGGCTGAGAGCGGGATTTTTTAGCATGGAATTAAAGAGATTGCCTCCCCTCTCCTTTGAGGAGCTCATGAAGAGGGAGGCAAAGGAGATAGACTTTGAGAGAGCAAACCCAGCATTCGCCAGGAAGTTGGCCAGGCTGGTGGCGGACGACGTGAAGGAACCAGCAGCAGGGAGGCAGAAGGAGCCAAAGGAACAGAGGGAGCAGAGGGAAGAAAGGAGAAGGGAAGAGTGTAACACCCCCTATCCGTCGCATAGCATATAACAGTAGGTCCGGCCGGGGCCCGACGCCATATGCCACAGACAGACCGGGTGGTTACTTATGGAAACCATCCAACCAATCTTAACGTCCTACACAGAGCATTCTAGCGGAAGCAGTTTATAAAAGTTGCAAAACAAGAACCCAGCAACAAGCATGAATGTCCACTAACATGATAATAGGAATGTTATTACAAAATACTCAAAAGTCGGCCTTAAGGCCTTACAAAATGTTTCACTTGTCTTTTACATGATTTACAAACCTCGGCTCGCAGGCCGGCCATACATGAATAAAACATAAAACATTTCCACTTGGGCCTTCGAGGGCCAGCTTCGCAAAAAGGGCTTTAGCCCGCTATTGACCGCTTGGTCCAGCTGCACCTGCAAGCAAACAAACCACCGCACGGTGGCAAACAAGGCAACGGTCAGCAATGCTGACCAAATTATAACGATCCCGCCCCCAATTCGGGGCGGCGATGCTCCTTTCCTGCATTTCATTAGCATAAGCGAGCAATTAAAACCATAGCCATTTCATCACAGGCGTGGGCTCGCACGGCCACACGCCCCGTGCACTCAGGGCACATTCTCGGTGAACCGGTCGATGTCACGTCAATTAAAGCCATTAACATTCCGGACTCACCACCGCCACTTAGACGGCCATTCCTATGAGCAATTTGTCTTCATGGTATTGGTCACGTCAATTTAAGCCATCGACCACCGAAGACCCCCATTTATGCCAACGGCGAGTGCCATGTAACTTTAGGTCTCTCTAACCCGAACGACATAAAGCGGGTACGGCTCCATCTAACCCGTGCTCACATCGCAACGACAATTTAAGCCATATGCGCGGGTCAAACTTTCACCGAGTCCCATTCTAACACAAGTCACATAACCCCGTTATGTTCAAGTTGGCTCTCAGGCCACCAAGTTGGCAAGACCTCGTGTCCGCCCAGTTTTCCGGGTGCACCTTTGGGTTAGTCCCCAAGGCTCCCTGCTGCAATCTACCGCGTAGAAAACCCGAAAAACACCCAATAGCACGGAGTCTTCTCCGGCTTTATGCAATGCAACATCACCGATCCGGACTAACATGTCCGGGTAGGCTTCAACCAAAATGCCTATGTCCGTTCTCGCATACGGACTCTAAACAACGGGGACTTCACATATCTACCCGAAGGAACGCCTCCAACTCTCCGCAAACTCGCGAGAGCGGGCTTCCTATGCAAAGAAAGAGAGCGACTCATGCTCAAGTTGAGGATCGTTACCCTTGCGGTCCTCTTTGGCGCCATCGAAAAGTAATCGGATGGAAATCACCGCACTTGCGTTGCCTCCGTGGATCCGGAGTCGGCTTGCGATTCGGAGCTCCGAAGCTCCTCCAATGGCGGATCTAGCTCCTCTTCTTCTTGCCTTAGCTCTTCTTTCTCCAAGGGTTTGGAGAGAGAACAAGTGGAAAAAGTGAGGGTTTTCTAAGTCAAAACCCGGGTATATCCCTTCAGGAACAACCCCCA
The DNA here is from genome assembly GCA_039583875.1 of Platanthera guangdongensis. Taxonomy (NCBI): domain Eukaryota; kingdom Viridiplantae; phylum Streptophyta; class Magnoliopsida; order Asparagales; family Orchidaceae; genus Platanthera; species Platanthera guangdongensis. The sequence continues at coordinate 182,165,901 of CM077148.1, forward strand.
GCCGTTGGATCTTCAGTCAAAGAAATGAACGGCTTCGATTCGGGACTGAAATGCCCAATCTGGACCGAACACGGCCTGGCACACGCCCGTGTCCAGGGCCGTGTGCCTCATTCGCCGTCAAAATCGAATCACCTGGAACCTCACACGGGTATCGAACACGCCCGTGTTCGAGCTGACACGCCCGTGTTCCATCTGACACGGCCGTGTAGCTGGCCGTGTACCCCATGATTTTCTCCCGTTTTCAACCCGAGCACTGCACGGGTTCTAGGACACGCCCGTGTCCTTGCCCGTGTCACCTTGACACGCCTGGGCTCCAGGCCGTGTACAAGGTCTCGGCACTTCGCGGCTAAGTGTCGACACGGGTCGACACGCCCTGCGACACGCCCGTGTCGCAGGCCGTGTGCCATGACTCGACACACTGTCGACACCAAAGTGTCGACTTCGCGGGACGAGTGTCGACACGGGTTGACACGCCCTGCGACACGCCCGTGTCGCAGGCCGTGTGCCGTGTCTCGACACAACGTCGAAGCACTGTGTCGACTTCACGGCTAAGTGTCGACACGGGTCGACACGCCCTGCGACACGCCCGTGTCGCAGGCCGTGTGCCCGGTCTCGACACAATGTCGAGACCAAAGTGTCGACTTCACGCCTTAGTGTCGACACAGGCTGGACACGCCCTGGGACACGCCCGTGTCCCAGGCCGTGTGCCTGCAGCCAGAACTCAAACTGGCCCAAATTATTCCCCTCTGCTCCTTTGAATTTCGGGGCGTTACAACTCTACCCCTCTTAAAAGGATTTCGCCCACGAAATTACATAAAGGGAAAAACATGTACAAAACTAAAATTTGTACCTGAGCGGAACAACTCCGGATATTCGTCAAGCATCGTCTGCTCTCGCTCCCAAGAGAGCTCCTCACGACCGCAATTGTCCCACCGGACTTTGACCATCCTGATCTCTTTATTGCGTAGCCGCTTGACCTCCGAGTCCTCAATCCGCACGGGCTTGACTTTTGTCGTTAGCCCACTATCCACCGGCACTTGATTGGCCGCGATCACTTGCGTAGGCTCTTGCACCGCCTTCCGAAGCACCGAAATATGGAATACATCATGTAATCCACTTAGCTCCACTGAAAGCTTCAGCCGATAGGCCGCTTCTCCTACTCGCTCCAGAACCTCGAACGGTCCAAGGTACCTCGGGCTTAGCTTTTTCAATCGCCGCACCCGCGAGACACCCTTGAACGGCTTGATCTTCAAGTATACATAATCGCCCACAGCGAACTCCACGTTCCTGTGCTTGGCATTATAGTACTTTGCTTGTCGGTCCTGAGCGATAAGCAACCTCTCCCGAATGGTTCTCACCAACGAAGTAGCATCCTCCACTTCCGATCGCTTATACAACTTCGACTCGCCCGTTTCTAACCAAGACAACGGCGTGCGACATCGTCTACCATAAAGGGCCTCGAAAGGCGCCATCTTAATACTTGCTTGATAGCTGTTGTTGTATGCGAACTCCACCAAATAAAGGTGGTCCTCCCATTGCTTTCCAAAGTCCAAGACACACATGCGAAGCATGTCTTCCATGGTTCTATTGACCCTCTCGGTCTGCCCATCCGTTTGCGGATGGAAGGCTGTGCTAAACTTCAGCTTTGTTCCCAACATTTGCTGCACCAGCCTCCAATCATTGGACGTGAACCGTCCATCTCGGTCACTCACGATGCTGCGGGGCACACCATGAAGCCGCACTATGTTGTCCACATAAAGCTTTGCCAGCTTCTCCACCGGATCATCCTTCCTATGCGGAATAAAATGCGACACCTTTGTTAATCGATCGACCACCACCCAAATGGCGTCGTTCCCCTTCTGCGACCTTGGCAAACCATGCACAAAGTCCATAGAGATGTCGTCGAATTTCCACTCCGGAATAGGCAAGGACTTAAGAAATCCTCCCGGCTTTTGGCACTCCGCCTTTACCAAGGCGCAAGTTTGGCACTTCGCTACATATAGCGCCACATCCTTTTTCAAGCCCGGCCACCAAAATAGCTTCTTAACATCACGGTACATCTTCGTGCTCCCCGGGTGAATCGAGTACTTGGTATGGTGCGCCTCGTACAATAACTCCACCCGTAAATTGCCCACACTTGGGACGCACAAACGACCGTCTTTCCACAGCAATCCGTCCTCCACAACGAATTGGGAATTTGACCCATCCAGAGCCTCTAACATGAACTGCTTCATATGAGCATCCATATCCAAAGCCTGCCGAATCCGATCAGCCAGGTCATATTGGACTTCAGTCCAATTCAGCACTGCTTCAGCACTAGATTGTCTATCCACACAAACAATCTCCAACGCCTCCAGCTCCTGCACCAACCGCTCATCATGCACTGATAGCCAATTCGCTTGAGCTGGGGCTCGGCGGCTCAACGCGTCCGCAACAGCATTCCCTTTACCAGGCACGTAGTGGATCTTGAATGTATAGTCCCCCAGGAACTCCATCCACCTACGCTGCCGCATATTCAGATCTTTCTGATCTATAAGATACTTCAGGCTCTTGTGATCGGTGTAGATATCAATCTTCACACCGTACAAATAGTGTCTCCACAGCTTCAAGGCAAAAATCACGGCCGCTAACTCCAAGTCATGGACCGGATAATTCCTCTCGTGCACTTTTAGCTGTCTCGAGCCATAAGCTATCACGCTTCCGTGCTGCAGTAGCACACAACCCAAACCGCTACCTGAAGCATCGCTATATATCTCATAGCCTTCGGTCCCAACCGGCGAACTCAACACAGGCGCCGTGGTCAACCGACACTTTAACTCCTCAAAAGCTCGCGCGCACTCCGGCGTCCAAATGAACTTATGATCCTTCCTCGTCAAAGTAGTGAGAGGTAACGCTATCCGCGAGAAGTTCTCTACGAAGCGCCTATAATAGCCGGCAAGCCCCAAAAAGCTCCGGACTTCTGCTACCGTAGCAAGCTCAGGCCACTCCCGTATCGCAACAATCTTCGCCGGATCCACAGCAATACCCTCTCCACTCACTATATGCCCGAGGAACGCCACTGAGGATAGCCAAAACTCGCACTTCGAGAACTTGGCATACAACTGGTTTCTCCTGAGTGTCTCCAACACCAAATGGAGATGCTTGAAGTGATCCTCCTCACTTTGCGAGTACACCAAAATATCGTCGATGAAGACGATCACGAAATGGTCTAGGTACTCCCTGAACGTTCTGTTCATCAAATCCATGAACACTGACGGCGCATTAGTCAGCCCAAACGGCATGACCGTAAACTCATAATGCCCGTATCTCGTACTAAACGCTGTCTTCGGGATATCACTCTCCCTTATCCGCAGCTGATAGTACCCAGACTTGAGATCTAACTTCGAGTACACCGTCGACCCGACTAACTGATCGAAGAGATCATCAATCCGGGGGATCGGGTACTTGTTCTTCTCAGTCAGCTTGTTTAGCTCCCGATAATCAATACATAACCTCAAGCTTCCGTCCTTCTTCTTAACAAAGAGGACCGGTGCGCTCCAAGGCGAAGAACTCGGGCGCACATACCCTTGCTCCAACAACTCTTGTAGTTGAACTTTCAGCTCTGCCATTTCCTTAGGCGCTAGCCGATACGGAGATCGTGACACAGGCTTTGCACCTGGCACTAGCTCGATAGTAAAATCTATCTCCCGTTGTGGCGGGGCTCCAGGAAGATCTGCGGGGAACACATCAGGGTATTCCGATACCACTGAAATACAATCCATCGCGGGCTTCGGCTTTGCAACCTCCACTAGTGTAAAGAACAGTTCTGCTCCGGCACGAACCGCCTTCACCACCTGAAGAGCAGACATCAACGTCTTGCTCGACCCCTTTAAGCCCGTAAAAGTCGTCTCACGACTTGCTCCCAGCTTTACTTCCTTGCTACCGCAATCTATATGGGCCTGCTGCTCCGAGAGCCAGTCCATTCCAAATATGACGTCGAACTCCACCAACGGAAGTAAGGACGCCCGCAGGTCAAACTCCTGCTCTCCAATACGAGTCTTAACCTCGCAGATTCTATCCGCTCGCATCGAACACCCATTTGGCAACAACACATCCAACTTATCCTTCGCCATCGAAGAAGGGACTCCGATGCGTAATATAAATCCTTCGGACAAGAAGGAGTGTGAAGCTCCCGTATCAAAGAGTGCTCGTGCCGGATTTTCACAAATCAACACAAATCCTAAACAAGTAGTGGTAAGGTAACATGTGCATAACAAGCATATAAAGGAATTGACTTGCTATAAATTAAACCGTACCTGTCACCACGTCAGCTTGTTTAATGGCCTCCTGTTGGCCAAGATTGTAAACCCTTGGTTGGGCCGGAGCATAATGGGATGCGGTCGATTCCACCGCCTTGCCCTTCTCTTCATAAGTAGCTCCAGGCCTCCTTTCGGACTTAGGACGTCCGCTCCAACAATCACGGGCAAAGTGCCCCGTCTTTCCACACGTAAAGCACGCACCCGGGGTCCGACCCGTAGTCGCCCCAGAAGCGCCAGAAGGAGCTGGACCCGAAGTCCTATGCTTCTTGAAAGTCCTCCGATAGCCTGACTTTGAAGTAGTCGGCACTCTGAACTCAGATTTCTTTTCACCCAAGCTTTTCTTCGCTTGTACACTCTTCATGTCCTTCTCCAAGGACCGGGCAGTATTGACCAAGGTTAAGAAACCCTGCGTCATTGGCCCCGACAGTAACAATCTCAGCTCATCCCTCAAGCCTTCATAAAAACGATTAGTCTTGCGCTCCTCATCCATGATGGTGGAGCTAGCATAACGACTCAACCGCGTAAACTCGTGGAGATATTCATCCACGTTCCTCTCACCCTGCACCAACTTCAGGAATTCATTCTCCATTGAAATCCTCTGAGTCGAAGGGAGGTATCTTGCCAAGAACAATTCCGAGAACTCTTCCATCGGAACGTCTATCAGTTGTCTACCTCGCAGATGATGCAGCTCCAAACCTTCCCACCACATCCTTGCTTCACCGTCCAGCAGGAACGTAGCAATGGTGGTCATCTGCCACTCCTCCGTCTCCGTCGCTGTCATGACTCTCTTCACCCTAGAGAGCCAGTCTTCAGCTTGAGATGGGGTTCCCAACCCCGAGAATAACGGAGGGTTAAAGCTCATTACATGCTTCAACTGCCTCTCAGTCGCCCTCCTTGGCACTATTGGTTCTACAACCACTTGCTCCATCCTCCTCGGCTCCTCCTCTTGCAGAGGTACTTGCTCCATCACAGGAGCGGGCTGCTGCGCTTGCCTCCCAGGCTGCGCATTGATCACGGCCAACACCGCTTCAGCCACCAATCTTATATTTTCAGCCGACAAAGGTGTTGCGGGAGCAACTTCCGGTGCACTACTTGCCTCAGAAACTCGGCGTTCTGACGGCCCAATGCCACTTCGAGTCACCTATAGTGGTACAAAACACCGCTAAGCGACCAAATAAATTGCAAACAGCAATTATAGGAACACGCAGGTTCCTCAAACACGAGTATTTTCATTCCTAAGTGGACATTCATGGGTTCTTTTTACGGTTATCACGATGACGCACACAATGTGCTCACCACCCCTTAAAAAGAATTCGCCCACGAATTCAATTCAAGCCCAACCAAAACCAGTAGTCTGATACCAAATTGTAACACCCCCTATCCGTCGCATAGCATATAACAGTAGGTCCGGCCGGGGCCCGACGCCATATGCCACAGACAGACCGGGTGGTTACTTATGGAAACCATCCAACCAATCTCAACGTCCTACACAGAGCATTCTAGCGGAAGCAGTTTATAAAAGTTGCAAAACAAGAACCCAGCAACAAGCATGAATGTCCACTAACATGATAATAGGAATGTTATTACAAAATACTCAAAAGTCGGCCTTAAGGCCTTACAAAATGTTTCACTTGTCTTTTACATGATTTACAAACCTCGGCTCGCAGGCCGGCCATACATGAATAAAACATAAAACATTTCCACTTGGGCCTTCGAGGGCCAGCTTCGCAAAAAGGGCTTTAGCCCGCTATTGACCGCTTGGTCCAGCTGCACCTGCAAGCAAACAAACCACCGCACGGTGGCAAACAAGGCAACGGTCAGCAATGCTGACCAAATTATAACGATCCCGCCCCCAATTCGGGGCGGCGATGCTCCTTTCCTGCATTTCATTAGCATAAGCGAGCAATTAAAACCATAGCCATTTCATCACAGGCGTGGGCTCGCACGGCCACACGCCCCGTGCACTCAGGGCACATTCTCGGTGAACCGGTCGATGTCACGTCAATTAAAGCCATTAACATTCCGGACTCACCACCGCCACTTAGACGGCCATTCCTATGAGCAATTTGTCTTCATGGTATTGGTCACGTCAATTTAAGTCATCGACCACCGAAGACCCCCATTTATGCCAACGGCGAGTGCCATGTAACTTTAGGTCTCTCTAACCCGAACGACATAAAGCGGGTACGGCTCCATCTAACCCGTGCTCACATCGCAACGACAATTTAAGCCATATGCGCGGGTCAAACTTTCACCGAGTCCCATTCTAACACAAGTCACATAACCCCGTTATGTTCAAGTTGGCTCTCAGGCCACCAAGTTGGCAAGACCTCGTGTCCGCCCAGTTTTCCGGGTGCACCTTTGGGTTAGTCCCCAAGGCTCCCTGCTGCAATCTACCGCGTAGAAAACCCGAAAAAACACCCAATAGCACGGAGTCTTCTCCGGCTTTATGCAATGCAACATCACCGATCCGGACTAACATGTCCGGGTAGGCTTCAACCAAAATGCCTATGTCCGTTCTCGCATACGGACTCTAAACAACGGGGACTTCACATATCTACCCGAAGGAACGCCTCCAACTCTCCGCAAACTCGCGAGAGCGGGCTTCCTATGCAAAGAAAGAGAGCGACTCATGCTCAAGTTGAGGATCGTTACCCTTGCGGTCCTCTTTGGCGCCATCGAAAAGTAATCGGATGGAAATCACCGCACTTGCGTTGCCTCCGTGGATCCGGAGTCGGCTTGCGATTCGGAGCTCCGAAGCTCCTCCAATGGCGGATCTAGCTCCTCTTCTTCTTGCCTTAGCTCTTCTTTCTCCAAGGGTTTGGAGAGAGAACAAGTGGAAAAAGTGAGGGTTTTCTAAGTCAAAACCCGGGTATATCCCTTCAGGAACAACCCCCAGCCGTTGGATCTTCAGTCAAAGAAATGAACGGCTTCGATTCGGGACTGAAATGCCCAATCTGGACCGAACACGGCCTGGCACACGCCCGTGTCCAGGGCCGTGTGCCTCATTCGCCGTCAAAATCGAATCACCTGGAACCTCACACGGGTATCGAACACGCCCGTGTTCGAGCTGACACGCCCGTGTTCCATCTGACACGGCCGTGTAGCTGGCCGTGTACCCCATGATTTTCTCCCGTTTTCAACCCGAGCACTGCACGGGTTCTAGGACACGCCCGTGTCCTTGCCCGTGTCACCTTGACACGCCTGGGCTCCAGGCCGTGTACAAGGTCTCGGCACTTCGCGGCTAAGTGTCGACACGGGTCGACACGCCCTGCGACACGCCCGTGTCGCAGGCCGTGTGCCATGACTCGACACACTGTCGACACCAAAGTGTCGACTTCGCGGGACGAGTGTCGACACGGGTTGACACGCCCTGCGACACGCCCGTGTCGCAGGCCGTGTGCCGTGTATCGACACAACGTCGAAGCACTGTGTCGACTTCACGGCTAAGTGTCGACACGGGTCGACACGCCCTGCGACACGCCCGTGTCGCAGGCCGTGTGCCCGGTCTCGACACAATGTCGAGACCAAAGTGTCGACTTCACGCCTTAGTGTCGACACAGGCTGGACACGCCCTAGGACACGCCCGTGTCCCAGGCCGTGTGCCTGCAGCTAGAACTCAAACTGGCCCAAATTATTCCCCTCTGCTCCTTTGAATTTCGGGGCGTTACAAAGAGCCCCGAAGGTTTGTGCAGCAACAGGGTTGGGGGGCCCGGGAGCCAAACAACCAGTTAGGTTGGAGGCCCCAGGAGGGTCGCCCCCAGGGCCAAGGAGGAGGCTACCAGGGGAGAGATAACTTAAGGGAACCCCGGAGGATTGACTAACCGGCGTGGAGGCAGGAGCCGAGGGGTCGTCCCCCACCACCACAAGAGGCCATGGAGGTGGGAAGAGGAAGAGGAGCGGGAGAGGAGCTCGAGGAGGAGGAAGAAGAGGGAGGGGAGAAGGAAGAAGGGGTGGGGTGGCGTTGCTCTTTTGTGACTTCCACCAGGAGGAAGGTCACGCAACGGCCACCTGCCCGGAGTTCTTAGAGATAACAGAAGCAAGAGGAGCTGGGAGGAAGGATCCACCGGTGAGGATAGTAGAGGTGCAGCAGGGCGAGGTGGAAGATAGGTGCGAAGATCGGGTAGACGTAGGGACCCGGGGAGGAATTGGGGTGATTCACGGAGGAGTGGGGATTGAGGCAACTCGCAAGGGGAGCCTGCAAACCATGTACCAAAGGGGGGTCGCCTCTATCTCCCAGGCTCCCCCACCAGAAGAGAAAATCACTTTCTCATCAGCAGACATGCCAGACTATGAGGATCCATTATGTGACGCCCTGGTGATTCAGACGGCGGTGGAAAATTATACTGTCTCAAGGATACTAGTGGATAACGGGAGCTCGGTGAATGTTGTCTTCAAAAAGGCCTTCGATGAGATGAGGGTTGAAGGGAAGAGGATCCTGGCCTCAGACGGACCATTGTTTGGGTTCTTCGGAGAGAGGAAGGAAGTGGAAGGGGGAGTAGGGCTGCACGTGAAGTTGGGGGGCGTGTCACGGAACTGTAGGTTCGTGATCGTGGATGCCCCAAGCAGCTATAACGCCATCTTTGGGCGCCCCTCATCAACGCCTTTCGCTGCGTCCCCTCCTCGTTCCATCAATGCCTCAAGTTCAACAATGGGGGGGGGGGTGCAGGTCTGGGTAAGAGGGGACCCGAAGGTGGCAAGACAATGCTACGTTACAGCAGTCAACACCATTCCGTGGATGGCAGAGGCAGAGGAGTTGGGGATAGAGATAGCGGCACTTGAGGAGGTTGTTGAGGAAGGAGAGATGGGCCTGGAGGAAGCAAGAGAGATAGCTGAAGAGGAAGTCGGAGAAGATGAGACTGAGAAGCAGGAAGGAGATGTGCAGGTGTTCCGGGGAGACGAGGAGCAGGAGAGCCCGGAAGGGGCGATGGAAGTAGGAGAACATGCGGCAGGAGGAGTTGAGGGAGAGGCCCCAAGGGGCGTAGAAGTCGAGCAGCAGCAAGAGGGTCCGGAGGAGGCAATGGAGATCGAGGAAGAGGTAGAAAGGGAGGAGCTGGAGCTGGAAGAAGAGGCGAGGGGCGGCTGGGAGCAGTCACTGCTGGAACCGGCCGAAGAAGTGGTGGAGATGGAGGTCTTCACCACCGCAGGGCAGGTACAAAGGGTACGGATCAGCGGGGGCTTGAGCCCCGAGGACCAGGAGCGAGTGCGGGACTGCATTCAGAGCAACATCGACATCTTTGCTTGGAGCGCGGCAGATATGTCGGGCATCGACGCGGATGTGGCCTGCCACCGCCTGAACTTGGACCCCCACACTCTCCCCATACGCCAGAAGATGAGAGCCATCGCCACCAAGATGGAGGAGCCCATTCATGAGGAGGTCAGGAAGCTCCTAGAGGCCGGCTTCATCTCGGAGATCCAGTATCCAGGCTGGATCTCGAATGTGGTAATGGTTAAAAAAGGAGGTGGTAAATGGAGAATGTGTATTGACTTTTCTTTGTTAAATAAATCATGCCCTAAGGATTGCTACCCCCTGCCTCGGATCGATGTGCTGGTTGATTCAGCCGTTGGTTTTTCTTTCATGAGTTTTCTGGATGCTTTTTCAGGTTATCACCAGATCCGGATGCACCCTCCTGATACCAAGGATGTTTCCCTCATCACAAGGGAGGGATGCTTCAGTTACAAAATGATGCCCTTTGGGTTGAAGAACGCATGGGCTACCTACTAACGCATGATGGATCGGGTCTTTCGAGATCAGAGGGGGAGGAATTTGGAGGTCTACGTCGACGACCTAATAATCAAAAGTAAGTGCATGGATTCGCACCTGCAAGATCTGGAAGAAACATTCGCCACCTTAAGGAGGTTCAAGATGAGGCTGAACCCCTTGAAGTGTGTCTTCAGGGCCAGCCGCGGGAAGTTCCTCGGGCATCTTCTGACTCCGGCAGGGGTGGAGCCCAACCCGGACAAGGTAAAGGCCATACTGGATTTGGAATCACCTCGCGACGCCAAGGAGGTCTAGTGCTTGATAGGCACACTGGCTGGGCTGAGCAGGTTCCTCTCCAGGGCAGGAGACAAGTGTTCTTCATTCTTTAAGGTGCTGCGAGGGAATCAAAGGTTTGAATGGACCACCGAGTGCGAAGAGGACTTCGAAGGGCTGAAAAGACAACTCTCTCAGGCTCCTCTACTTCAGGGCCCAAAAGAAGGAGAGGACCTGACCTTGTACCTCGGGGTAGGAGCGGAGGCGGTGAGCTCCGTCCTAGTGAGGGAAGAAGGGAAGAAACAACTGCCCATCTACTACGTCAGACGGATATTGAGGAAAGCAGAGCTTCGCTACCCCATCCTCGAAAAGCTCGCTTACGCCTTGGTCATCTCTGCAAGGAAACTCCGGCCGTACTTTCAAGCACATTCGATTAGGGTGGTGACCGACCACCCTCTTCGCAAGATCTTCGAAGGAGTGGAGCACTCGGGGAGACTTGCTAAGTGGTCTATTGAGCTAAGCGAGTTCGACATCTCTTTTGTCCCAAGACTCTCCATCAAGGTGCAGGCAGTGGCGGACTTCCTAGCGAACTACATTGTTGAAGTCGAGGAGGGAGAGCAGCAGCCACGAGAAGCGTGGAAGTTGACGGTTGACGGGGCTCGGGAAAGCACTCCCTCGGGGCAGGGGTGGTATTGACAAGTCCTCAGGGGGTAACCATAGAGCAAGCGGTCATTTTACATTTCCCCGTAACCAGCAATCAAGCGGAGTATGAGGTCGTGATCGTCGGCCTTCGCTTGGCAAAGGAGCTAGAGATTCAGGATATGGAAGCTTTTACTGATTCAAAGGTAGTAGCGTCGCAGATCCGGGTAGAGTTTGAAGCTCGGGAGCCTACCCTCATCAAATACCTCTCCAAGGTAAGGGCGATCATCGGTGGGTTCCGGTCATTCTCAATCCAACATGTTCCAAGGGAAGAAAGTATAGCTGCCGATCGATTAGTTAAGCTTGGACCTCGGGGAGGAGGGACCTTGACGGAGCTATTTCGACCGGCTATCGAGGAAGGAGAGTTGATGGTGGTAGATCGGCGACCCTCGTGGGTGGATCCATTTGTGACCTTCCTAACCACTGGTGAACTTCCTGAGGGGACCAAGGACGGGAGAAGCTTAAAGCGTAAAGTAGCTCACTACCTAATGATGGGGGGGTCTGCACCGTAAGATGTTGTCAGGGCTCCTAGCTAGATGTGTGACCGAAGAGAGATCCCGAAGATCTTGGGGGAGGTGCACTCGGGCGAGTGCGGCAGTCACTCTGGAGGAAGGACGTTGGAGGCAAGGGTGGTCAGGCAGGGGTACTTCTGGCCCACCCTAAGGAAGGATGCCACGGAGTTTGCAAGGAGGTGTCAAAAATGTCAGCTATGTGCCCCCCTTCAGCTCTTGGCAGCTCAAAGGCTCCGAAGTATCACGGCACTGTGGTCGTTCGCCATCTGGGGAATGGATTTAGTCGGGCCCTTTCCTCCGGCTAGTAGGCAGAGGAGATTCCTCTTGGTCATGGTCGATTATTTCTCCAAGTGGTTGGAGGTTAAAGCCTTGGCCAAGGTCACCTCACAGGTCATAAGGAACTTCGTCTAGGGGTAGATCATTTGCAGACACGGGTTGCCCCAAGCGATAGTGACAGATAACGGCCCCCAGTTTTCCAGCAAGGAGTTCATCAGCTTCTGCGCCCAACTAGGGATAGATCTCCGGTTCGCCTCTGTCCACCACCCCCGGAGTAACGGCCAGGTGGAAGCAGCGAACAAAATCATTGTGAACCTACTAAAGAAAAAGGTGGAGAATTTAAAGGAAAATTGGGTGGAGCAGCTCCCCTCGGTCCTATGTGCCCTGCTAACGACCCCGAACACGGCAACTGGTGAGACCCCCTTCAAGCTCTCTCATGGGTATGAGGTCGTACTACCAGTGGAGTTCGAGGTTCGGTCCCTGCGAGTCACAGCCGCGGGCAAAGGAGACGAGACTTGGAGGTTAGAGAATGAGGAGGGGTAGCGCCTCTCGCTAGATATGGTGGAAGAACTGCGAGACGTGGCAGCTATCAGGCAAGAAGAGATCAAGCAGCGAATGGCCAAGTATTTTGATAAGCATGTCAGGGTCAAGCAGTTTGCTGAAGGCGACCTGGTGCTGAGAAAGGTTGATGCGGCAGGAAGGTCGGCTCCCGTGGGCAAGCTCAACACGAACTGGGAAGGACCATACATAGTGAAGGAAGTCCTCGGAACAGGAGGATACTACCTCCAGGACGTGGAGGGGAGGGCTCTAAGCCACACCTAGAGCGGTGATGACCTAAACCGCTTCTACCCATGAAGGGGGAAGGATGTAACCATGTATCTCAAAAATAAACTTATTATACTACATTGGTTGTTTTTCTCTTGACTATTGTCAATTTTTTTATAATATAACGTAATTATGTGATTTGTAATACCCCGAGCTCGGCTCGGCCCCAGGTAGACCCGCTGCGCAGGCTCTCATCTAGCTGGCAGGTCCGAAGGCTCGCCTGTGGGGGATAGGTTTGGTTTGAGATTTTCATCGGCACCCCGAGCCCGGCTCGGCCCCAGGTAGACCCGCTGCGCATGCTCTCATCTAGCTGGCAGGTCCGAAGGCTCGCCTGTGGGGGATAGGTTTTGTTTGAGATCTTCATCGGGGCCCGAGCTCGGCTCGGCCCCAGGTAGACCCGCTGCACAGGCTCTCATCTAGCTGGCAGGTCTAAAGGCTCGCTTGTGGGGGATAGGTTTGGTTTGAGATCTTCATCGGCACATCGAGCTCGGCTCGGCCCCAGGTAGACCCGCTGCGCAGGCTCTCATCTAGTTGGCAGGTCTGAAGGCTCGCCTGTGGGGGATAGGTTTGGTCTGAGATCTTCATCGGCACCCCGAGCTCGGCTCGGCCCCAGGTATACCCGCTGCGCAGGCTCTCATCTAGCTGGCAGGTCCGAAGGCTCGCCTGTGCGGGATAGGTTTGGTTTGAGATCTCCATCGGCACCCCGAGCTCGGCTCGGCCCCAGGTAGACCCGCTGCGCAGGCTCTCATCTAGCTGACAGGTCCGAAGGCTCGCCTGTGGGGGATAGGTTTGGTTTGAGATCTTCATCGGCACCCCGAGCTCGGCTCGGCCCCAGGTAGACACGCTGCGCAGGCTCTCATCTAGCTGGCAGGTCCGAAGGCTCGCCTATGGGGGATAGGTTTGGTTTGAGATCTTCATCGGCACCCCGAGCTCGCCTCGACCCCAAGTAGACCCGCTGCGCAGGCTCTCATCTAGCTGGCAGGTCCGAAGGCTCGCCTGTGGGGGATAGGTTTGGTTTGAGATCTTCATCGGCAACCCGAGCTCGGCTCGGCCCCAGGTAGACCCGATGCGCAGGCTCTCATCTAGCTGGCAGGTCTGAAGGCTCGCCTGTGGGGGATAGGTTTGGTTTGAGATCTTCATCGGCACCCCGATCTCGGCTCGGCCCCATGTAGACCCGCTGCGCAGGCTCTCATCTAGCTGGCAGGTCCGAAGGCTCGCCTGTGGGGGATAGGTTTGGTTTGAGATCTTCATCGGCACCCCGAGCTCGGCTCGGCCCCAGGTAGACCCGCTGCGCAGGCTCTCATCTAGCTGGCAGGTCCGAAGGCTCGCCTGTGGGGGATAGGTTTGGTTTGAGATCTTCATCGGCACCCCGAGCTCGGCTCGGCCCCAGGTAGACCCGCTGCGCAGGCTCTCATCTAGCTGGCAGGTCCGAAGGCTCGCCTGTGGGGGATAGGTTTGGTTTGAGATCTTCATCGACACCCCGAGCTCGGCTCGGCCCCAGGTAGACCCGCTGCGCAGGCTCTCATCTAGCTGGCAGGTCCGTAGGCTCGCCTGTGGGGGATAGGTTTGGTTTGTGGGAAATAGGTTAGGATAGGTTAGGTCTGGTTTGCGGAAACTTCATCGACACCCCGAGCTCGGCTCAGCCCCAGGTAGACCCGCTGCGCAGGCTCTCATCTAGCTGGTAGGTCCGTAGGCTCGCCTGTGGGGGATAGGTTTGGTTTGTGGGAAATAGGTTAGAGTAGGTTAGGTCTAGTCTGCGGAAACTTCATCGACACCCCGAGCTCGCCTCGGTCCCAGGTAGACCCGCTGCGCAGGCTCTTATCTAGCTGGCAGGTCCGAAGGCTCGCCTGTGGGGGGATAGGTTTGGTTTGAGCAAGGAAGGAAGCGCACCCGGAACACGAAATGGAAAGAGGAAAAGGTAGGATAGGTCTCGGCCGGAAGAGATCTCGACGGGGAGATCCCCGCCATAGAAATCTCGCCAAGAGAGGCCTTCGCCGGGAAGGCTCCAGATAATATTCTTGAGCAGACAGGCGGAAACGTTGTGCGACAGGCTTGAACGGTTCGCGCAAGACAAAGAGGGACGGCTCCGTCTTCAGGGTTCGTGGAAACGTTCCCGACTGACAGTTTTCAGCAGGTTCCCGCCGATCCATCGCTAAGGGAGGCTATCCTAGAGAGGCCAGGGGCCTCGGCGGAAGCGTGCATAGGAAACACTCGGCCACAGCAATTACATCAAGCACATTCACAATAACAGGACGAGACATTTACAATGGAATGTTTGCAATATATATTACAAAAGTACAAGTTTAGATCGTCTCGCTCTTTACACTAGGGCAAAAGGAAGAAAAAGGGGCCCCTCAAGGAGACAGGCTATACCCGTCAGAGCTCCCGCTGGAGCTCCCGCTGGAGCTTTCGTCGGAGTTCTCCCCGGAGGTCTCGCCACCCACTGCAGGTGATTTTGGGACATCCGAGGGTGGGGTATCAGGGGCGCCCGGGGCTTTGGAACGGGCTCGAAGAGCCAGGGAACGAGCTGTTGAGCGGTGATGTTTTTTCCTCACCCATCCCAGTAGTCGACATCTCGCAGCGTCTCCAGCGTCAACCTGACTGTAGCCTGCGCATTGGCCTGGAGAAGCTTGTCGATGTCATAGACTGAGTAGTAGCGGCTCTTCAGTCTCTAATCCAGGGGGGGCGCATTCTCCTCCAGACGCGCAATCTGCTCCCACAGCAGGACGTTGTCGTATCGCGCTTGGGATAGCTCCTCACGAAGCGTGGATTGGGCGGCATCCTGAACAGCGAGAGGTTAGCATGAAAGAGAAGAGTTAAAGTAGCGAGAGCAAGCGCTGTGAAACATCTCGCTTACCCCTTCCGCCTGGCACGAAGATAGCAGTTGCTGGGCCTCGGCCAGCTCCTTTGCCAAAGTAGCCGCCTGAGCCACCGCGTCATCCCTGGCCTTGAACATATCCTGGAAATTGCGGTCTATGGTGATGCTCCGGCGAGCACACATGTGCGCAAGCTCCAGCCCGCGTATCAGGGTGCGAGTAGAATCATAAGCCAGCAGCCGGGTCGACATCCTGTCGTAGACGTTGGCATCCTTCCGGCTGTAGAGGCAGTAACCTAAGGCGAAAGCCTCGCTGGTAACCTCGCCTCGCTCTGCCCAGCTAGGCAGGAGGGACGAGATCGAGACCCTATTGGCGTCGGGATCCCACTGTAGCAGCGGCTTGTTCTCCACGTCCAGACACCTCATGCCGAGGCCAAAATTGCGGTGGCCCCGCGACACCTTTCCAGACAGAGGCTGGCCGGAGGTCTCGGCGGCAGCTCCCTCGCCCTCTACAACACCGGGGGCCTGAGGGTTCTCGGCAGGGGCCTCAGCACCGCCCCTAGTGGCTGCGATCTCGCTGACAGCCTGCAAGATCTCCTCAAAGGAGCGGTCAGCAGTGAGAGGTTGGGAGGGAGGCACCATAATGGCCTTGCCCTTTTCGGTATCAGTTGTCTTGGGTCTCTTGATCGGTTGAGGCAGAGGGGGGTCGGGCTTTCGCTTCCTGGCACCATTTGAAGGAGGCGAGACCGGCTCTTTCCGGCAAGCTTGGGCAGCGGCCTTTGCGAGAGCCAGCGGGTCTTTTGGAGGTTGGCTCCCGCCAGCACGAGCCTCGTCAAAGGGTTGGCGTAGGGGGATCTCGAGCACTCCTGTGAAAGTGAAAATACTAAGTTCAAACCCTAAAAAGGACAAGGATTAGCAAGATAAAGGCGAGACCTTACCTTCTCCTGGGAGCACGGGGAGTAGTGAATCAACGTCTCGTCGAAGGAAGAGGACGTCGAAGTCCTTGGTTCCAAAGAACTCAAGGAGGGCACTCTCGCGCGAGCCCAAGGAGGGGGGCTTGTAGGCGGCATCCTCGTATTGGATGGGCGCGAGAGGCACGTTCCCGAAGTTGCCGGAAACAAAGATGAACCTCTCGCCCCAGTGATGGTGCTTGTTGGCGAGACCGATCGTCTTGAGCAATTGTCCCGAGAAGAAGACCACCCCTCCTTTGGCGCGGAAAGTGAACAGCTTGCGGAAAATTGGCAGGCTGAACTCGATCCTCTCGGATCGCATGTAGCATATGAAGGCCACGAGAATCGCAACCGAATTTGGATTCAGTTGCGCGGGAACCACTCCGTAATACCGGAGGGCCTGACGCATCTCGGGCCACAGCGGGAGGCGGAAGCCCACCTCGAAGTGCTCAAGGGGGATGGCAAGCTCCCCCTCCCCCGCGGTGTTTACCTTGTCATGGTTGCCTGGGTTTCGCGCGGTGAAGCCGACGGGAATGTAGCGAGTCTGGATTAGGTTGAACTCATCCACAGTGAGGGTGCAGGAAGGAAAAAGGTGCTTCTGAAAGGCTTCCGCACAGTTGGATCGTCCCTCACCTCCGCCCGGCATCGTGATGAAGGGTTTGAAGGCGAGAGCTTCGAGAGGGAGGCGAGAACAAGAGCCGTACGGGAACGGAAGGAGAAGGCGGAGACAGGCGAGAGCTTTTGAGAGACCACGAAAGCAACAGAAGAGGAGAGAGATTGGGATCGGAGAAATGAATGTGGTAGGTGAGCTTCCCTATTTATAGAAAACCGTGATCATGATGACTGTTTTCAAAAAAAGGCGGCAGGGGTATAGCCGGCACGTCCCAGGCCAGCGGCGCTTCATTTTCCCGCCCAAGTTCAATAGTGACTGATTGACCGAATGATTAACGCAAGCGTAGTGAAATGACATGCGGCAAGCGATAAGCGGAAGCAAGGTTTCTTTCGCCAACCGAGAGCCCAGGATAATAACATATATGCGCATACAATAATAATGTTAATGATAAGAGCAGAGTTATTACTCTCGCTGAGCGAGAACTGGATAAAGAGTACGCAATAATAGCAGAGTTATTAGCTACAGTTCTAATGAATAAATAAGGGTACATCTGAGAAGGGGAAGGCCTGGGGGAGAGAAAGGGAGGTCTTGCGATTCAATAAGGCTCCCACCGCCATTTCCCTTGCTCCCGCAGCTTGGTCCGGGGTGGCGCCTGTGGGTTGAAGTAGGACGACAGAACAGTGCATCCTAGATTGACCCGGCGAGATAGATCCCGGATCCGCTCGATGCACCTTTCGGGTGAAGATCCGGCAGTAGACCCCCCTGGCCGGTCCATCTCGCTGATAAGATAGTCCCGCTCCAGAGTCTCCAGCCTCTGCTCCACTGATTGGCGAAACTCTTTCGCTGCGAGGTCGCGGACGCGTTCTCGCCGGATGAGCTTCGATAGGACGGCGACAACCTTCTTCCCTTGTCTTTTAGCGCTCCCGGCACTGGTCAAGATCTCCTCCATCTCGTCAGAAGAAGGGAAAGGGGAACTCTCGCCGTCTTCCCCCTCTCTTTCTTCTTCTTCTTCATCTTCCTCTACCTCGGCTCCAGGCCGCGAGCCCGTGTCCCCTGGCAAAAGAATTCCAGTTATAGCAAGAGCTAGAGGATCGCTGTGATAAATATTCCACATATGTGCAGCATGACGAGGCCCCCCGGTCGACGGCAGGCGAGAAGGCCCAGCCCCCCCCCCCCTCAACTCCAAAGAGTAAGTGGATCGGCTTTCCTTTTCCTGGGGGGTAAATTTTGCGAATGGTAATCCCGGTTTGGCCGGGAGCGGGGGAGGGGGTCTCCTCTCCCGCAGGTTGGCTAACATCTAATGGAGGCGCGGAAGATTCGGCGGTCTTTCCTCCCGCCGGTAGGAAGGAATCAACCGCAAGGGCAGGCTGATTCGCAGCCCTCGCTCCGCTCTCCCGGGTGGCGAGACCCGGCGGTGCGAAAACTGGCGCTGCGAGAAGACAGTTCAGCTTTCAAAGATTTGAGTTAAGGGCGAGAGGGGAACAATTACCTGCGGTGCTCGGGTCAGGTGGAGGAGCCACCTCCGAAACCCGTGGTTGATCCTCGAGGTGGCGAGAGGATGGATCCAAGGATTCGCATGGGGACGTGGCAGCGTTGGGAACCATTTCCTGCGAGAGATACCGCGTCAACTACTGAGCGGCTGGTGTTTTCAATAATTGGCAAATCAAACATACCTTCCGTGGCGAGGGATCATCCGCGCGGCTTGGGGTTGGGGTGGGCGGGCTCCTGTTCTCGTGGGGCAGGTCCCGCTGAACCACCTTCGCCCTCTTCTTTTTCTTCTTGGGCAGAGAAGGCTCAGCGGCCGACGACCGTCTCGCTAGCCATGGGGCAACCAGGGCGCTGTTAGCCTTGGCTCGCGCCTGTGCCGCGTTGATGCAGTCTTGCAGATCTGCGGAAGCGGTTTGTCGGCACGCTTGGAAGGCATCGCGAGAGGAGGCGAGAGATCAGGAGAAGAATGACGACTCGAGGAAGTGTTATGGCCGTCTATCGGCACACGTATTTATAGACACGGTACGGCCCTCCAAAAGATTCCCTGATGGTGACACGTGCTAAGCGAATATTTCTGGGTTGGACATGTCTTTTCGAGCGCAGAGCTAGCTCAAAAGGAGCGGGGATAGTGTACAACCCCATATTCGCTGAGTCAGACCAGGAGGCGCAATGGTCACAGTTGAGCTAGCTAAAGTAGTTCCCGCCCGAAAGGGGGTCTCGCCCTAGATGGCGGGAACGTTCGCGTCAAGTCGTCGAATGGAGATCAATGGGCCAAGATCGTCGAGCGCAGCCATCGTGGGAGCGCTTGCGCTGGCGCCAAGCTCCAATCTTGAAGGGGCTCCCGCCTATAAGCAGGCGAGATCGTTCGCGCGGTCTCTGGGTAAAATGTTCTCGGCTCAGAGCTCTCGCCGAGTAGGGGCCAAGGTCTAGGGTTAAAAGACCAGATTGCCCTCAGGTAAATTTACCCACGTGCCCTCAGGAAAACAGCGGGATTCGGCTATTGGCAGGCTATCTAGGGGCTTTTCAGTAATTTCAGGTCAGCAAGATGCTATAAATAGACTCATAAGGGCTCCTTAGAAGGCAAGCTGTCGTTATCTCTCAACTTCCAGTGCTTTCTGAGGAGCTCCTAGCCCAGCTTTGGCTTTGGAGGGGAAGCTCTCAGAGATCTTC
Source organism: Platanthera guangdongensis (assembly GCA_039583875.1). NCBI lineage: Eukaryota > Viridiplantae > Streptophyta > Magnoliopsida > Asparagales > Orchidaceae > Platanthera > Platanthera guangdongensis. Next base: position 182,185,521 of record CM077148.1, read on the forward strand.
CGGGTGTGAGGTGGGACCTCCCTGCTGAGGCGTTGGGTCAATCTTAGGTCCTTCGAATCCAGTCGAGGATTGAGGCTTGAGAGTAGTAGGTTTTGGCTGCACCTCATTTTCTTTGAACTCCCGTTGAGGTCATATTTGGCTTCAACAATAAGGGACCTAGCGAAACACTGACATTTAGTCTTTGGACAGAAATGCTGATTCCAAGTGATCCTCTTGGTGTAGTAATCAAACGCTGACGATAAGTCTTGTCATGTAATAGGCCTTTCTTTTTAGGGTTTAGGGTTTGGAGAATAAAATAATCACCATGTATTTATTATCAAATGTGTGCGTCCAATTTGGCAAAATATTAATCTTTATTTGGGCCGGTCAATATTTGCATAAATTACACACCCACTAAAATCTTAATAATGTTGAATTAAATTAAACTACACGAGAGAGCTCACATTGACGGGATGTCGTTACAATTAATTTATTTGATAAAATAAGATATTTAATAATTTCTGAATCACTATTTAATGAATTTAATTTTAAAGTTCAAATTTAATTAATTGGCGCAGAGCGAGTACATGATTATAAAAGTGACTTGACGATTAAATTTTAAATTTAATTATTCCATTGTAGGTACAACATAAATTTGCACAAATATAATTTCTCAAAATCAGAGCCTCATTAATTTTAATAAAAAATATTTTAAATATCCAAATAAAATAATATTTTATCTGAATATTAAAATTAATTTGCTCACAAAAATAGATCGAGCGTAATATATTAATTACTAAATAATACTAATATTAATATTTCATGACTAATTTTACGTCGATCTAATCGCCAAATTATTCACAAATGACGAAGTTCATGTCGGGTTAAGGATTTATATGAGTTACATATTTAGATCGTTACAATTTTATAATTATAATTTGCGCTAAATTATAATAATAATATCTTTATTGAGCTACATGGAGTAATTTGATATTTATTACCAATATAATGAGGGTTGTGTTATATGGATGACTAGTGTAAAATTTAGTCACTCTTATAAATATAAATCGTTTGAGAAATTTAGGAGACCTCGCTATGATTGGATAAAATTGGCTAGAGTGTTGTTGTAAATTCAAACTTAATGATGTGATGAAAACCGCATGGTTTTAATATGATGATACATAATGTAAATTGATATATACCTTAAGGACTAGATGGCGGCGGAAAGGGATATGCCAGATATGGAATTGAAGTTGGGGAGCTGCGACAACACAAAATGAATGGATGTGAAAATCATTATAAAATAGATGAGCTTAATGTTCTTGCACCCCTGAACTTCTTTAGGGATTTTCCCCCGGTGACCATATACACGATGCACACTCCCACTTCCCATATAAGTTGTTGAGGCACCACAATGTATAGACCCAGCCGCTCGCCAAAAGCGTACTAACCGAGCTCGTGGTAGCGATCGAACCGCTTCCCCGAAACAATCTTGTGCATCTTAACCATCTGCCAGAGCGTGTACAGCGTGATGATCCACGACAAAATCAGTATTGCTACCCTGAGGCCCCTGTCAATCAATAGCGACCAATGTAAATGTCACGCACTTTTATACGAAATGTCATCTACTTTAATTCATTTGTGATCACCGCCCTAGCTCTGATAATGCATAAATAATTAAATGCCATTGATGAATGGCCGGCTCCCCACCACAGATCTAGAAATGCAAAATGGTGGTACTCTGCCTTCCACAATGCCACAGTCATGGTTAGGGTTGGTGTGCTCAGCTTTCCATATGCCTTATCATAGCTAGGGCTGTGAGCCCAAATAAATTAAAGTAAAAGGCATTTCGTATAAAAGTGTGTGACATTTACATTGGTCGCTATTGACTGACAGGGGCCCCATGCATGGTAGCAACACTGATTAATTTTGTCATGGATTATCACGCTGTACTCGCTCCGGCAGATGGTCGAGAGGCACGAGATGGTTCTAGGGAGGCGGTTCGATCGCTACCACAAGCTCGGTCAACATGCTTTCGGCGAGCGGCTGGGTCTGTTCATTATGGGGACTCAAAAACTTTTATGGGAAGTCGGAGTGTGCATCATGTATATGGTCACTAGGGGAAAATCCCTCAAGAAGTTTCACGACACCGTCTGCCTCGACTGCAAGAACATTAAGCTCACCTATTTTATAATGATATTTGCATCCATTCATTTTGTGTTGTTGCGGCTCCCCAACTTCAATTCCATATCTGTCATATATCCCTTGTCGTCGTCATGTCCTTAAGGTAAATATCAATTTACATTATGTATCATCACAGTAAATATCATACTATTTTTCTTCAACATAGTCATTAGATTCATTCTTCAAGCATGGGCATCATGAAATTTTCATTAAACATTGGCTCTTGAAAAACTGTCACACACTTGCCCTTGTGTGCCACATGAGCCTTTTCCATTCATTTTGATGATTGTGCTAATGTAAGGACCACAAACACGCATCATGTTTTTGTAAGTCTAAGAACAATTTTGAAAGAAATTATTTTTAATGCCAAAAAAAAGAATTTCTATATAAAAAGGTGATTATTTTGATCATTTTATCTCTATCTTTTTCATCTATTGTGTTTGATTTAAATGCAAATTCACATATTAAAACCATGTGGTTTTCATCACATCATTCAATTTGAATTTACAACAATACTCAGGCCTTTATCCAATCATAGCAGGGTCTGTTAAATTTCTCAAACGATTTATATTCATACACACAACTAAAGTTTACATTGGTCATTTAACTGATCAACTTGTAGTTCTGGTAGTTCTGGTGACGCTGGCACTGTGAACTATTGCATGGGGAACATCTGCGCATAAGGGAAAACTAGATGGAATAAAGTATAGCTATAGGGCGCACATCACTTCCGACACGATGTTCAACTTCTTCAATTCAGTGCCCTCGGAGATATCACCTCCTCCTATGTCGGACACAATGTAATCCTCTAGATCCAGGCGACCATCCCTTCCACTCCAAAAAATACCTCAAAAAAAGTCAATGTGGAAGTGCTTTGTCGTCGTCTACATCGTCATTGCCCTCTGCTACATTCTGGTAGCAATCATTGGCTATTGGGCATTTCAGCAATACGGTCGAGGATAACATTCTCATCAGTCTGCAAAAACCGCGTTGGTTGATCGCCATGGCTAACATGTTTGTCGTCATCCACGTCATTGGAAGCTATCATGTGCCGGTTTACATTAGAATGCAATATTTTTCTTAATTTGTGGCTAGCGTGGTATTCGTTTAGTCCCACATAGGATAAATAATTTTGTGTTTGAGACGCAACTAAACTCGACTCCCCTTTAGTTTCTGCTTCCTAATATTTTTCTTAAGTAGATTTATGTCATGCTGGTGCTCTACATGATTGAAACCGTGCTTGTGAAGAAGCTCAACTTCCCGCCCGGCCCCCTCTTCGCTTGATTGCTCGAAGTAGCTGTGTTGGTGATGACACCACGCACTCGAACATTTTTGTTTTTGAATTTGACACTTATGTTGTTCTTTTTCACACATTAACCATCTTTCGTTGCGGCTATAACCATGTTCGTCGCTATAACATTCCCGTTCTTCGGAGCCCTCCTCAGCTTTTTCGGAGGCTTCGCATTTGCACCGAAAACATACTTTGTAAGATTGTGAATCCCTCAAACAATCTATAATCATATCTTTCTAAGTTTTCTTATAGTACATTACAATATTTTTTGTGACACGGTTTTTCCTTGTGTCTTGTGGCTTGCTATCTACAAGCCAAAAAGGTTTATATTATCAGGTATAACAAATTGGGTATGATTTCTTCATTATTTTACATTTAATCATACTTGGTTTCAAAATCTTAATCCTCAAATATTTTTTATTTTTTCATCTTATGTTTAGATGTGCATTTTACTCGGACTTATGCTAATTATTTTGTCACTAATTGACGGTTTAAGGCAGATCACTCTCCAGGCGAAGACATACATGTTCTACAATTAGAATATGGTTTGAAATTTTAAGACACACGTTAAGATGAGGCACATGAAATCTATAAATTTGACCCAAGTTTGAAAGTATTTTGTTAAATGTTTATATTTTCCGTCTTACATGGCTAAAAGTTTGAATAAATTTCTATGAGGAATTCCTCTGGCCTCCTTCATCATCCATCATATCGCACACACTAATCTTAAAGCATGATAGATGATGACGATGGAGGGGCTACTTGCGTTAGAAATTTGTCTTGGAAATTGTGTTTGTTTGCTTGCTTGTGAAGTAGGTTTTGTTAACATGCTTGCTTGGGAGAAGGATGCGGTTATGTTTTACATATTCATAATGTAATCAAAAATATATATATAGCATTTAAATCTAATGAAATTCCATGGCAGTCATGTTTAATTTTTGGACAAAGTTTACTATATAGCATGTATCCATTCTATTTACTCAGTATTATGTATCCTCCATAGCACCACGTACATTCGTGCCACTCGTCATTGCATGCTCGCAAGCTTAGCAATCTGCACACGACGCTTATTCAAGATATTCGTGTCAAACTAACAATTTAATTTATGATTTGATTTGATCAGATTTTGTAGTCATTGATTAATACATTAACATTCTAGTTTGCTTACTAATTTGTAAGAAGTCGGGGAAGAGAAGCAGTAATGGCCTTTATGATTTGATTTGATCACCGTGCCAAACGGGGCCCAAAACTCCACTTGGTATTAAAGCCAAAGAAGCTATTTAGAAGGTATTCATTTTGTATAATAAGGTTGTGTAAGGATCCTCATGAATTTGAAAGATTGTGGCTCTGTTTGGTGTGGTGGTGGCGGTTGTGAACGCGGTAGTTATGAACCGATCGACATTCATGATCTCCACTAGTAGTCGCCTCGATGGGAATTCATTGATCACTGGGTCAGTTCCAACTAATCTCAACAGCCTCACAAATGTAGCAGAATTGTGTGTGAACTTATCTTTATTTTCTCCAAGTGATTAATGTGAAAGGCGCTCGAAACATCCGGAGGAAAGTCTAAGTGGAACTTACTCTCCGTTGCCCCCAGCTAGGTATATATATAGCTAAACCTAGGGTTTAATACACGCAAAGCCCCCAAGCCCGTTATTCGTCCGAATATACACTTACAATCTCCTCCTACATTCGTGACAAATAACGGTGACGTTTCAGGGTGCTGGAGTGTAGACAAAATAATAATCCAAACTAAGCAAAACACTCAGGACAGATCATACTAATAAAACAAAATAAAGGTTTTACCTAAACGGCAAACCATCACACAGATGCTGTCCAAAACATAGTCTGAATAATTATTACAAAACAAAGACATGAATTGAACGTTTGATGATTCTACTCATCTAGTAGATCATCGTCATCTATGTCCAGGTCTACAGCTCCTCCAAAATCTCCATCGTAGCCTGCAAGGGATTTCATGAGTCATACTCTATGAATTCATAAACATATGCAGTAACATTTAAAGTAAACTAGCTCTTACTAAATGAGCTTAGCACTTCTAGCAACGGTGAAGTAACTCTGTCAGCATCTCATCCAGTCTAACTAGTACTAGTCATGTTACCTTACTCATTACGGATCACTATGTGCCTCACCAACACCATGAGCACACATCACGTGCAACATTATCAAATGTGGAATAATGTGATGTGACCAATAATGTTTAGGTTAACATTTAAAACGACATTCAATTCCCAATTGAATAACTCTTGAATCAACTTACAATTGGAGGACGTTAGGTTATCAAGTGTGGAATAACGAGCATCCAACCATCTTGGGTTTTCATCAAGAAATTATTTGGGGTTTTCAGTCTGTTACTATTTAGATGCTTGAATGTTGACAGCTATATGCTCGTACGTATCAAAACATAAACGTTGGAGGAAAGTTTTATATTCGTATGAACTTTAATCTCATTTCCCCCGATATTTTGATTGTGAGAGCTCTATTTAATCCTTTAGTAAGGGCGTCTGCAACATTATCTTTTGACCTCACATCAACGAGGTTCACAATCCCTTGACTCGTAAGGGAGGTCAACCAGGCTTGTTTCATCCGTAGTTGCCTTCTTTTGCTATTGAACAACGTGTTCGTAGCAATCATTTTAGTAGCCTGATTGTCGCAGTAAACTGCAACAGAACTCAATTTCAGTCTCGACAGTGGAATGTCCATCACCAAATCTCTTATCCACTTGGCTTCTTCACCAGCTGAAGCTAAAGCATAGAGTTCGGATTTCATAGATGAGAGTGCAATGCACGACAGTCTCTTGGACTTCCAGGCTACAGCTGCTCCTCCTAGTCTGAAGAGGAATCCACTAGTGGACTTGCTGTCGTTTATTTCTGAGCACCATGATGCATCAGAATATCCTTCCAGAAATGGAGGATGACCACTATAATATAAAGCATACTATCGGGTGTGCTTTAAGTATCGCATCATCCTATCGAGGGCATCCCAATGGTCTTGGCCAGGATTGCTAGTGAACCGACTTAACATGCCGACCGTAAAGGCTATGTCAGGTCTCGTACATACCATAGCGTACATGAGGCTACCAAGTAGTTTAGAATAATCTAACTGTCGAACCGCAGCTCCAGCATTGGGCTTTAAGCGGTTAGAATAATCGTTTGGGTTCTCAGCTGCTTTACGTTCACTGTATCCCCACGTGTCCAACATGGACTGGATGTAGTGGTTTTGACTTAGGGAGATGCCATGTTTCCCAAAGCTCACTTGCATACCTAGTATAGTGTCAACTACACCAAGGTCTTTAATGCTAAACGTCTGCATTAGTTCTGACTTAACGTCATCCACGACGGATTGATCAGAACCAAGAATCAGCATATCATCCACGTACAAGCATATTATTGCGACTTTGTCTGATCTATGACGTATGTAAAGACATTTGTCCGAGAGACTCGACATGAATCTCATGTTCTTTACAGTATAGTCAAACTTCTCATGTCATAATTTCGGTGCTTGTTTTAATCTGTATGGCGATTTTAATAGCTTACAGACCTTGTTTTTTGACCGTCTACAATGAAACCTTCAGGTTGACTCATGTAGATCTCTTCGGTCAGATCTCCGTTCAAGAACGCAGTCTTAATATCCATTTGATGAACAACAAAGTTCTCAATGGCCGAAATAGCAAGAAGAACCCTAATGGTTGCTAAGTGACACACGGGTGAGTATACATCAAAATAGTCTACTCCGCTTACTTGTGTGAAACCTTTAGCCACCAGGCGTGCTTTATACTTAACAACGCTACCATCGGGATTTAGCTTCCTTTTCAGAACCCACTTGCACCCTACAGTTTTAGCCCATGTTGGCTTATCAACTAACGTCCAGATGTCGTTCTGAAGGAGAGAGTTCATCTCATCCTCAATAGCTTCTTTCTAGAGTAGGGAATCCCTTGATCTCATTGCTTCCTTAAAGGTAGATGGATCATCCTCAATGTGGTAAGTGACAAAATCACTACTGAAGGTTCTGGGGGTTCTCTTTCTCACGGAAGTCCTCCTAGACTCTAGGCCAGAGTTATCTACCGGAACGGAATAGGAGGTGTTCGGTACTGATTCAGGATCTTTCTCAGTAATAGTTGCTTGCATACCTGGGATCGTTAGGTTCTTATCTTTGAGGAATTTATCCTCGAAGAACACTGCATCCCTAGATTCTATTATGATATTATTAGAAATATCAAGGAACCTATCTGCAGCACTATCTTCAGCACAACCTAAGTAGACACATGTATTGGTCTTAGGTCCAACCTTAGACCGTCTAGGGTCAGGAATCCTGACATAGGCTATACAGCCCCAGGTCTTAAGTTTAGTTAAAGACGGGGGTCGCTTAAACCAAAGCTCGTAGGGAGTAACCTCTAACTTAGCATGAGGAACTTTATTCAGAATGTGATTCGCAGTCAAGACTGCTTCTCCCCAATAAACGGAAGACATGTCTGCAGTGAGCAGCATAGAGTTCAACATCTTTGTTAACGTTCTATTCTTGCGCTCGGTTATGCCGTTAGATTGGGGGGAGTAAGGAGCAGTGGTTTCTGCTATGATGCCTTGTGAAGCAAGGAGGCATCTGAACTCACTGGACATATATTCTCCTCCTCTATCACTCCTAAATCTCTTTATTTTCATGCTTAATTGGTTTTCTACCCTGGTTTTGAAAATGCAAAATTTTTCAAACGCTTCGTCTTTAGTTTTAAGCAACGAAATATGACAAAACCTTGTGCAGTCATCTATGAACGTGATCATATACTTCCTTCCACCTCTAGTGACAAAACTCTTAAAGTCACAAATATCGGAATATATAAGTTCAAGAGGTGTTGTGCTCCTAGTAACCATGCCAAAAGGTTTCCTAGTGATCTTAGTCTGAGCACACACTTCACATTTTCCAAGAGGAGACTTAGTGTCTAATGTGATCTTGTGAGTTCTAGCGACTTCGAACATTTTCCTGTAGATTACGTATCCTAGTCTCTCATGTAGAGTCATAGGGCTAACTAAATTCAATTGAACTTGTTGCACTACCTCATTTGCTAGACTCAGACGGTACATCTTATTTTGGACGTAAGCACATCCAAAGTAGTGAGAGTTAACTGACAGAGTCACTCTACCGCTACAGAAGTTAATTGATATACCAACATCACACAATAAACTAATAAACACTAAGTTAACAGATAAAGAAGGAATAAATTTTGCGTTCTTTAAAAGTAAAGACTTACCTGAGGAGAGCATCAGAGTTGCGTTCCCCACCTTCAATACGTCAACTGTTCCTCAATCTGCTACAGTCACTGATTCCTTTGCATTCTTCAGCCCTGTCAAGAGATTAGCATTGTTGCAAACATGGCACGTTGCCCCAGAATCCAGGAACAACTCTGTGCTGGCCTGCTCGTGTCCGACCATGGCAACAAAGTCGAATGGCTCAGCTTGGCTAACCAGATGGGCCTGGTTGCCCTCTTGTGGTGCCTTAGTTCTTTCCTTCCTCGGTAACTTGCAGTCAGATGGAAGTGTCCCCACTTGTTGCAGTTAAAACATTTACCCTTAAATTTCTTAGAGGGTCTACTCGGTCCTGCAACCTGGGGGCTACTACGAGGCGTTTTGGTCTTGTGAGGGGGAGGAGCACGCTTAGAGCTTGAAATCATGTTAGCAGCAGCCTTCTACTTGCCAACAGCTTCCAAGGAGTGCTTCGTCATGTTCTCGTCCTCAATGCGTATGAAACGCTTGAGGTCACTCAGACCAACCTGCATCTTTTTACGATACATTTTCGTTTTGAAATTGTACCACGAGGAGGGCAACTTATACACAATTGTGCCTGCAACAAAACTATCTGGCAGACTAACAGACTCACTATGCAGGGAATCAACCAAATTTTCAAATTCGGATACCTGAGGGAGAATGGCTTCCTCCTCGTCGAAGCTGAAGGAGTGGAACCTGTCCACCAGATGAGCCTTGGAGAGGTCCTCCTTCTGCTTGAAGTGCTCATCCAGTGCTTCTCAGATCTCCTTAGCAGACTGCATCTTGATGTAGTTCTTGGCCAGACTGAGGAGAGGCAGTTCAGCAGGTAATCCCTGTAGAAGTCCTCATCTTCGACCCAATGCGCCTCATCTTCAGTCCCAGCAACGTCAGCACGAGTATACTTGATGGTGTAGAATACGTTCAGGTATTTCATCCCGAACTGGGTGTTCAACTTCCAATCGTTGAACTCTGTGACCGTGAACTTCTCCAATTTGTTCATGGGCACTGGAGAGGAGAAGCTGGAGTTCCTCAGCTTGCTTGCTTTTGCAATCCTAACTGGATCCAAGAAACCCAGCACACAAGAGAGAGCGGAATGGAGACGGCTACACGGGCTCAGCAACCTTGGATCGGCTCCACTGGATGGCTCTGGAACTAAACAGGCGGCAGCTCTTCCTCCCAGATCTGAATGCCGGCGGCCAAAAAAAATGGCAGAGGCGGCGAGCGCAGAAGGCGGCTGCGCGAACTGGAGCGGCGATCGTCGACTGAAAAGAGGCGATCGTCGAACGAATATGCGATCGTCGACTGAAAAACAATCGTCGACCGGGAATCGTAGACCGGGGATCGTCGACCGGGAATCGTCGACCGGGGATCGTCGACCGGGGATCGTCGACCAGGGATCGTCGACCGGGGATCGTCGACCGGGGATCGTCGACCGGGGATCGTCGACCGGGAATCACGATCGTCGAACTCCTTGGCGATCGTCGAACGGCGATCGTCGAACGGCGATCGTCGACCGAAACCCTAGTTCCGCGACTGGGAAGAAGCGACGACGAGCCCTTGCAGGCGGCGGATCTGGCACCGGGACCAGGCGGATCGCGAAAAAACCAGCGGCGGCCTCCTTTGAGAACAGCGAAACAAAGAGAGCAGGCGGCGTCCTCCTTATCCGAGACCAGGCGGCTGCGGTGGCGTTGAGGAAGGCGCGAATCGACGACGATCGTGACGAGGAAGACGCGACGTCTAGGGCTTCGGGGAAGACGTGAACGGCGACGGCGTCCTTGTTCCCTAAAACCGCGAACGAGCAAGCGCTGCGACGGCGAACCCTAAAATCGCGAGAGAGCGCCAGACGGGAGCTGTTTCGAGAATGTGAAAGGCGCTCGAAACATACGGAGGAAAGTCTAAGTGGAACTCACTCTCCGTTGCCCTCAGCTAGGTATATATATGGCTAAACCTAGGGTTTAATACGCGCAAAGCCCCCAAGCCCGTTATTCGTCCGAATATACACTTACAATTAGAGTACAAAATTTTTTAGGCTTTTTTCCCTATTGATGGTTCCATTGCAGATATCTTTCCAACAATAATTTTGGAGGGACCTTTGCCAAACCTAACTGGAATGAATGTTCTTTGTAACTTGCAAGTGTTATATATGCAATGGACTTTAGTAACGACTTTGTGCCAGAATAAATTTGATCACAAAATACAATTAGCAACTAAAAATCCAACATTTAGTGATGAAAATTTTCATTACTAAAAGTCAATTTTTTTATAGTGCGACTCATTTCTCCAATGATCTCCCTCGCTACTCCAATCTCCTCAATCACAAAATATAATTAGCAACCAAAAATCCAACTTTTAGTGATGAAAATTTCCATCACTAAAAGTGAATTTTTGTAGTGCGACTCATTTCTCCCGATGATCTCCCTCGCTGCTCCAATCTCCTAAACCACCTTGAAAACCTTCGTCGTCTTCCCTTGAACCGCAAACAAGAATCACTTCCTCAAGTTTGTCGTGGCAGTCAATGCATCTCCGATGTTGATTGTTGATATGGATAAATTGAAACGACTCCCTCCAAATCGGCTCTCCAGAGGAATCCTGAATCAGATCCGATCACGAAGACTAATCCATTGGCAATACCGACGACAATCCCTCTCTTGTGGAGGACGGGAGGTGATGAAGATATGTGAGAGGAATTGTCTGTGTAGCATGTGAGGAGTATTTGCAAGAGGCGGTGGGTGAGCGGTTGAGTTGTGCTGGTAGTAATTTTAGGAGGGAATTTTTAGTTAAATTAGGAGTCGTTTTGGTGTGTGAATAGCCAACATTAGGGTGTTGTTAACAATTCCATATGTGCATTATATTGCTCATTGTTGTTTATTATTCTTTATGGTTCATTTGTCATGACGTTCACGAAAGGCGATTCATAATCATTGTGTTCAGACTATTATCGTCGTGTCAAATGGACCCCTACTCTCACACTGCAGATTAACCTTTTGTGTTAATCATCATTATCCTTTCACGCCACTTTTTGAGACGAAATCTTTTTCATTCTAGCGTTGTATCAAAGTTTATGACAATTTGAAACCTGTTTGTGTTAGAAATTTTACTAATATATTCAAAATATGTTTTTAATTATTTTTAAATAAATAAATAAATATTTAAAACAATTTTTTGTAATGAAAAATAACGATTTAGTAAATCATGAAATAAAATGCTATAAAAAATAAAGTAAGAAATTCAGTCTAGGTATGACATCTGATAACTGCCCTAAAGAAGTTGCATCATTCTCCGACAGAGCTTTCAACTTATGCTCATTTCTTCAAGGTACGCCACTCAACTAGATCTCAAAACTTTGATGTGTGGGAACACCAAAGAAGCATAAAACACCCAAACCTTCATTGGATGAAACAAACATAGAACAACAAGAAACAATATTGAACTATATAAAAATTTAAGGGGAGAAAGATTAGAGAAATTTTATGTCTTATTTACTCTCATACTTTAGAGAGTATTTATAAGACAAAAAAATTATTTCAGAATTTATTAAAATATTTTAACTTTTAATTATAATAACTAATATAAAATATTAATTATATGTTAACATAAATAATTTTAATATTATGTAATTAATATTTAAATACTAAATATTTATTATTATATAACAAATATGTTATTATTATATATAAATATAACGACGCTATATAATATTTAATGTTATATAACTTTAATATCATTAATAAATATCATTATATTCATTACCTTAATAAATGTATAATATATATTATATCTATAATTATTAAAATACTATCATTATTATTATTAAATAATAATATAATGTTTGTTGATTAAAATTAAAAGTTTCATGTGCAAACATGCTCACACGTTTAATTATGGGTGGTGTTATTTATACCTCATAAATGGATATTTGTAACCCATGGATATTTGTACCTAAAGCTGATATTTGTAGCCATATCAGATAATCGTACTCACACATGAGAATACTTTTTGCATATATAACATCCAAAAAACATTTCCGGCATGACAAAATGTTGGAATGGAAGAGCGCCAATAAATGGCGCCACAGCAGGCATGGGACTCCGGCGGCCACCATCCTGATAGCTGTAATTACCCTTAGCGGGGTGTTTGGTATTGCTTTCAGATTTTTCCTGATCGGAAGGTAATCTCTCACGTGAAGTTTTTGATGAAGTTTTGGTTGACTTTGAGAGAGCCGACCAGTAATGGAGCCTTCCATTACCGTCAGGAGAGGAAGGAGCGGCGTCCGGCTCTGACGAAATGATCCCCGCATCCGGTGGCGTCGCAGGAGAGCGACAACATCAGCCTCGAATTTCCCGAGCAAGACTTCGAACAACGGGGAAGACGAGAAGTCGGGCGTCGCAGGAACAACGGGGAAGACGTCGCAGAACCAGAACTTTTGGTCGGGGAAGATCACCATTGCGAGCGATAAGTGGCGAGAGCTGAGGGGAGTTCTAGGGTTCGGCCGACAGTAATGAAAGAATTTGGGTATAAATATCAGTTTGCATTTAAAAAGAAATAGCTTAATTTTGATAAATTTTGGGTATCAAATATCCAAACAGGATGTACAAATAACAATACCCTTAATTATTTTGAGCCTTTTCACTTTAACAATTTCCACAATTTGCACTCTCGAACTGTCGCTTGACTCTTAGCCAACAATAAATTTCTGGCCTCGCTATTTCTCTACTCAGTCAGCGGAAGCTCGCGCCTCCGAATCTCGCTCTCACACAATAATCTCGCTCTCGCAATATCATCTCGCTAATTAGCTCTCGATTAGAAGCTTTTCTCATTGATCAGCTCCCAATTCTCATAAGCATCTCCCATACCTTGCGCAAGCTGAAGATCTCATGGCTTTCGCACCTCGCGCAATTCATCACTCTCACATCATTCACATCATTCATGTTCTCGCCGAAATTTTAGGATAGCCACAACCGAGATTGAGATGCAGCGCACACTTTTACCACGGCTTACTAGAGCCTTCATGTTACAATAGAGGGACTAAACTATTGCATTTGGACTTTTGTTGTTAAAGAGTCACTTAGGTTTCGTTTGGGGGAATTTATTTTCACGGTCAAGCGGTTACGACCGCAAGAATCAGATCATAATTATGATCTGATTCATGCGGTCGTAACTGTTGAATTTTTCTCAAAGTGGTCAGCAAGATAGCCCAAACCCCAAATTAATATCTCGGCACTACCCAATTCACACTTTGATCAAGCGGAAACCCAAGGAACAAGGTTAACACCAACAAACAATGGAAGCACAAGCAGATCTTTCATTCATTTACACTTCTTTACAGGGCGAGGTATACGTAGCGAGACATGATTTCGCTAGTACACAAGCTATAACAGAAAGCACAAAAAACAAGCCGGGCAAATAGCACTGGAAACCGCCGAGACCGCCAAGTCGCCAAGACCGCCGAACCCGCCCGAGCTGAAGCTGCAACACGCCGAATAGACACGGAGTCCGCCGAAGCCGCGAGGCCGCGCGGACACACCGTTATTCGCCTACTGCTGAAGAACTGAGGAACAGACCGCCTACCCGCATGCGCCTGGCGGACAGGTTATTGGAACTTGCAAATGTTGAAGCAGAGAACTAACAAGCCGCAGAGCGACCTGCTGAAACCGCAGAGACCGCACACTTCCAAGTACTTGACAGAAGTCAAAGCCAAACTCCTGGCTCCTTGAGGCTACCCGCGCGACCTGCACACAGCAAACCGTCAGCTCTACACAACCCGCGCGGACAGAAAATGCAGACCCCAGCAATTTGCCCAAGCCCCACTTACTGTTCACTCAGTTACTGTAGACGTGTCGGGGGGTTCTATTTATAGGCGAGGTGAGGAGTGTGGTCACCGCCCTAGTGGATAGAAACACCGCCCCAGCCCGCGCGCTAGCAAAACCTCCATCCGCTGAGTCCGCAAAGACTTAGCCGAAAACCAAGGAAGAAATCGCCAGGAGCAAGGCACCTTTGGGCGAACTCTCATCAGTCCGCCCAAGCTATGCGGACAAGGCACCAGCCCGCAAAGCCCGCAACACCGCAGGACAGCATCCCCATTAGTGACTGTCCGCACACACCAAAGGCAGTCCGCATAGAACAAGATAAAAGCCTCCATCCGCCACAAGTCCACGACCAAAAGCAGGGTTAGCAACAGTCCGCCCGGTCAACAGTGGACTTGGCGGATACAGCGGACACACTGGACTTGTCACAGAATGTGACGAAGTCCAGTAAAGCACCAAAGGGCCTAACGCGAGTATGGCAGACACAAAATCCCATCCGCCAACATCAAGCAGGTCGCCACACTCCTCCTGAGTTAAGGCAGAGTCCGTAAGAACCTCGCACAACTGTCCAACGCAATGGCCATCTGCCGGACTCCACACACCAGTCCGCCACAGCAACAGCAGTGTTGTACTACCAGAGCTCGGCAAGGCCATAGCCAAACTCCTAAGACAAGTCCGCAACAGCGGACACCGCGGACACGCCAGTCCGCAAGCCTCCCGCGGATACCACCCAATCCGCCGGTAAGCACAAGCTTGCAACACGCCCACTGAGCAAAGTACACCAGTCCGCGAACCTTTATCCGCTCAGGTCGCTCCTTGGCTAAACCAGTAGCCAACGCCCTATCCACAGATAACAGTCCGCCCAGGCTGCGGACTTAGTCCGCACAACCCGCTCAGAATAACAGCCAGCTTCCACTAGACCTATCACCAGGCCGCATAACAGCGGTCCGCCCAGTCCACCGGCTATGTCCGCCCAGGCCGCCCGGCCTGCCCATCAACCACTTCCACTTCACAATTTTCAACACTCCCCCTTGAAGTGAGAAGTGGTAATCAAGCCCAGCAAGCTGCACAACCGCTCAAAAGGCCCCTTCGACAGTGGCTTCGTGAAGATGTCAGCAAGATTGTCTTCACTCCGAACATGCCCGACCAAAAGAGATCCCTCCAACACCTTTTCCCTTATGAAGTGGTGATCGATCTCAATATGCTTGGTCCTAGCGTGACACACTGGATTGTTTACCAGCTTGAGAGCACTCTCATTGTCCCCCCAGAGTAAAGTTGGCTCTTGCACTTCTTCATGAACATCCTCTATAAGCCTCCTCAACTAGATGACTTCCCGAGCAGCCAAGGCCGAAGCCTTATACTCTGCCTCTGTAGTTGAGACGGACACTGAGTCCTGCTTCTTGCTACACCATGAGATGCTAGCTGAATCGCAAGTGAACACATAAACTGAAGTTGACCTCGATCATCTGAATCACCGCCATAGTCAGCATCTGTGTACCCAAGCAAGCAGGCAAAATCTGAGTCCCTTTTATAGAGAAGTCCCATGTCAGAAGTTGACTTGACATACTTCAAGATGTGCTTCGCCGCCACTAGATGAGATTTCCTTGGTTCAGCCATAAACCGACTTACTCGTCCAACAGCGTATGCAATGTCTGGCCTTGTAATCGTCAGGTAGATCAAGCTCCCAACAAGAGCTCTGAACACCAAGGGATCATGAAGACCCTTCCCTCATCTCTTCGAAGCTTCAGCCATGTTCCAGTGGAGTAGAGAAACTCTTTCCTTCGCCCATGCCGAACCGCTTCACAATGCGATCTGCATAACCTCTTTGGCAAATGAGTATACCGCTCTTCTTCCTCTCCACTTCAAGACCGAGAAAGTGATGAAGCTCTCACAAGTCTTTCATCTCGAAGCGTATAGCAAGCTCAGCCCTGAGCCTTGCTACTTCCCCCTCTGAATTCCCTGTGATGATCATGTCATCCACATACAGTAGGACCAAGACTTGCATCTCCCCCTTCTTCTTGACGAACAAGCTAGAATCCGAGTTAGAGGCAAGATACCCGCAGAATTGCAAATACTCTACAATCTTCTCATACCAAGCTCTAGGAGCTTTCTTCAACCCGTAGAGAGCCTTCCTGAGCTTGCATACATAGTCCGGATGATCTTCAGAAACAAAACCAAGTGGCTGATCCATGAAGATGTCCTTGTCAATCTCTCCGTAAAGAAAGACATTCTTCACATCGAGTTGCCATAACCTTCATCCCTTGCTAGCAGCCAAGGCGATCACCACTCTAACTGAAGTCATCTTCGCAACTGGACTAAATGTCTCCTCATAGTCTTCTCCATATTGTTGTGAGAATCCTCGAGCAACCAGGCGAGCTTTGAACCTATCAATGCTTCCATCAGCCTTTTTCTTCAACTTATGCACCCACTTGCAAGTCACCGGAGTAATGTCATCAACCTTGGGCACAAGGTCCCAGGTTTCATTCTTCTTGAGAGCAACAATCTCTTCCTTCATGGCATCATCCCACTCCTTAACTCCAGTGGCCTCGTTGAAGTTTTCAGGCTCTCGCTCATCCAGAGGACCCGCAAAGAAGCAGGAGACAAAGCTCACTGCATTCCCATCACAGTACCGAGCTGGTGGCTTAATAACCCTCTTCGATCTCCGAAGGGTCGGCTCCTTGCTTACAACCTCCGTTGCTTCTTCAGGCTCAACTCCTACTTGGGGCACGTTTTGAGCAATGCTCCCCTGCTTCCTGAGCCAGAAGGCTCAGCCTCAGAGTTAGAAGCAACAGGAGCTGCTGGTGTAACAGCAAGCTCCTCTTCCAAGCCTTTAGCAGCCACCGATGGTTCTTCATCAACCTTGCTATTTCCGGTTAGCTCAACCGAGCCACCTCCATACGACGTCAGCTTGTCAAAGACAATGTCTCTTGACATAACAAACTTCTTCGTCACAGGATCCATGCATTTCCATCCCTTCTTCCGCTCATCGTAGCCAACAAAGACAAGCTTCCTTGCCTTTGCATCCAGCTTAGTATGTGAAGCATCCGAGACATGCACATAGTAAGTTGAACCGAACACCCTAAGGTGTGCCACACTCGGCTTCTCCTTCAGTAACAACTCAAAAGGAGTCTTCATGTTGATCGGGCTAAGTGGCATTCGGTTGATGACATAAGAAGCGCAAGACATCCCCTCCGCCCAAAAGGACCTTGAGAAGTCTTTCGCATGAAGCCAGCATTTGCAAGTCTCCATCAAATGACGGATCTTTCGCTCCGCTACTCCATTATGTTGTGGAGTGTGAGCACAAGTGAGCTCTCGTTGGATCTCGTGCTTCCTGCAGAAGTTAGAAAATTTGGAGGAGATAAACTCACAGTCGTTGTCAGTTCTAAGCTTCTTGATCCGCAAGCCAAGCTGTCCTTCCACCAACTCCTTGAACTGCACAAACAAACAGAAGGCTTCTGACTTCTCCTTCAAAAAGTAAACCCAAGTATACCTTGAGTAGTCATCAATCAGTACAAGCATGTATCTGCTTCCACCAAGGATGGCAGTGACTGTTGGTCCCATCAAGTCGCCATGAAGCACTCCAATGGTTGTTTGCTCCTTGTTTGTGATTTATCAAACGGAAGGCGATGTGCCTACCGTATAGACACCCCGTGCAAACATGCCGTCACCAAAGGAGGATAACTTAGGCAGACCTCTTACCAAACTTCTACTAGCCATAGCCTTCAGCTTGTCCATTCCCACATGCCCCAGCCTCCATGCAGATAGCAGCGCTATCGTTGGCTCTCATT
>CM077148.1:182204342-182286839 GCA_039583875.1 Platanthera guangdongensis
TTTACTTCTACTTGACATGGCTGCCGTTGCGACGGCCTTTACTTTTCACCAGAGGTGTTAAAGCATTGTCCTAATGAACCATCCTCCGAGGACACTGGGACCTCAAATGTCCCAGTTGGTGGCAATGATAGGAATTTCCTCGAAAAGGTACACTTCCCTGAGGAGGTTGAGTCTGCTGAGAAGGCACTGCATCTGACGGCTTCTTCTCCTGCTTCTCTTGAAATCAACCATGACCTCCATACTTCTGATCTCCCTGAATCTACTGTGGTCGCGAGGAAATTTCTTCTTCTTAACAAGCTTCTGGTCTGCTACTGGTTATGCAAAGGTATCTCCCAATCTCTTCTTTTGACTCTGAACTATCATCTGATCTGCGTCCAAGGCCTTGGCCAGTTCCACAATGTTCATCAAACTTGTGTGATAGGCCTGTTGGACTTTGACAGGTTGACCGGGCCCCACAAGGTTGGTAGAAGTGCACTCATTTATGATTACTTTTAATGTATGGGAGAGAGAGAATGTAATAAATGGGTAGATGGAAAGTTGTATTTATTAGGAGAGAGTTTTTGGTGTTTTGCTTTGCCTATATAAAGGCCCCCCTTTTGTACTTATTTTGATTGATGAATAGAGAGATAAACTCTCAAACTCCTTGTTTCGTTTTAGAGAGAGTGAGAGAGGGAAGCGCCGCAGCGCTAGTGTGGTTTTCTGTCCGGGCGGCTAGAAGTAGAAGCCGTGCGGTTTGGTGAGCACGAAGCGAGAGAGAACTCGCAGCCGTGCGACCGCGCTTTGGTGATCTCGGCAGGAGAGCTCGCGCTGGTGTAGCTCTTGCAGGTGGAGCTCGCGCAGGAGCAGGTCGCGAATAGACCGATCTCGCCACGCGAGTTAGGCGGTCAAGCCGCGAGTGGGGTGCGGTCTCGCCTGGTGGTTTAGGCGCGAGGTGGTAAAGGCGACCTCGCTGGGTTGTGGTAGCGCGTGGAGGCGGGAGCTCGCTCGCGCGGGGTGGTACTCGCCTATAGTGGGAGGTCGCGCGGTTTGAGGCGGCGGTCTCGGTTTCGGGTGTTGAGTTTTTTTGGTGGCAAGTGAAATTGTTCGTGGAGTTGGGATTGAGAGCGGGAGCCCATACACGTTTCCAACAAGTGGTATCAAAGCGAGGTTGCAAACCTTTGCGGTGACTCGGAAGGTTTGAAGTAGAGGAGAGATGGAGTTTGGAGGTGCCGTGCCGAGGCAAGTCCCCAAGTTGACGAAGACCAACTATGGGAACTGGAGCATCCAGATGAGGGTACTACTAGCCTCCAAGGAGTTGTGGGAGGTAGTAGAGGATGGTGTGGAGGTGCTGACTGCCGAAGCAGAAGCCGCGTTAACGAACGCATAGAGGACAGCATTGAGAGAAGCTAAGAAGAGGGACAAGAAGGCGTTGTTCATTTTGTATCAAGGTGTAGATGAAGCTACGTTCGAAAAGATCTCGGACGCTGAAACTTCGAAGGAGGCATGGGAGATCTTGCAGCGCTCCATGCAGGGAGTAAACAAGGCCAAGAAAGTTAAGTTGCAATCCCTCCGAGGACAGTATGAGATGATAAGGATGCAAGGGTCGGAGAAGGTTGGCGACTATGTGACCCATCTACGGACGCTCACAAATGAGATGAAGAGAAATGGGGAGACCATAGACGAGGTTAGCTTCATGGAGAAGCTCCTATGCTCTATGACAAAAAGGTTCCGACACGTGGTGGTGGCCATCGAAGAATCGAAGGACCTCACGGTGATGACGGCGGATGAATTGATAGGCTCACTGCAAGCCCATGAGTACAGAATGGCGCAAGATGATGAAGAAGTGAGTGGCTTGGGAAAAGCACTCCAGACTCAGTTGAACTTCAGAGAGAGCTCAGGAAGTGGTGGTGGCCAGCGTGGCCGTGGCTACCAAGGAAGAGGTAAATGAGGAAGAGGTGGTAGAGACCAAGGGAGAAGTCAATCACACCAGAAGGAGTTCGAGCAGAACCAAGGTTGGAACGCCGGAGGTAGAGGAAGAGGCCAAGGCAGAGGCCAAGGCAGAGGAGGAAAAGACCACGGCAGGGGCCAAGGAAGAGGAGGTAGAGGAGACATGTCCCAGACTCAATGCTACAACTGTGGCAAGTTTGGGCACATGAGCTATGATTGTTGGGCTCCTCGGAAGGGAGGGGAGGCCAACCACTATGCGGAGACGAGCAACATGGGAGGTGACCCGATGATGTTCCTTACGGTCCAAGGTGCTGGAGGCGGAAGGAATGGAGTGTGGTACTTAGACACCGGAGCCAGCAACCACATGTGCGGTGAGAGGGAGCTGTTTACGAGCCTTGAACCAAATGGTGGTGAGGTGAGTTTCGGCGACGCCTCAAAGATAGCAGTGGAAGGAAGAGGAGTTGTGGCGGTTGTGTTGAGTGGAAAGGAGGTTCTCATCAACGACGTCTTTTATGTGCCGGGCTTGAGGAGTAACATTCTAAGTCTTGGGCAGCTGGTGGAGAAGGGCTACCGGGTCTTGTTGCGGGATGGCACCCTGGCCATGAAGGGACGGTCATGGGAAAGAAGTAGTGAGGGTAAAGATGACGGCGAACCGTCTCTTCACTTTGAGCATGGATGTCAAGGAGATGGCATGTCTCGCGAGGAATGAAGAAGAGGAGGAAGCTTGGTTGTGGCACCACCGGATGGGGCATCTGGGGTTCACAGGCCTGAAGTTGTTGTCTGGATCAAAGATGGTGGAAGGACTGCCTATGATCACACCTCCTCATAGGGTCTGTGAGGCATGCACCAAGGGGAAGCAGAGAAGAGAGACATTTGAGGGTGGCAAGTCCCGAAGGGCGACGAGGCCATTGGAGTTGGTTCACTCGGACATCGCTGGTCCATTTGAAATAACTTCAATCGGTGGAAGCAAGTACTACATCACATTCACCGACGACTTCAGCAGAAAGTGTTGGGTGTATTTTCTGAAGGAGAAGGCTGAGGCGCTGGAGAAATTCAAGGAGTTTCGGGCGATGGCTGAGAAGGAGAGTAGTCAACCGCTGAAAGTACTTAGAACGGATAGAGGTGGGGAGTACACCTCTAGGCTGTTCGACGAGTACTGTAGGCAATGGGGGATCTCTCATCAGCTGACGGCGGCCTACTCGCCTCAACAAAATGGCGTGGCAGAAAGGAAGAACCTCATAATCATGAACATGGCACGGAGCATGGTGAAGGGTAAGGGACTACCGAAGAAGTTCTGGGCGGAAGCAGTACAGGTGGCTGTGTACGTGCTGAATCGGTGCCCTACCAAGGGTGTGAAGTTCAAGACACCGTTTGAGGCTTGGAGTGGTTGGAAACCAAGTGTGAAGCACCTAAGGGTCTTCGGGTGTGTGGCTTATGCCCACGTCCCGGACCAAAGGAGGAAGAAGCTGGACGATCGAAGCGAAAAGTGTATTTTTGTGGGCTACGCTCCTACGAGCAAGGCTTACAAGTTATACAATCCTGAGACGGAGAAAGTCATCATCTCACAAGATGTGGTATTTGAAGAAGGAAGCTGTTGGAGCTGGGATGAGGCGGTGAAGAACATCAAGGGGATGTTTTTCGAGGATGATGAAGAAGAAGGTGGAGGAGAGGCCGAAGCGGAGATGGGTGGAGCGGAGCCACCATCACCACCAAGCGGAAGTTCAGGGGGAGCTCTCACCCCTTACTCTAGTGGTGCGAGCATGAGTGGAAGCAGCCCTGGAGGAACAAGTACCAGTGGGAGCAAGGACTACCGTCCTCAGCCCAGGATGCGGAGGCTCGATGAGATATATGAGGAGACGGCACCGGCACTTAACAATTTTTCTTTGTATTGTCTATTAGCAGATGTCGAGCCGTGCTCCTATGAGGAAGCTACCAAGGAGAAGAGTTGGAGGAAGGCGATGGATGCGGAGATCGCTTCCATAAAGAAGAACGAGACCTGGAAGTTGGTCGACCCTCCTGCAGGCCAAAAACCCCTCGGGGTGAAGTGAGTGTACAAAGTAAAGAAGAACAAGGATGGCGGAGTGGTGAAGGGCTATAGACAAGTCCAAGGCGTGAACTATGATGAAGTGTTTGCCCCCATAGCGCGTGTTGACACCATCCGGTTGATCATAGCGCTAGCTGCTCACCATGGTTGGAGAATCATGCAGATGGACGTGGTCTCGGCATATTTGAACGGGTACTTGGAGGAAGATGTGTACATCGAGCAGCCTCCAGGGTACGTTGTGAAGGGGCAGGAGAGAAAAGTCTGCAAGTTAGATAAAGCACTCTACGGACTGAAGCAAGGGGCAAGAGCGTGGAACAGAAGGATAGATGCTTACTTGCAAAAGCACGGCTATCAGAAGAGCCCGCATGAGCACGCCCTCTACACCAAGGTGGACCAGGAGGGCAACATGATGATTGTGTGCCTCTACGTGGACGACATGATTTTCACGGGAAACAATGCTGCTATGTATGAGGAGTTCTGGGGCATGATGAAGAAGGAATTTGAGATGACAGACTTAGGAGAGTTGAGCTACTTCCTAGGGGTGGAAGTGAAGCAGGGAAAAGATGGGATCTTCATATCCCAGAAGAAGTACGCAGAGGAGATCTTGAAGAAGTTCAGGATGGAGGATAGCAAGCCTATCTCCACTCCTGCTGACTCAGGTTTGAAGCTGAAGAAAGATTCTAAGGAAGGAGCAGTGGATTCTACCCTATTCAAGAGTTTGGTGGGCAGTCTACGCTACCTTACCTTCACCCGACCGGACATCATGTATGCGGTCAGAATGGTGAGCAGGCATATGGAGGAGCCAAAGGAAGACCACTTCACGGCAGCGAAGAGGATCCTGAGGTACATCAACGGGACCAGAGGCCATGGACTGAAATATGCTACTGGAGAAGAACTGACACTGGTAGGATACTCGGATAGTGACTACGGCGGGGATGTGAACGATCGGAAGAGCACTTCTGGATATGCCTTCAGCATGGGAACAGGGGTGTTCTCTTGGAGCTCGAAGAAGCAGGCAACGATAGCTCTATCGTCCTGCGAGGCTGAGTATATTGCAGCAGCAGCTGGCACCTGCCAAGCCATCTGGCTAAGGAATCTGTTGGAGAGTTTGCAGCATGCAGTGGATGGGCCAACGACTATGATGGTGGACAACATATCGGCCATCCAGCTCGCGAAGAATCCCGTGCTACATGGACGTAGCAAACATATCAAGACAAGGTATCATTTCCTAAGGGAGCAGGTAGAGTTGAAGACAGTGGAAGTGAAGTATTGTCCGACCGGAGAGCAAGTCGCGGACATCTTCACCAAGGCGTTGAAAGTGGACACGTTCCTGAAGCTCAAAGGCAAACTCGGCATGTGCTGCCAAGTTTGAGGGGGAGTTTTGTTGGACTTTGACAGGTTGACCGGGCCCCACATGGTTGGTAGAAGTGCACTCATTTATGATTACTTTTAATGTATGGGAGAGAGAGAATGTAATAAATGGGTAGATGGAAAGTTGTATTTATTAGGAGAGAGGTTTTGGGTGTTTTGCTTTGCCTATATAAAGGCCCCCCTTTTGTACTTATTTTGATTGATGAATAGAGAGATAAACTCTCAAACTCCTTGTTCCGTTTTAGAGAGAGAGAGAAGCGCCGCAGCGCTAGTGTGGTTTTCTGTCCGGGCGGCTAGAAGTAGAAGCCGTGCGGTTTGGTGAGCACGAAGCGAGAAAGAACTCGCAGCCTGTGCGACCCGCGCTTTGGTGATCTCGGCAGGAGGAGCTCGCGCTGGTGTAGCTCTCGCAGGTGGAGCTCGCGCAGGAGCAGGTCGCGAATAGACCGATCTCGCCACGCGAGTTAGGCGGTCAAGCCGCGAGTGGGGTGCGGTCTCGCCTGGTGGTTTAGGCGCGAGGTGGTAAAGGCGACCTCGCTGGGTTGTGGTCGCGCGTGGAGGCGGGAGCTCGCTCGCGCGGGGTGGTACTCTCCTATAGTGGGAGGTCGCGCGGTTTGAGGCGGCGGTCTCGGTTTCGGGTGTTGAGTTTTTTTGGTGGCAAGTGAAATTGTTCGTGGAGTTGGGATTGAGAGCGGGAGCCCATACACGTTTCCAACAAGGCCATAATGAGTGGCTACCTCAAAGAATCTCGCAGTACATGATAGAAGCTCTTTGCAGCATCACAATCAATAAGAGAATAGTTTCCCGCAAAGCTAGCCAGATGAAAAAATTCTCGTTGATACTCCATCACTGAGAGGTTCCCTTGACGGAAGTGAAGGAGTTTCTCTTGCATCTCATCTCTATCCACTGCAGGAATAAAGTGATCCAAGGAACAAAGACAGCATAATCCTCAAGCAGAGTTAATACTAAAGTAACAACCATATCTTTTGGGCACCTCATACCCATAAGAAGTTCTTGAACCTTGTTCAACCATTCTTCTGTCTTTGCTGCTATCTTTGTACCCTTGAAAGATGGAAGAGACAATCTCCTGAAAACACTCATCGATTCAGTCAAAGGCACCGGTAACTAGGTAGTCCTATGATTTAAGGAAGCACTGAAGGTCTCAAGAATAACTAAGAGAGTTTGTCTCATCTTGATCTGATGGAAAGGAGTAGAAGTAGGAGGATAAATTAATGGTGCATGTGGGACAAGCTCTGGAGGTATAGGAGGTTGTGGATTTCCTAGTATAGTAATGGGTGTTGGAGCACGATTACCCTGAACGGTAGCTTCCGGGATCTATGGAATTAACTGAAAAATTAGGTCTCACACAAAATTTTTAGACAAAATACTTTTCATAATTGAGAAAAATATGTTGTAATTCTGTGATCACCGTAATGGTCCACCAGCTTCCACGAAGTTTGTCCTGGAAGAATCTGGATGAACTTATGCTAGTAACTTACATACTATAACAATAATTGGAGGAAGCTAGTGTAGGTGTATATTCGGACGAATAACGGGCTCGGGGGCTTTGCGCGTATAAACCCTAGGTTTTCCCTATATATACCTAGCTGGGGACAACGGGGAGTAGGTTCCACCTTGACCTTCCTCCGGATATTTCGAGCGCCTTTCACATCCTCGAAACACTCTCCCTCTGGTGCTCGTTCGCGATTCTAGGGTTCGCCTTCGTTCCCGAGAGTCGCAGCCGTTCTCCTTTGTTTTTCGCGACTGTTTTTTCTCCGCCTCCTGCTTCCTTCGCCGACGGCAGAACGAAGGAGCAAAGAGCTCATCGTCGCCCCTTTTAGCCGCCTACAAAGGGCTCGCCGTCGCGCTCGCTTTCGCGGAACAAAGAGTTCGCCGTTCTCAGCATCCTGATCGTCGATCGCTCCTGGGCCTTTCGCGTCCCCTTGAAGCCGCCTGCTTGGGCTCGTTGTCACGTTCGCCGCCGCTGAACAAGAGCTCGTTGTCGCGTCTTCCCCGCCGCGGATCCAGGGTTTCCGTTCGACGATCGCCCGTTCGACGATCGCTTAGCAAATCTTCGGTCGACGATCGCCCGTTCGACGATCGCTTAGCAGATCCCGGTCGACGTTCGCCCGTTCGACGATCTTCGGTCGACGTTCGATGATTCCCGGTCGACGTTCGACGATCGTTCCCCGGTCGACGTTCGACGATCCCCGGTCGACGATTCCCGGTCGACGATCCCCGGTCGACGATTCCCGGTCGACGATCCCCGGTCAACGATTCCCGGTCGACGATCCCCGGTCGACGATTCCCGGTCGACGTACGACGATCGTTCCCCGGTCGACGCTCGACGATTCCCGGTCGACGTTCCACGATCGTTCCCCGGTCGACGTTCGACGATTCCCGGTCAACGATTGTTTTTTCCGTTCGACGATCGCTTTCTTTTTTTTCAGTCGACGATCGCCGTTCCAGTGGAGCCGATCCAAGGTTGCTGAGCTAGTGTAGCCGTCTCCATTCCGCTCTCTCTTGTGTGCTGGGTTTTTCTTGGATCCAGTTAGGGATTGCAAAGCAAGTCAAGATGAGGAACTCCAGCCTCTCCTCTCCAGTGCCCATGAGCAAATTGGAGAAGTTCACGGCCACAGAGTTCAACGATTGGAAGTTGAACACCCAGTTCGGGATGAAATATCTGAACGTTTTCTACACCATCAAGTCTACTCGTGTTGACGTTGCTGGGACTGAAGATGAGGCGCATTGGGTCGAAGATGAGGACTTCTGCAGGGATTACCTGCTGAACTGCCTCTCCTCCAGCCTGCCCAAGAACTACATCAAGATGCAGTCTGCTAAGGAGATCTGGGAAGCACTGGAGGAGCACTTCAAGCAGTAGGAGGACCTCTCCAAGGCTCATCTGGTGGACAAGTTCCACTCCTTCAGTTTCGACGAGGAGAAAGCCATTCTCCCTCAGGTATCCGAATTTGAAAATTTGGTTGATTCCCTGCATAGTGAGTCTATTAGTCTGCCAGATAGTTTTGTTGCGGGCACAATTGTGTATAAGTTGTCATCCTCGTTGTACAATTTCAAAACGGAGATGTACCGCAAGAAGATGCAGGTTGGTCTGAACGACCTCAAGCGTTTCATACGCATTGAGGATGAGAACAGGACGAAGCACGCCTTGGAAGCTGTTGGTAAGCAGAAGGCTGCTGCCCACATGATTTCAAGCTCTAAGCGTGCTCCTCCCCCTCACAAGACCAAAACGTCTCGTAGTAGCCCCCAGGTTGCAGGACCGAGTAGACCCTCTAAGAAATTTAAGGGTAAATGTTTTAACTGCAACAAGTGGGGACACTGTGCATCTGACTGCAAGTTACCGAGGAAGGAAAGGACTAAGGCACCACAAGAGGGCAACCAGGCCCATCTGGTTAGTCAAGCTGAGCCATCCGACTTTGTTGCCATGGTCGGACACGAGCAGACCAACACGGAGTGGTTCCTGGATTCCGGGGCAACGTGCCATGTTTGCAACAATGTTAATCTCTTGACAGGGCTGAAGAATGCAAAGGAATCAATGACTGTAGCAGATGGAGGCACAGCTGATGTATTGAAGGTGGGGAACACAACTCTGATGCTCTCCTCAGGTAAGTCTTTACTTTTAAAGAACATAAAATTTATTCCTTCTTTATTTGTTAACTTAGTGTCTATTAGTTTGTTGTGTGATGCTGGTATGTCAATTACCTTCTGTAGCGGTAGAGTGACTCTGTCAGTTAACTCTCACTACTTTGGATGTGCTTACGTCCAAAATAGGAAGTACCGTCTGAGTCTAGCAAATGAGGTAGTGCAACAAGTTCAATTGAATTTAGTTAGCCCTAGGACTCTACATGAGAGACTAGGACACGTAAACTACAGGAAAATGTTCTAAGTCGCTAGAACTCGTCAGATCACATTAGACACTAAGTCTCCTCTTGGAAAATGTGAAGTGTGTGCTCAGACTAAGATCACTAGGAAACCTTTTGGCACGGTTACTAGGAGCACAACACCTCTTGAGCTTATACATTCCGATATTTGTGACTTTAAGAGTTTTGTCACTAGAGGTGGAAGGAAGTATATGATCACGTTCATAGATGACTGCACAAGGTTTTGTCATATTTCGTTGTTTAAAACTAAAGACGAAGCGTTTGAAAAATTTTGTCTTTTCAAAACCAGGGTAGAAAACCAATTAAGCATGACCATAAAGAGATTTAGGAGTGATAGATGAGGAGAATATATGTCCAGTGAGTTCAGATGCTTCCTTGCTTCACAGGGCATCATAGTAGAAACCACTGCTCCTTACTCCCCCCCAATCTAACGGCATAGCCGAGCGCAAGAATAGAACGTTAACAGAAATGTTGAACTCTATGTTGCACTGCAGGCATGCCTTCCGCTTATTGGGGAGAAGCAGTCTTGACTACGAATCACATTCTGAATAAAGTTCCTCATGCTAAGTTAGAGGTTACACCCTACGAGCTTTGGTTTAAGCGACCCCCGTCTTTAACTAGACTTAAGACCTGGGGCTGTATAGCCTATGTCAGGGTTCCTGACCCTAGACGGTCTAAGGTTGGACCTAGACCAATACATGTGTCTACTTAGGTTGTGCTGAAGATAGTGTTGCAGATAGGTTCCTTGATATTTCTAATAATATCATCATCGAATCTAGGGATGCAGTGTTCTTTGAGGATAAATTCCTCAAAGATAAGAACCTAACGATCCCAGGTATGCAAGCAACTATTACTGAGGAAGATCTTGCATCAGTACCGAGCACCTCCTATTCCGTTCTGGTAGATAACTCTGGCCTAGAGTTTAGGAGGACTTCAGTGAGAGAGAGAACCCCCAGAACCTTCGGTAGTGATTTTGTCACTTACCACGTTGAGGATGATCCATCTACCTTTAAGGAAATGATGAGATCAAGGGATTCCCTACTCTGGAAAGAAGCTATTGAGGATGAGATGACCTCTCTCCTTCAGAACAGCACCTGGACGTTAGTTGATAAGCCAACAGGGGCTAAAACTGTAGGGTGCAAGTGGGTTCTGAAAAGTAAGCTAAATCCCGATGGTAGCGTAGCTAAGTATAAAGCACGTCTGGTGGCTAAAGGTTTCACACAAGTAAGCGGAGTCGACTATTTTGATGTCTACTCACCCGTGTGTCACTTAGCAACCATTAGGGTTCTTCTTGCTATTTCGGCCATTGAGAACTTTGTAGTTCATCAAATGGATGTTAAGACTGCGTTCTTGAACGGAGATCTGACCGAAGAGATCTACATGCGTCAACCTGAAGGTTTCATCGTAGACGGTCACGAAAACAAGGTCTGTAAGCTATTAAAGTCGTTATACGGATTAAAACAAGCACCGAAATTATGGCATGAGAAGTTTGACTATATTGTAAAGAACATGTGATTCATGTCGAGTCTCTCGGACAAATGTCTTTACATACGTCATAGATCAGACAAAGTCGTCATAATATGCTTTGAAAGATATGGTACCTAAACACCTAGAGGGGGGGTGAATAGGTGACCTAATCCTTTTCTAACTTTGTTGGCAGCCAAACAGTTATATCACAGATTTCTAAGTAGTCTATTACAGCAATCAGCAAAAAATCAAACATACACAGCACATTCACAGCTCAGCACACAATGATTTATAGTGGTTCCCCAATCTTTGGGTACATCCACTTTCCCCCTTCGCCTATCTAGCAGTGTACTAGATTCGGCCAAACTTATCCACTGTCTCAGAACCCAAATAGGTTCCTACACCTCAGGCCCAAAGCCTTACACCTCAGCTTTCTCCAAAGCCTACACTCAGCCACAAAGGCCTACACTCAGCCACCCAGGCCTACACTCAGCCAATCAAGTCCTACACTCAGAGTTCTTCAACTCCTACACTCAGGCTCTCAAGCCTTACCCTCAGCCTTTATAAATTTAGGCTTACAATGCACTCAGATCCAAAGATCCTACAAGTTAAAATAGTATTACAATAAATAACTCAACAACTCAGAAAATAAGAGGGAGTTGTGAGTTTCTTGCTGAGTTCTTGGAAGAACTCAGATAGATCCAAACTGACTTAGCTTCCTTCAAAGCTTCTTGAGTAGAACTGAATAAGTCTGAATCCTCTGCAGTTGTTCCTTGACCTCTGCTTCTTAAGATCCAGATGCCTCTGAATCCTTCTTCTCAGCCTAGTTCCAAAGACTGAATTCTTGATTGGAGCTCTCTCTCTCCAACTTCTTAGATCTGCAGTTGGACTGACAGATCTTCTTGTGTTGATACTCTGTGTACCACTTTTCTGATTACTTGAATAATCTGATCAATTACTTCAAATAGCTTCAACAACAACTTCTGTAAACTGTGAGTGCCTATTTATAGGCATTCTTCATGGTAATCGGCTGGTCCGGTTCATAACAGACTTCTGACTTCCCTGACAGTTGCTGTAGACCGGCTGGATCGGCAGCTGTCATGTCAACCAGTCACTTCTTGAAATTCTCTAACTGTCAGATAGTGTCGAGACTTTCTGTTCTTAAGTGTCGATACTTATAGACCAAGTGTCGACACATGCTGTGTAAGTGTCGACACAAGTCTACAAGGTGTCGACACAACTCCTTGTATGTCTCGACACAGATTCTTCTGCATGTGTCGACACTGAAATTGAGTGTCGACACAAGTACTTGTTCTTCATTCTTTAACTGTATTCTTCTAAGTGTTGACACATCTCTTTTGTGTCGACATAACTTCTTGTGTTGAATCTGTCAAGTGTCGACACTGCTTCTTGGTGTCGACACAAGTCTTCAATATAGATTCTTCAGCTGAGTGTCGACACATTCCCTTAGTGTCGACACTTGTACTTAGAATATTTTTGTAGATATTTCTGTTCTTTGCTAAGTGTCGACACAGCTCCTTGTGTCGACACTTTCTACAAGTGTTGAGTCTTTAGCTAAGTGTCGACACATTGTGCTGGGTGTCGACACTTACTTCAAGTGTTGATTCTTCTGGTAGTGTGTCGACACTTGTGCTGAGTGTCGACACATTCTTCAATTGCTGACTCTCCTGCATAGTGTCGACACATTGTGTTGAGTGTCGACACTTACTTTAAATGTTGACTCTTCTGCATAGTGTCGACACATTGTGTTGAGTGTCGACACTTGTACTTGGACTCTGCAGACTTTTGCTGAGTGTCGACACAGCTCCAAGTGTCGACACTTTCTGGTGTAGACACTGCTTCACTGGGTGTCGACACAGCTCCTTGTGTCGACACTTTCTGTCTGCACTTTTCTTCACTGAGTGTCGACACATCTCCAAGTGTCGACACTCTTTGTCTGGTGTCGACTCTTCATCCCAGGTGTCGACACAATGACTCCAAGTGTCGACACTGCTTGTCTGGGTGTCGACACAAGCTTTCTCAAGTGTCGACACTTTCCCTCTGGGTGTCGACACATGGACTTAGAAAGTTTTAGCTTCAGTCCAGTGAATACCTAACCTGCACAAGTAACTCAAACATACATCAAATACATTATGATGTATATCATTGAGATGGGTGAGGCTTCTTCAAATCAGATACATTTGACCAATGTACCCAACAATCTCCCCCTATTTGGAGAAGTCATAACCCTTAGTCAATGTTATACACCATTCATAATTAAAAATTACAAAATGATGAAAAGCAGATTATAATCAGCAGGGTTAACATGAACATGTAAAACTTCACACATATACACATTCAACATTCCAGAACAAATAAGAAACAAACACATTTCAGAACAATCATACTATATTTATCATATATTGTTCTAACATTGTTCCTTATACATTTTCAATGTTGTACAAAAATGTTTTTCATTTAAAAGATTACAACAAGCTTCAAGTTTAATTCCTAATCTATTTCTGATCAGGTTCTTTGATAACAATTCCTTTTCCAGCTTTAACTTGAGCTTTGACAGCAGCAGTAGTAGTAGGCTCAGCATCAGCAGGCTTCTTGCCTTTTGAGTCCTTCTTCTTTTGTTCTTCAGCCTTGATTTTCTGTCTCTCAAAATAATGATAGGGCTTAGGAAAGTACTTGCTAGGCTCCACTGCAGTAGGAGGTAGCTTTCCTAACTTAGCCTTTCTTCTATACTGGACAATGGCTTCCTGCCTGATCTCATGCTTCCTCCATTCAGCTTCTGAGAACCACTTGTTTCTATCAGTAGTGTTGTCTTTAGCAGCTTTCCAGGCAGTTAGAATGATATTTCTAGAGGTAGGGCTCCACTGTTCAAAATCTGGCTTTTGTTCTGCTAGTTCCCTAAACCTCTTCTTTGACAACCTTGTCTCTTCTTCTTTGTCCAAAGCCTCTTGCATAGCTGCTGTTATAGGTTGAACAACCTTTTCTAAATGGACATTGTCCTTGCCCCCAGATGGGCTATACATAATGCTCACCTCTGCATGAATCATTTCAAAATCTGGAGGTGGATAAATGACTTGAGCTACTTCTTATGGCTCACCTCCAAAATAGGCAGGGTTCAGTCCAGATTCAGCAACTTCATTGTCATCACACAGGGGAGGATATCCAAGTGTAGCCCTGATTGAATTTGATATCCATTGTGCATGCTCAGAACTTGCCTTGACTAACACTCTCTCCCCCTTTATGACTTCTTGGGCCACATGGTCTCTTACATCATCCTTTTGGAATCTAATCTGACTATCCAAATACCTGATTCCATCCTTAAAATAAGGTCTAAGCTTTGTAAGTTGTTCAGAAATTGCTTTCTGGGAATCTTGTATAGCAGTTTTGACAGCAGTAATCTCTGCTTGAAAGATTTTATCAAAATCAGCCTTTGCAGCAGCAGCAGATGTAGATGGTTCAGCAGACTTATTCTTCAATTCAGTGACTATAGCATTGTGGGAGGCAGTTAAATTATCATTCATTCTCAACTGATTCTCCAGCACATAGCCTTGCTTCAGTGCTATATCATCTACTTGAGACTTTATCTTCTCTTGGTGGATTGCCAGATA
The DNA here is from genome assembly GCA_039583875.1 of Platanthera guangdongensis. NCBI lineage: Eukaryota > Viridiplantae > Streptophyta > Magnoliopsida > Asparagales > Orchidaceae > Platanthera > Platanthera guangdongensis. Next base: position 182,218,673 of record CM077148.1, read on the forward strand.
GACCACTGCATTACCACCCTTTGAAAAACATTCAGTCATCTCCTTTTTATTAAGGTTCATTTCAAACCTTATTGACTTGATTTCCTGTGCCAGATCAAATTGTAGGGACTTGTGCCCTTCATCAACATAAGTCTCTATAGCCTTCCTTTGCTCATCCAGCTTGATCTGTAGTGCAATCAGTAAAGCACTATAGTCAGCAGTTGGAGCTTGCTGAACTATAGGCTGTGGGGCAATGGATTGAAGGGCTTTCTTGTAGCTCTGACTTCTTCTTTTGAATACAAACAATTTCTTCTTCTTAGCCCTAGCACTCTCCTCATCTTCAGAGGCAGAAGTGCTGGCAATATCAACCCTGTCCTTAGGGCTTTCTGGCCTTTCAGTCTGCACAGCAGGTGCTTGCTCAGTTTCCAGCCTAATAGGCTCTTCCATAACTGTCATGTGCTCCCCCTCAGCAGCAGCACCCTTCTCTTCAGCAGCAGCAACCTTATCCATGTTTAAGTCTTCTTGATCTAGATTAAGAAACAGATCTTCCATGGTAAACTCAACTGGAGACTGTGCAGGAGAAGTACTGGGTTCATCAACTACTTTATCAGGAATCACTTCTAGTATAACTGATGTGTCTTGAAGAACAACATCTGGTTCTTGGCTTGGCAGCTGAGTGTGCTGATGGACATCAGACAAATCAGAATCTACTACAGAAAAATTGAAAGTATTAAGGTCAACAAGTACCTCTTGGATGAGGATGGTGGCTTGTTCACTCTCCAGGGTAGAGGGTTGTTCTACAACTGAAGGCTCCCCCTGGCTGTGATCCCTATGGATGGGGCTAGCTGGAGGCAGCTCCCCCTGGATCTCAGCTACATCTTGAGGAGCAGGAGTCTTCTCTGCAGCCACTTCTTCATGGTCATCAGGTGTGAAAACAACCTGTTCTTCACTATCAGAACTGCTGGAGGACTCTTGTGTCACAGCAGCAGTCTTTCTCTTCTTCCTGGGAGGAGTAACTTTCTCAAAAACTGGCTTCTCAGGGGTAGGCATGTCCTTTGACAACACCCTTTCCCATCTAGAGAATATCCTTGAATCCATCTTCCTCATGTGATTGATCTTACTTCCAACTGCATTGCTCATCACCTCTGGTATTGTACCAGCAAGGTAGAGACTTAGTATTCTGCCCAGGTTGGGCTTCTTCAAGCTCTCCTTGATTTTCTCATACACCACTTGAGACCAATCTGTTTTCAAGGTGAAGATGATTCTAGTCATAATTTCAAACATGGAGGCAGACACCCTGTCATGCCCTCCAGTCTTACTGAGAATAACCTTTCCCACTATTTCAGACATGAATTTCCCTTGATTATTCATGCCTTTCCTGTTAAAGACTGATCCTACCTTCATCTTTGGATCCAGTCCACACCAAGTAAGAGCTTCCCTGGTCTTTGAAGCAGTTACTTCCTCTTCATCATGTGCTTTAGGTAGCTGGAGTACCTTTCTCAGATTCTTTGGTGAAACTTTGACCTTAGTCCCATGAACTCTGGATTTGATCCTGAATCCAGAGTCATCTACAGCAGCTTCATGGAGGAATTCAAAAACTTCCTTTTTCCAAATCTTCGTTGGTTCTGAAGTCAAGTATTCCAATCCAGAATCGGCAATTAGGGTTACTACCGCCTTGAGTTCTTGATCAGCTTCATCGAATGCACCTCGCACGAGCTCATAGTCTTCGTTAACATTCTCCTCGAGCTTGGGAGCCATTAGGGTTTGGAGATTTAGTCTTGAGAAAAGAGAAATGTCGACACAAGAGTTTTGGTCTCGAAACTTTGAAAACGTGTCGACAATCAAAGACAGAACCCTATTTATACCTGTCTAATTTTGAAGATGAACAGGCGGGATATCTAGCTTAACATGTGTCGACACTGGCAATAAGTGTCGACACTTACTTATAATGTCTCGACACATATGGGTCGACACAAGTTTAGTCAACAGATATTATGTGTCGACACATGTTTATGTGTCGACACCACTCTACTCGACGAATAGTCGAGACTTTACTTAGAAAATTCTGAGTAAAACTTAAGTGTCGACACCACATTGGATGTGTCGACACCTACTCGACATGTGTCGACACTAATATTCTGAAGTGTCGACACCAACTTCCTAGATGTGTCGACACCTTTTTCCTGAAGTGTCGACACTTTTATTCTGTGTCGACATAGACTTGTCTATGTGTCGACACCTTTTTACTTAGTCAATTTTCTATTCTGTAAACTTAGTCTAAGTTTATCATACCTAGTTCAATTTTGAATCTATTAAACTTAGCTTCTTCTAAGGGCTTAGTAAACATGTCAGCTATCTGATTATCAGTTTTAACATATTCAAGTGCAATATCATTTCTTTCTACATGCTCCCTAAGAAAGTGATATTTAATCTCAATATGTTTTGTTCTACTATGAGATACAGGATTGTTAGCTATTGAAATAGCACTTGTAGAATCACAGTAAAGTGGAGTTCTACTTACCTGAAATCCATAGTCCACTAGCTGATGTTGAATCCATAGAAGTTGAGCACAGCAACTTCCTGCAGCTACATATTCTGACTCAGCTGTGGAGATAGCCACACTAGTCTGCTTTTTGCTGCTCCATGAAATTATTCTTCCACCTAGGAATTGACAGGTTCCAGTTGTGCTCTTTCTATCCTCTTTGCATCCTGCAAAGTCTGCATCTGTATAACCTGTTAGATCAAAATCTCCATTCCTAGGGTACCAGAGGCCTAGATAGGGAGTGCCCTTTAGATATCTCAATATTCTTTTGACAGCAGTCAAGTGAGACTCTTTAGGGCAGGCTTGATACCTGGCACAAACACGTGTAGCATACATAATGTCAGGCCTACTTGCAGTCAAGTATAGTAGGGAGCCAACTATCCCTCTATACAAGGTTTCATCTACAGGTTTTCCTGCATCATCCTTGCTAAGAGACATACTTGACCTCATAGGAGTCTTCATGGTACTGGATGAATCCATACCATATTTCCTTATGAGTTCTAGGGTGAACTTGGACTGACATATGGACAAGCCACTTTCAGTCTGTTTAACTTGGAGACCCAAGAAAAACTTTAGCTCTCCCATACTACTCATCTCAAATTGACTTTGCATAAGCTTTGCAAACTTTTTGCAAAGGCTACTTTCAGTAGACTCAAATATAATGTCATCTACATATATTTGGACAAGTATGACTTTGCCTCTAGATTCCCTAAGGAATAGAGTCTTATCTATTTTCCCCCTTGTGAACTTGTTCTCAATGAGGAAACTAGATAGGGTTTCATACCAAGCTCTAGGAGCTTATTTTAACCCATATAATGCTTTCCTAAGTCTATAGACATAATGAGGTTGAGTTGGATCAACAAAACCTGAAGGCTGCTCCACATAGACTTCTTCCTTAAGATTACCATTTAAGAATGCTGACTTGACATCCATCTGGTAAACCTTGAATACTTGATAGATTGCATAGGCCAAGAACATCCTTATGGCCTCCAGTCTGGATACTGGGGCAAAGGTTTGATCAAAATCAATACCTTCTTCTTGCCTATATCCTTTTGCAACCAGTCTTGCTTTATTCTTAATGATGACCCCTTGTTCATCTAACTTATTTCTGTAGATCCACTTAGTTCCTATAATATTGTGGTCTTTAGGTTTAGGAACCAGTTCCCAAACCTTGCACCTTTTGAACTGATTAAGTACTTCTTGCATAGCTTCAGTCCACTGTGGATCTTGTATAGCTTCTTCAAATTTCTTAGGTTCTATTTGAGACAGAAAACTAGAATATACTGCAGCATTCTGATTTCTGCTCCTTGTCTGAACTCCTTGTCTTGGATCTCCAATAATCAGCTCTACTGGATGATCTCTTAGATGCCTGTGGGCTGGAGGCATCCTAGCTTCAGGTTGAACTTCTTCAGCATCTGCATCATGTTGTACTTCTTGTATTTCTTCAGCTATTGGCACATGTAGTTCTCCCCCTGGACAACTGCTATTGCCTTCTACTTGCTGTCTTTCAGCAGGCATCTCTTCTATAGTAAGCTTGTCCAATTTCTTTGTCAAACCTGTGGGGCTGCATACATTGCTAGACAACTCATTGTTAATAAGTTTTGTCTCATCTAAAACTACATGCACTGTCTCCTCTACAACTTGTGTAATCAAGTTGTATACTCTATAAGCCTTACTATTGTTGCTGTACCCAACAAAAATTCCCTCTTGGGACTTGGCAGCAAACTTAGTTATGTAAGACTTCCCATTGTTAAGTATGAAGCATTTGCAACCAAAGATCCTAAAATAGGATAGGTTTGGTTTCCTGCCTTTCACTACTTCATAGGGGGTCTTGTTTAGTCTTTTAGTGATGGTAGCCCTATTTATCACATGGCATGCAGTGTTAACTGCTTCAGCCCAGAAATACTCAGGCAGTGATGTATCACTAAGTAGGGTTCTACCAGCCTCTATCAAGGTTCTATTCTTCCTCTCAGCAATGCCATTTTGCTGAGGTGTTCTAGGTGAAGAGAATTCTTGAAATATCTCAAAGTCTTCACATAGTTTTGTCATGCTTTTAGATTGAAACTCAGTTCCATGGTCACTTCTAATTTTGACCACAGTACTATTTAGTTCATTCTGAATTTGCTTGACAAAGCTGTAGAAGACACTAGGTGTTTCAGATTTCTGCCTTAAGAAGAACACCCAGGAAAACCTTGAGTAGTCATCAACAACTACAAAGGTATAGACCTTCCTACCTAAGCTGTGAACTGGCATTGGACCAAAGAGATCCATATGCAAGAGGTATAAGCACCTTACAGCATCTTTGTTCTCAATGCTTTTAAAGGTGGATTTGGTCTGCTTGCCCTTTTGACAAGCTGAGCAAATGCCATCTTTAACATACTTAACTTGAGGACCATTCCTCACTAACTCTTTGCTAAAGAGTTTGCTAATAGTCTTGTAGTTAAGATGAGCTAGCCTCTTGTGCCACTTGACACAATGAGAGACTGTCTCATCAGCTACAAGACAAACAGGAGAACCATTGTTCTCAATCATGATGTCTAGACAGTAGACATTCCTCTTTATATATCCTGTCAAAATGATCTCTTGATCACTTGACCTCTTGATATGACAACCATTTTTAACAAATGAGATGTCATACCCTACATCACTTAACTGACTTATACTTATAAGGTTGTGTTTCAACCCTTTAACATAAGCCACTTGAGTAATGGTAACAAGGTTTGAAGAAATGTTACCAAACTCTTTGATGATTCCTTTTTCAGAACCACCAAAGGTCACTTTAGGACCATTTTTGATTGGAATGTAGTCCTTCAGTAGTCCCCTTGTTCCAGTCATATGTCTGGAACATCCACTATCCAAGTACCATGTTGGGTATGGCCACTTGGATTCACCTGCAAAACAAATTAATGAACCTTAGAACCCAAAGTAAACTTGGGTCCTTGGTGATTATTAGTTTGCAACATGACACAGCTACCTACTGGCTTTCCACCAGGTAACTTGCTACTCAACTTGGCACTGGCATTGTGCCAACAATCCAAGGCAAAGTGGCCAACCTTGCCACAACACCAACATTCAAACTTATTGTACCTTTGCTTAGGTACAGACTTTGCTGTCTTAACTGCAGCTGACTGATTGAATGTTGGGGCCTTGCCCTTGGGCTTGGACTGATCCTGAACAGTCCTAGCAGGTTTAACAAAACCCAGTCCAGCCTTGCCTTTGTGATGAATAAAATCATCAATCAAAGGTAGAACTGATTTAGGCTTTGAAAACTTTGCAACCAGTTCTCTCTCTTTCTGAAGATTTGTCTCCAGTCTCTTAATTTGATCATTCTTAAATGTAATAGTACTCATCTGAATCACTGTAATGTGTTTCAGCCTGGCTACTTCATTCAGTTTTTGATCATACTGCTTCTCAAGGTCTGTTGCAGCAGCTTTTAGATTAGCAATTTCCTTTGCCTAACTTTTGGCAAGGGACTTGCTTTTCTTATAAGCCTGTAACAGCACCTTATATTCATCTATGAGCTGATGAATATCATTCTCAGACTCAGAACCACTTCCATCATTTGATGAAGATGATTCTGATTCTGAACTAGAACAAGAAACTGAACTTAGAGTTGGACTTTGTACCTGACTAGGTCCTGGCTGCTCCAGGATTTTGGCACTCTCAGTCAATGTCATCAGTCCTTGGCACTAGCAGTCTTCTTGTTCATAAATTGACTCCAAGATCTGCATAAATTCTTCTTCTTCTTCTTCAGCAAATAGCCCTATGTAGGCTTCATCATCAGTATCAGTGTTTGAAGAAGAAATATCTGAAAGATTCTTCTCATTCTTGGCAACAAAAGACTTCTCTTTCTTCCCTTTGAGGTGAGTCTTTTTCCTGTCACTGGATTCTTTTCTTTTCTCAGGACAATCAGCAATGACATGACCCTGTCTATTGCAGCAGTAGCACACAATCTTTGATCCAGTTGCCTTGCTTGTCTTTGTCTTCTTCCTGTCCTTCTTAGAAGGCTTTTTCTCCTGATACAAGACTTCTTTTCCCTTGTAAGTAGATGGTCTGGACCTCCACTGTTTCTTTTTCAGGAATTTCTGAAAGTGTCTAGTGAAGGCAGCAAAGTCTTCATCACTTTCACTGCTTGTAGACTTTGTACTGACAGACCCTTCTGACTCAGATTCAACTACCTCTGGAGGTGGAGTTGATGACTTAGTTCTGCATTTTCTGGGAACATCTGTCTTGAAGGCAACAGTCCTTTCCTTGTGCTCAGTCCTTGTTGATTTCTCCTCCTCTTTCCTCACTGTCAGCTGCATCTCATATGACAACAACTTGCCAAATAGTGTAGGAGGAGGAATTTCTCCCAACTTTGTCATTTCTCTTATGGCACAGATCTTGGTGTCCCAATTTTTGGTTAGGGACCTTAGGAATTTGTCATTTAGTTCATAGTTGCTGAACTCTCTTCCATAAGACATGAGTTCATTAACTATTCTATAGAACTTCTTGTAGCATTCAGTGATGCTATCTCCCTTGCCTTGCCTAAAGCTCTCATACTCTTGATTAAGCAAGGACTTCCTATCTTGCCTAACTTCTTCAGAACCTTCCATATAGATAATGAGGGTATCCCACATTTCTTTTGTTGTTTTACAGTGAATTAAGTTCTGAAAAGTTGCATCATCAATGGCACTCACTATTATGTTTTGTGCCCTCTTGTCCATAGTGACTAGGACAATTTCATCCTTGGTCATCTCAGAGAAATCCTTTGGAGTCCTCTGATTTGCATCCAATACTGAGATCTTCATTGGCACATAAGGCCCTTCCTTAATTGTGATGTAGATTCTTGGGTCTGAGGCCTCCATAAATAGCCTTACCCTTTCTTTTCAGATCCCAAAAATTTCCTTTCTACAAATAGGTAATTTCATGGAACCCAATTCTTTATGATTTTCAAAAGAACCCATGATTCTTGATTTTCTTGAAGCTGTTTTCTGACTTAGACTGTTTCTGCCAAACAGGATCTCCTTAGACTGTTAGTCCTTGTTTTGAGGAACCTCGCTTTGATACCACTTGAAAGATATGGTACCTAAACACCTAGAGGGGGGGGTGAATAGGTGACCTAATCCTTTTCTAACTTTGTTGGCAGCCAAATAGTTATATCACAGATTTCTAAGTAGTCTATTACAGCAATCAGCAAAAAATCAAACATACACAGCACATTCACAGCACAGCACACAATGATTTATAGTGGTTCCCCAATCTTTGGGTACATCCACTTTCCCCCTTCGCCTATCTAGCAGTGTACTAGATTCGGCCAAACTTCTCCACTGTCTCAGAACCCAAATAGGTTCCTACACCTCAGGCTCAAAGCCTTACACCTCAGCTTTCTCCAAAGCCTACACTCAGCCACAAAGGCCTACACTCAGCCACCCAGGCCTACACTCAGCCAATCAAGGCCTACACTCAGAGTTCTTCAACTCCTACACTCAGGCTCTCAAGCCCTACCCTCAGCCTTTATAAATTTAGGCTTACAATGCACTCAGATCCAAAGATCCTACAAGTTAAAATAGTATTACAACAAATAACTCAACAACTCAGAAAATAAGAGAGGAGTTGTGAGTTTCTTGCTGAGTTCTTGGAAGAACTCAGATAGATCCAAACTGACTTAGCTTCCTTCAAAGCTTCTTGAGTAGAACTGAATAAGTCTGAATCCTCTGCAGTTGTTCCTTAACCTCTGCTTCTTAAGATCCAGATGCCTCTGAATCCTTCTTCTCAGCCTAGTTCCAAAGACTGAATTCTTGATTGGAGCTCTCTCTCTCCAACTTCTTAGATCTGCAGTTGGACTGCCAGATCTTCTTGTGTTGATACTCTGTGTACCACTTTTCTGATTACTTGAATAATCTGATCAATTACTTCAAATAGCTTCAACAACAACTTCTGTAAACTGTGAGTGCCTATTTATAGGCATTCTTCATGGTAACCGGCTGGTCCGGTTCATAACAGACTTCTGACTTCCCTGACAGTTGCTGTAGACCGGCTGGATCGGCAGCTGTCATGTCAACCAGTCACTTCTTGAAATTCTCTAACTGTCAGATAGTGTCGAGACTTTCTATTCTTAAGTGTCGATACTTATAGACCAAGTGTCGACACATGCTGTGTAAGTGTCGACACAAGTCTACAAGGTGTCGACACAACTCCTTGTATGTCTCGACACAGATTCTTCTGCATGTGTCGACACTGAAATTGAGTGTCGACACAAGTACTTGTTCTTCATTCTTTAACTGTATTCTTCTAAGTGTCGACACATCTCTTTTGTGTCGACACAACTTCTTGTGTTGAATCTGTCAAGTGTCGACACTGCTTCTTGGTGTCGACACAAGTCTTCAATATAGATTCTTCAGCTGAGTGTCGACACATTCTCTTAGTGTCGACACTTGTACTTAGAATATTTTTGTAGATATTTTTGTTCTTTGCTAAGTGTCGACACAGCTCCTTGTGTCGACACTTTCTACAAGTGTTGAGTCTTTAGCTAAGTGTCGACACATTGTGCTGGGTGTCGACACTTACTTCAAGTGTTGATTCTTCTGGTAGTGTGTCGACACTTGTGCTGAGTGTCGACACATTCTTCAAATGCTGACTCTCCTGCATAGTGTCGACACATTGTGTTGAGTGTCGACACTTACTTTAAATGTTGACTCTTATGCATAGTGTCGACACATTGTGTTGAGTGTCGACACTTGTACTTGGACTCTGCAGACTTTTGCTGAGTGTCGACACAGCTCCAAGTGTCGACACTTTCTGGTGTAGACACTGCTTCACTGGGTGTTGACACAGCTCCTTGTGTCGACACTTTCTGTCTGCACTTTTCTTCACTGAGTGTCGACACATCTCCAAGTGTCGACACTCTTTGTCTGGTGTCGACTCTTCATCCCAGGTGTCGACACAATGACTCCAAGTGTCGACACTGCTTGTCTGGGTGTCGACACAAGCTTTCTCAAGTGTCGACACTTTCCCTCTGGGTGTCGACACATGGACTTAGAAAGTTTTAGCTTCAGTCCAATGAATACCTAACCTGCACAAGTAACTCAAACATACATCAAATACATTATGATGTATATCATTGAGATGGGTGAGGCTTCTTCAAATCAGATACATTTGACCAATGTATCCAACATGCTTGTACGTGGATGATATGCTGATTCTTGGTTCTGATCAATCTGTGGTGGATGACGTTAAGTCAGAACTAATGCAGACGTTTAGTATTAAAGACCTTGGTGTAGTTGACACTATACTAGGTATGTAAGTGAGCTTTGGGAAACATGGCATTTCCCTAAGTCAAAGCCACTACATCCAGTCCATGTTGGACATGTGGGGATACAGTGAACGTAAAGCGGCTGAGACACCATACGACTATTCTAACCGCTTAAAGCCCAATGATGGGGCTGCGGTTCGACAGTTAGATTATTCTAAACTACTTGGTAGCCTCATGTACGCTATGGTCTGTACGAGACCTGACATAGCCTTTACGGTCGGCATGTTAAGTAGGTTCACTAGCAATCCTGGCCAAGACCATTGGGATGCCCTCGATAGGCTGATGCGATATTTAAAGCACACCTGACAGTATGCTTTATGTTATAGTGGTCATCCTCCAGTTCTGAAAGGATATTCTGATGCATCATGGTGCTCAGAAATAAATGACAGCAAGTCCACTAGTGGATTTCTCTTCACACTAGGAGGAGCAGCTGTAGCCTAGAAGTCCAAGAGACAGTCGTGCATTGCACTCTCATCTATGGAATCCGAACTCTATGCTCTAGCTTCAGCTGGTGAAGAAGCAGAGTGGATAAGAGATTTGGTGATGGACATTCCACTGTCGAGTCTGAAACTGAGTTCTGTTGCAGTTTACTGCGATAATCAGGCTACTAAAACGATTGCTACGAACACGTTGTTCAATAGCAAAAGAAGGCAACTAGGGATGAAACAAGCCTGGTTGACCTCCCTTACGAGTCAAGGGATTGTGAACCTCGTTGATGTGATGTCAAAAGATAATGTTGCAGACGCCCTTACTAAAGAATTAAATAGAGCTCTCACAATCAAAACATCGGGGGAAATGAGATTAAAGTTCATAGAAATATGAAACTTTCCTCCAACGTTTATGTTTTGATACGTACGAGCCTATAGCTGTCAACATTCAAGCATCTAAATAGTAACAGACTGAAAACCCCAAATAACTTCTTGATGAAAACCCAAGATGGTTGGATGCTGGTTATTCCACACTTGATAACCTAACGTCCTCCCATTGTAAGTTGATTCAAGAGTTATTCAACTGGGAATTGAAAGTCGTTGTAAATGTTAACCTAAACATTATTGGTCACAGCACATTATTCCATATTTGATAATGTTGCACGTGATGTGTGCCCACATGTGTTGGTGAGGCACATAGTGATCCGTAATGAGTAAGGTAACATGACTAGTCCTAGTTAGACTGGATGAGATGCTGACAGAGTTACTTCACCGTTGCTAGAAGTGCTAAGCTCATTTAGTAAGAGCTAGTTTACTTTAAATGTTACTGCATATGTTTATGAATTCATAGAGTCTGACTCATGAAATTCCTTGCAGGCTACGATGGAGATTTTGGAGGAGCTGTAGACCTGGACATAGATGACGATGATCTACTAGATGAGTAGAATCATCAAACGTTCAATTCATGTTTTTGTTTGTAATAATTTTTCAGACTATGTTTTGGACAGCATCTGTGTGATGGTTTGTCGTTTAGGCAAAACCTCTATTTTGTTTTATTAGTATGATCTGTCCTGATTGTTTTGCTTAGTTTGGATTATTATTTTGTCTACACTCCAGCACCCCGAAACGTCACCGTTATTTGTCACGAATATAGGAGGAGATTGTAAGTGTATATTCGGACGAATAACGGGCTCGGGGGCTTTGCGCGTATAAACCTTAGGTTTTCCCTATATATACCTAGCTGGGGACAACGGGGAGTAGGTTCCACCTTGACCTTCCTCCGGATGTTTCGAGCGCCTTTCACAGCTAGAATTGGAACAACTTATAGCTGATCCTAGTCGTGGCTTATACCAACTATACAATCCCTCTCCCAAAACAACTCGAAAGTAGATTGTGTGTCTAGTGCAACTATCTTGTGGTGATACCATAAATCATGGCAACCCATCACCACGTGACGCTTACCATACCAACTAAATATCACAAACCACATCAGAGTATAAACAAGTGTACAAATATACAACAAAAGCCTAAATAGGAAGAGGTACCGGCATAAGAAAACCAAATAATCACAGAAACATACACAATCAGTCTTAGAGCAAAAAGTAGTTAAGTCCAAACACAGTGGCTATAAAACAATGCCCAAAACATAAATAAAATCAGTCGAGTATGATAATCTTCATGTCACTCACAACCATTGGACCATCAGACGAATCGGTAGAAGAGTCAGGTAACGGCGGTGGTGTTGGCGTCGTCCGAATAGCTCTCTTTCTACCTCGGTATGGGTTGAACCTCAAAGGAGGCACCCGTTGCAGGCTTGCTAATCCCTGCTCCTGTGGTGTTTAATTTTAAAATATTAGTTATCAAAAACTAAGTAACATCCTTCCGCCCCTCGGTATTCCTTAGGGAAAAAGGCAAATAGGGTCATATGACTTTTAGATCAACAATGGATTAAGTTATTTATTTAAGTTGTGAAGTCTAATCATAAATATGATAATACATAAAGTAACTTATTATGTGAAAGAGCTCATACTAAGTCATATAATAAAGATCCATGGTGAGTATAAACATAGGAATCATAACTTATCATATTATGACGCACATACACCGAATAGGTTAAGGGTCCAAGGTGATATTGCAATAATAAAAACAAATTAAGCCATCAAGTGAAGGTATATGAACAACGAGCATACTCAAGCTCCGCACTAGTAATCATCATGTACAAATGATTTATGATATATGTTGACACCAACAATCATATTAAGTAGGATGCAATCCTACGAACCTTGTCGTAGTGGCAAGATGACAATAGCGGTACGGTTAACTCTATTTCTAGGGAAGTAACGCGCAACTCGCAACGGGCAACAGGCTGCGCCAAGGGAGTGCTAAATACTAATTTGGTGGTTGGTGTGTTTGAGCGCTGGCGATGGTTGTCTTCTTCCTTCTTCCGCACACTTGGGGACTTGGCACGTAGGCGGCTTGAAGATGACCCGAGGGAGGAGTTCAGTAGAGCTCTGGCCTGAGGAAGAAGAAGACTCCGGAGCAAAAAAAAGTGAGAAATGAGGAGAACTGGAGCTCCTTTTATAGCCTCCAGGAGGTATTTATGGCGCCCCCCCCCCCCCCAGTAACTTAGTGGCTTAGTGGGTAGTTACTTGCAGATCGGACGGCAACGGATGCCCAGTAACGATCGGACAGTGGCCGACTCGCACGCGGCGGTGGCGGTTGACGGCGGCGGGCGACCGGTGGCGGACGGTCGGCGGGCGGCCGTGGGGGCCGGCGGTGGGCAGTCGCAGCGGTCGGCGGCGGGCGGCTGGAGGCGGGCGTGCGGCGCCCGGCGGTAGTTGCTGAATGGATGGCCATCATGATCTCTCATATTATGATGTAGATCATGGGGGAGTGGGTTGACTAGTCAAACTCATGATCTCCACAATAGGAGGGATTATGGGAGAGATGGCTAAGTGCACACCCATTCTTATATAATTGGGGTTCCATCCCCATCAATTGCATGCCCCCCAAATCGTCTGCTGTCGAAGGTTGGCTCTAGCGAGAGAGCAAGGATTTTCTCATATTCTCCTTGACTATGACGGCGTCCAGCGACAGGCCAGAAACATCAGAAAGCGGTGCCCGACGTGCCTCGATAATGACATATTAAAAAATTTCTGAGGGAGAGAGAGGGGGACGACAAGAGGAAGCGTCAGTACGCCCAAAAAAAAAGAGACGGCGAGGCGACGGCCAGTGCGCGGGCATGCGACGGCCGCGCTCGCGCCCGCTCTCGCGAACTGTTGCGCGTGCACGCTCGCCCAACGCACGCGGGGTCAGGGACGCGCGTGCGACAAAGTGCGCGCTCTCGCATGACTTGGTCCGAGAGCTGACCCCGTGGCCGCCCGCCGCCACTCACCACGGCCGCGGGCGGCCAGCCCCCGCGGCCGCCCGCTGACCGCCCGGCACCGACTGCCGGCCGCCGACCACCGCGGTCATCCGCCGCCTGCCCCTGCGGCCGCCCGCCACCTTCAACCGTCGTCTTCGCGTGCAAGTAGGCCACCGTCCGATCATTACTGGGCATCCGTTGCCGTCCGATCTGGAAGTAACCACCGACTAAGCCACTAAGTTAGTGGGGGCCCCATAACTTCCTCCTGGAGGCTATAAAAGGAGTCACAGGCCTCCTCATTTCTCACTTTTTTGCTCCGGAGTCTTCTTATTCCTCAGGCCAGAGCTCTGTCGAACTCCTCTCGCGGGTCATCTTCAAGCCGCCTACGAGCCAAGTCCTCAAGTGCGCGGAAGAAGGAAGAAGACAACCACCGCCAGTGCTCAAGCACATCAGCCATCAAGTTAGCATTTAGCACTCCCTCGGCACAGCCTGTTGCCCGTTGCGAGTCAGGGAATTCTCTCTCATCTCTAAGTTGTAACGAGGAGAGGCATGTTGCCTCGATTCCCCAAACGCCCTGTAACCGCGAGCAGATATTGGACTTTGACCGGCACAGATCCGGTTACGTGATTTTTTACCTAGTTGAGAGGTTTTTCCACGTTAAAACCTTTTGTGTCAATTCGCTCTTTTCACTGACTGTGTGCGCGCTCGACCGTCCCGAGAGTTAAGGAATGTCACTTTACAACAGAGTTAATACCAAAGTAACAACCATATCTTTTGGGCACCTCATACCCATAAGAAGTTCTTGAACCCTGTTCAACCATTCTTCCGTCTTTGCTGCTGTCTTTGTACCCTTGTAAGATGGAAGAGACAATCTCCTTAAAATACTCATCCAGTCAGTCAAAGGCACCGGTAACTGGGTAGTCCTCTGATTTAAGGAAGCACAGAAGGTCTCAAGAATAACCGAGAGAGTTTGTCCCTCTCGGTCTGATGAAAAGGAGTCGAAGTAGCAGGCTAAATTACTGGTGCATGTGGGACAAGCTCTGGAGGTACAGGAGGTTGTGGACTTCCTAGTATAGCAGTGGGTGTTGGAGCACGATTACACTGAACGGTAGCTTCCGGGATCTATAGAATTAACCGAAAAATTAGGTCTCACGCAAAATTTTTAGACAAAATACTTTCCATAATTGAGAAAAATATGTTGTAATTCTGTGATCATCTTAATGGTTCACCAGCTTCCACGAAGTTTGTCCTCGAACTCGAAGAATCTGGATGAACTTATGCTAGTAACTTACATACTACAAGAATAATTGGAGGAAGCTAGAATTTGCAACAACTTATAGCTGATCCTAGTCATGTCTTATACCAACTGTACACTCCCTCTCCCAAAACAACTCAAGAGTAGATTGTATGCCTAGTGCAACTATCCTGCGGTGATACCATAAATCATGGCAACCCATCATCATGTGACGCTTACCCTACCAACTAATCACAGAAACAAGTGTACAAATATACAACAAAAGCCTAAATAGGAAGAGGTACAGGCATAAGAAAACCAAATAATCACAGAAACATACACAATCAGTGGCTATAAAACAAATGCCCAAAACATAAATAAAATCAGTCGAGTATGATAATCTTCATGTCACTCACAACCACTGGACCATCAGACGAATCGATAGAAGAGTCAGGTAAAGGCGGTGGTGTTGGCGAATAGCTCTCTTTCTACCTCGGTATGGGTTGAACCTCAAAGGAGGCACCCGCTGCAGGCTTGCTAATCCCTGCTCCTGTGGTGTTTAATTTTAAAATATTAGTTATCAAAAACTAACATCCTTCCGCCCCTCAGTATTCTTTAGGGCAAAAGGCAAATAGGGTCATATGGCTTTTAGGTCAACAAAGGATTAAGTTATTTATTTAAGTTGTGAAGTCTAATCATAAATATGATAATACATAAAGTAACTTATTATGTGAGAGAGCTCATACTAAGTCACATAATAAGGGTCCATGGTGTGTATAAACATCGGAATCATAACTTATGATATCATGATGCACATACACCGAATAGGATAAGGGTCCAAGGTGATATTGCAATAATCAAAACAAATTAAGCCATCAAGTGAAGGTATATGAACAACGAGCATACCCAAACTCCGCACTAGTAACCATCATGTACAAATGATTTATGATATATGCTGACACCAACAATCATATTAAGTAGGTAGCAATCCTACGAACCTTGTCGTAGTGGCAAGACGACAATAGCGGTACGGTTAACTCTACTTCTAGGGAAGTAACGCACAACTCGCCCTAGGCCCTAATGTGCAGGTAAAACATGTACTAAGTTGAAGTAAATGGCAAAGTCAAATGCACAACACTGTGAATAACTCCAGTTTTAAAAGTGCAGAGCCTACCGAGGAAGAACACCTTAGAAAGTAGGGTAGGATTACCTCAAGACCCACTGCCTCTTAGAGCCACCTCTCAAACACCCTATCAATGTGCACTATTCAAAAGAGATGGAGGGACCCACCACGATATAATAACATCTATCACATTTTTTCTAGCAACTCATGCATGCACATGACTTTAAAGTACAAGACAAGGACATGTCTTAATCATGGATATAGCTATAACATGAGTACTAACCTAAAATTAAGAGATGAACATATCATCAATACTCCTAAGTTAATTGCATCATAACCATGATATAAGATATCGATTGCCAAAGAGTTCACAAAACCAACTCAAACATAAAGCATGATAAGCACAAGCAACTTCTTGTTAGTGATATTTAGTTTATGTCCGCTCGTGTCGGGTCCGACTCGGAACAGGTTTTTGGGTTCGTGTCGCTCTAGGGCTTGGCTCTACGCTGGAGGTACTATATATACCTATTCCAAACTTGATAGGGACATGTAGAATACTTTGAGCAGAGCCATTCCAACATTCTCAAAGTAGTCTTGCGCTCTGCTAGGGTTTTCTGCGCTGCTGTTCCCGTCCGCTCCCAGCGAATTTCCCGATCCCGTCGTCGCTGTGTTAGCGGTTCTTCTTCTGTTTGTGGATCGAAGAGGACTACTGTTCCTCTCCGTTCGTTCACGAGTCCACTGCCGCTCTGTTCGTGAAGCGAAGAAGGAAGGAGGAACCGGGATCGGCCTTTTTCCGCCGTTCGTTCTTGCGCCTTTTGCGACCTTCTCTGCGCACCCCGTCGCAAGCCGCTGCAGGTTAAGCAAAGAGATCAAGATCCAGATCTATTATTCATTCTGCCTGCTTAAGATTCAAATCTACTTCATTGTGAGGAGGATTCTGGTAATTAGATCTAGATCCAGATCTAGGTCCCTCCGCTCCCGTTCAGCGATTTTCCGATCCTGCCGCCCCCGATCTAGGCCAGTCGCTGGAAAATCCCGAAGAAGGAATTGCAAAACCCCGCTGCCGCCGCGATCCCATCGGGCTGTAGGTTTTCGCGATTCGTCTCCGCCAGAGTTTGCGATTTCGTCGGCGCTACTGTCCATCACGGGTTTGTCCCCGATCGTATACCTCCGCTGATCGTCAGTTCTTCCTCATTTTTCGCCAGCGTAGAGGAAGAGGACGCTCGGTCATGACAGAGAAAGCCCGTCGCTGAAGGATAAGAAGGGCCCGGTAGATCTGGTTTCCTTCTCGTCGGAGGTTGCCGTTCGGGAACAGTGTTGCTTGCCTGTAGATCTAAGTTTCTGGATCTGATTTCTGGATCTCGCTGGTCCTCCATTTTCCTTCTCGTCTGCTCAATCATTTGCAGGTCGCTTACTCCAATTTTGCCATTGAGGGAAGGGACCCGAGGAAAGTTTATAACCAGAGGAGTTTATCTCTGACGGCAATTATTATTATTATTTTTTTCTCTTGTATGAGGACCGTGATTTTCTTGGCTGGGAGGAAGGTGAAGCTGCAGAAATTTCCCCAGATCTTGATCTTTGGGTGCTTCTGCCAACTACAGTTTGAGTATAACACAAAAATTTGTGTCTTCTTCCAACATTTCCAGTCGAACATCTCTGGATTTATTTGTCACCGCTTGCTGCTTGGGTTTACTCCTACTTGTTGAAGATCTGAATTTGATCAGTGCCAAATAGCTTGGACCTAGCCTTCGACGAGTGCTCTCAGCTGGAGAAAAGGTGCAAACATATTTCTGGATTGGATCTAAAGGTCTTTCTGACATCTTCACACGACTCAGGTGACCTCGTTCTAGAATTTTTTTTTAATTTCTGTTTAAATCTAAAACTATGTCGAAGAAAAGCGCGCTCGACACCATAAAACTGCAATCGTTCGACGCCTCTGACTTTCTCAGTTGGAAAATTCAAGTCCAACTAGGAATGAAGGAACGCGAGATTTTCTACACTGTTCAGAGCGATTTTGCTTCTACCGTCGAGAACGTGGACGAGTACCAGTGGAACAAAGATGAAGATTTCTGCAGGGATTATCTGTTAAATTCTCTGAATCCGCGGCTCGCGTTGACCTACCACGCGTACAAATCTGCAAAGGAAATATGGGATCGCCTGAATGCGCATTTTCAGAAGGAGGAAGGATTGTCGAAGTCGCTCATTGGAGAGAAGTTCTTCAACTTCAGATTCAAAGCGGACGTGCCTATCACTTCTCAACTTTTGGAGCTGGTCAACCTTCGTCAGAAGCTGGATGATGATCATTCGAAGATGGACGACAGCCTCTTTGTGTATATGATCCTGAGTAAACTGCCTCCTGAATGGCTCTTTTTCAAGACCGAGATGCACCGACTGAAAGAGAAGATCAGTTTGGACGAACTCAAAAGGTTCATCCATATTGAAGACCAGAATATTGCTGGGAAGAGTTTGGAGCAGGTTGCGCAGCCTTCACAGGCTGTCAACTTTGTTTCACGTCCTAGTAAGCCTTCTCGAAAGCCCGCGGCACCCAAGCGTGACACTCCAGCACCGTTGGCGGTCAAAAAGCCTTCTCTCAAAAGGAAGAAGGGCAAGTGCCACAACTGCGGCAAATGGGGTCACTGGGCCGCTGAATGCAGGGGTCCGAAGAAGGTAAAGGAGGATGCCCCACAAAATGTGGCGCACATGGTGGTCGACAACTCCGATCCTAAGTCCTTCGTGGCTATGATTGGGAGTAGTCACCGCAGTGCGTCTTCTGAGTGGTGGCTGGACAGTGGTGCTACCTGTCATGTCACAAATGACAGGAGTCTTCTTTCTAAGGTGACAGCGGTCAAGGACAGAGTCGAGAACTGCAATGGAGGAGCGACTGATGTTACTCATGCTGGGACTGCAGAGCTTGTGCTCTCTTCAGGTAAAACTTTAATTTTGCAAAATGTTAAAGTAGTTCCAAATTTAACTAAAAATCTGATTTCCATAAGCTTATTAGATAAGGCTGGGATGACCTTCACTACTCAAAATGGTAGAATGACCTTAATGGTCAATTCACATTATTTTGGGTGTGTGTTTATGATCGATGGAATGTATAGACTTAGCCTAAATAACGATAGCATTAACCAAGTGAGTTCTAACCTCCTTGATCCCAAGTTGTTGCATAACAGACTAGGACATGTGAACTATAGAAAAATGCTAGACCTAGCTAAGAGTCAAAACATTCCCTTAGATCTGTCTATTCGATTTGACAAGTATGAGGTGTGTGCGCAAACCAAAATCACTAGAACACCTTTCAAGTCGGTGTCTAGAAGCACACAACTTCTGGAATTGATACATTCAGACCTTTGTGATTTCCGGAGTCATATCACTAGAGGGGGAAAGAAGTATCTAATTACCTTCATAGACGATTTTTCGAGATATTGTCATGTATTTTTGCTGAGATCGAAAGATGAGGCCTTTGAGACTTTTAAAATTTTTAAGTCTCGTGTGGAAAATCAGTTGAACCTTAAAATCAAGAGACTCAGAAGTGATCGAGGAGGAGAATACACTGCAACTGAGTTTAAGGAATTTTGTGCCTCTGAGGGCATAATCCTTGAAACCACAGCTCCTTACTCACCCCAGTCTAATGGCGTTGCCGAGCGTAAGAATAGAACTTTAACAGAGATGTTGAATTCTATGCTCCTAACAGCTGGCATGCCCAACTCTTTTTGGGGAGAAGCAGTTCTTACTGCGAACCACATTCTGAATAGAGTGCCTCACTCGAAACTCATTTCTATCCCGTATGAGTTGTGGCATGGTTATCCTTGTAGGTATGATACTCTAAAGACTTGGGGCTGTATCGCGTATGTGCGTTTACAAGACCTTAAGAGACCTAAGGTGGGACCTAGAACGACAACATGTGTTTATCTAGGTAGTGCCGCAGATAGTGCAGCCGACAGGTTTCTTGATCTATCCACTAATACAGTGATAGAGTCTAGAGATGCTATTTTTTTTGAACATAAATTTATCAAAGATCGTGGCTTAACCGTCCACGGGTCTACTGACGTGATTGCAGAATCTACTGTAGAACCTGAAGCTGGCCCCTCTGGCACTGCTCCCCAACCTCAAGAGGTGGAACCTGTTCCGGTTAGAACGTCTACAAGAGATAGAGTCCCTAAGAATTTTGGTGAGAATTTCGTCACCTACCACTTAGAGGACGATCCATTCTCCTATCAGGAAGCAATGAGATCTAGAGATGCGTTAATGTGGGCAGAAGCCATCGACGATGAGATGAACTCGCTGCTATAAAATAACACTTGGCATTTAGTTGACCTGCCGAAAGGAGCTAAAGTCTTAGGATGCAAGTGGGTACTGAAGAAGAAATTGCACAGTGATGGGTCTATAGCCAGATATAAAGCACGTCTAGTAGCTAAGGGTTATAAACAACAGGGGGGAATTGACTATTTTGACGTCTATTCACCTGTGTGTCACCTATCCACTATTAGGATTCTTCTTGACATAGCTTCTATCGAGAACCTTATAGTTCATCAGATGGATGTAAAGACAGTCTTCTTAAATGGAGAGCTTGATGAAGAGATCTATATGGCACAACCTGAAGGTTATGTACATAAGGATCTAAGAGACAAAGTGTGCAAGCTCGATAAATCGATCTATGGGCTTAAGCAGGCACCTAAGATGTGGCACATTAAATTTGATCAAGTGGTAAAGAGCGTTGGATTTCAGTCCAGTCTCTCAGACAAATGCCTCTACTACCGCTCGATGGCGAGTCAAACAGTCATCATATGCCTATATGTGGATGACATGTTGATTCTGGGTTCAGATCTTGCTGCAGTGAGGGATGTCAAATCCACTCTTGCAGAAGCTTTTGACATGAAGGACCTTGGTCCTGTGGATACCCTTTTAGGTATGAAAGTTAGAGTTGACAAGGGTAGAGTCACCCTTAGCCAGACTCATTATATAGAGCAACTACTTTCTACTTGGGGATACAAAGACTGTAGGCATGTTGAGACACCGTTTGATCATAATGTTAAGTTGAGTCCTAATGAAGAGACCAGCATAGATCAATTAAAATATTCTAAAATAATTGGTAGTCTCATGTACGCCACAAGTTGTACTAGACCAGACATTGCCTTCACGGTTAGCATGCTGAGCCGTTTTACTAGTAGTCCAGGCAAAGAGCATTGGGATGCCCTAGATAGGCTGATGAGATACCTGAGAGGTACTAAAGATCATGCCTTGTGCTATACTGGTTATCCTCCTACTGTGGATGGATTCTCTGATGCCTCGTGGTGTTCAGAAGTTGGGAACAGCAAGTCTACCAGTGGATATATATTCACTTTGGGTGGAGCTGCTATCACTTGGAAATCCAAAAGACAGACGTGTATAGCATTGTCGTCCATGGAAGCCGAGTTGTTTGCCTTAGCTTCAGCTGGTGAAGAGGCAGATTGGATCAGGAACTTGATTTTAGACATACCCTTGTCTAAGTTACAAGTCAACTCGTTGAGCTTGTATTGTGATAATCAAGCAGCAGCTCAAGTTGTAAAGAATGCTCTCTATAACACTAAGAGGAGACATGTACGACTGAGACATGCTTTGTTGAATTATCTAAAAGAACAAGGAATTATCACTTTGGTCGATGTGCGTTCGAAGGATAATCTGGCTGATCCATTGACGAAAGGAATGCCCAAAGACCGGTTAATCAAAACAGTGGGGGAAATGGGACTAAAGGCGATTTAGCTCGGTCTCAGTTCAAGGTTAGACGATTCAGTTCAGCCTTAGTCCAATTGTTTTGATTTTCAAATTTCCTTTGTCAAAGCAAGCATGTTGTGCTCCGTTGATGCTCCTGGTTGCTGAGTTCGGATCTGGTAAGTTGTTTCATTCCAAACTTGATGCTAACAACTTCACCTGGATTCGGCTATCTTGCCTTGGAGGAGAGTGTTATTCCAAACTTGATAACACGATCTTACTTGGTTTGACTGTTCTCTTGTTGACTGGTTCCATTCCAAACTTGATGAGTTCCAGTCAACTCTAGAAGAGCAGTAACCATGACATTCCATATAGGAACACAGATATAGCTACGGTGTCCAGAAGTCCGTAAATCATTTCATTTGGAAACAGATAACGGATTCTGAGGTTTATCTATAATACTCTGTAGAAGCGTCCTCCCAGCCAACTCTAATAATAATAATAAAATACTACGTTCTCATGGTAGAACTAGATATTTGTACATTTTTCAAATGTTTGAATTCATTTTAAAATGAAATTCTCTGTTGGAAATTACAGGGGCTGCTGATCTAGGAGGAGCACTGGTAGACTGGGATCCTGATCATGATGATCTTCTGGATATTGACAGTTAGAGTATTGTTAGACCTTATTTTTGGTATCTCTGTTTCAGATCACTGTTTAGCTCTTTATTTTCTTTCACCTATTTTGTTTGGACTTTTGTTGCTCTCTGTTTGATTTGGGACGCTAGGCGTTTAGGGCCTGTGCCCTGATTGTATCTGAGACATGATGTGATGTGGCTGAACTCTTGTTCTGCTTATGCATGCATACTAATTCTTGTGTTAAGTCTAATAATGTTTTAACAGGTGCCGAACACGGTTGTGAATGATTCATTTTTGGCTGAACATTTCACAAACCACCCTCTTTTCCGTCGTCGGGTTCACAGCGGACATAGGAGGAGACTGTTAGTGATATTTAGTTTATGTCCGCTCGTGTCGGGTCCGACTCGGAACAGGTTTTTGGGTTCGTGTCGCTCTAGGGCTTGGCTCTACGCTGGAGGTACTATATATACTTATTCCAAACTTGATAGGGACATGTAGAATACTTTGAGCAGAGCCATTCCAACACTTCTTATGCATAAAACAATAGAGATATTCATGATTAGCAAAACTAGTTCGTTAGCAAATCAAATGTTTGCCCTACTAACATTTAATTGTGGCAAGGCTGAACCAGGTGAAGGTGAAGGGTTAACCACTCTGAA
The DNA here is from genome assembly GCA_039583875.1 of Platanthera guangdongensis. Lineage (NCBI taxonomy): Eukaryota > Viridiplantae > Streptophyta > Magnoliopsida > Asparagales > Orchidaceae > Platanthera > Platanthera guangdongensis. The sequence goes on from CM077148.1 coordinate 182,241,625, forward strand.
ATTTCAGAGATCTCGACACCAATAAAATGATGTCCTTCACTTGGGCAATGTGCACAAACAGTCATATCAAATATTTTTTTGAAGCGACACTTTTTGGTATTACCTTCAACAAAATGGTATGTGATAAAGGTCATGGTCATGTGCTACAACATTCCTAACATACAAATAATATGATAGTACAATTTTTATAGCACAAATTGCATCACATAATACCTTGGCTCAAATGAAATAAGCACTTAACTATTCGCTACTAAAGTTTGGTGTGACAAATACTAATCAAATCAAGATTAAATCAAAACTAGAGTTTTATGCATCCAAAAGTCACCAATTTTTTTCCAGTTATGTCTTATAGCATAACAAAGGGGGCACCAAAATTTCAAGTCATTTGGAGTACTCTAAGTGCTAAAAATTACATTTAGTTAATTTGTGTCACATATGCAAATTTTATGAAAAACTATAGAAATATTTATTTCAAAAATCCCCAAATTTTATCCAGTAATGTAAAATAATAATAAAAGGCCATTGTTGCGGGCAAACTCGGTGTCCCGGTCGGACCGGAGTAAACTGGATCGTGTTAGCTCTCGGGACGGTCGAGCGCGCACACAGTCAGTGAAAAGAGTAAATTGACACAAGAGGTTTTAACGTGAAAAACTCCTCAACTGGGTAAAAAATTACATGACCGGATCTGTGCCGGTCAAAGTCCACTATCGGCTCGCGGTTACAGGGCGTTTGGGGAATCGAGGGCGACAGGCCGCTCCTCGTTACAACTTCGAGAACCCCAACAAGACCCTCAGTTCAGCTCGCAGCTCGGCCTAGGAATTAGGCCCCGGCCCAAAAAAGCCCGGTTAGGCACGGGACCGGGCCCAAGCCGGGTTCTAGAGCCCCAACAAGACCCTCATTTCAGCTCGCAGCTCGGCCTAGGAATTAGGCCTAACCTGAGCCCAGGCAGGATTTAATTAAGGCTCTGTTTGGGGGGACTTATTTTCACCGGTCAAGCGGTCACGAACGCATGAACCGGACCTTAATTAAGTCCCGGTTCATGTGATCGCGACCGCTTGACCGGTGAAAATAAGTCCTCCCAAACGGAGCCTAAATCCCGAAATACTGCCTGGCGGGATTAAATAAAAATCTCGCCTGTCATGCGGGATTTAATGCCGCCTGTCATGCGGGATTTAATGCCGCCTGTCAGGATTAAAATCCCACTGTTTGGCGGGATTTTAATAGAATCATGTTTGACATGCGGGATTTATTAACCGGGCCATGGAGCCTTGGCAGCCCCCCTGCCGGAGATGGAGCCCCAGCCCGGCTAAAATCAGGACCGAGCCCGGATGGCAAAAGGTCCGGCCCGCTGGGCTTTTGGACAGGCCTGGCTCTTATGCATTGGCATTTGATTGCTTTTAATAAATAAAGAACAAGCAGTAATTAATTGGAAAGTAAAATAACCTTTAGTAGGTCTTCCTATTCGGTGAACAAAGACTAGAGGGAGTCATACAATAATTATGCGAATATAATCTAATTATTGAATAATGATTTAGAATAAATATATATATATATATATTTTTAATGACTTGACATATATTATAATCTATTTTAAAGAAATTAAAATATAATAATTACACTATCAAAAAATTAGAAGTAATCAAGCTTTTAAAAATCGGACCAGACCGGCCGATCGGACCGGTCCGACCGCCGACCGGGCACCTATCCGGTCCGGTCCGGTCCATGTTCAAGAACCGGATTACACATAAACCGCCCAAAAACCGGGGAACCGGGCAGGTCGACCGGAAACCCGTGAAACGTGGCCGGTTCCGCGAAACCGGGCGGGTAAAAATCTGAACTTAAGCCCGGTAAAAATCCTAATTTAACTGAAAGGTGCTGTGATTCAAACCCGCAACCTATTAATATATTCTAAATGTCTCATCCACTAGGTCAAATTGACTTTGTTAAAAACATAAGAACTATATTATATATATAATATATCTATTCATATTTATTAGTAAAATACATCTAACATTTTAATTAAAAAACTATTATTCATTTTTATTAATATAATATTCTTAATTATTTTTATTAACATATATAAGTGTTAACTATATATATATTATATTTAATTTTGATTTCAATTATTTTTTAATATTTATATTTATAAAACAACAACACTCAAGCCTTTATCCCATTATAATGGGATCGGTTATATGGTGCTAATGAATATATTGTTTTTATTTATACCAGAATATAATAATGATAAATAACAATATAATATTATTATTTTTTTATTTTTGATATATAAGGGTGAATAACCCTTTGGTGCAAGGGCAAAATTGAAAAGATCAATGTTGCACCAAAGGGCGTTTTTTCCTTATAGAATAGTACACACACACACACACACACACACACACACACACACACACACACACACACACACACACATATATATATATATATATATATATATATATATATATATATATATATATATATATATATATATATAACAGACAAACGGTTCGACCCCGGTCCGACCGGTGCACCTTGAACCTTTGAACTCACCGGTTCGATCTCCGGTCCGGTTCTCAAAACCTTGGAAGTAATGATAAAAATCCATTTAAATTCAAAAAAAATTTTAGTAGAGCTTCTACACCTACTATGGTGGGTTGTCATTATGCATGTCAGTGGTCTATTCAAGGAAGGTTGTCATTAGTCATATCAGTGGTATTTTCGAGATAATGACATTAAATCAATCAACTTTATTAAAGTCAAAAATAATATTTTAGGTCATAACGTATATTGTTTTACAAAATAAAAAATTGTAATATTTATGTATATTTTTTACGGTCATTTTGAGTACTCATATGTATATGTTGCGGGCGAAACTCGTCTTGATGGGGCGGGCGAAACACGTCATTGCCGGTCGGGTTTCGCCCCCATCCATTTCCTGGATGCGGCCGAAGACCGCCCGAGAGCATCGAGTCGGGGCGGGCGAATCCCGTCGTCTCTGGCCGGGTACTGTCGCGTCTCGACGTAGGCGCGAAGCCCCGTTATTGAAGCCAGGAAAATTCTCGACCTCAGAAATAGGATCAAGGCAGGCTAAGGTTACTGATTCTACGATATGACGTCACAGATCAAGTGGCTAGCACGAGAGATAGGAAACTATCTATAAGCACACCCCAAATGCTCCAGCAGGGAGGTCCCACCACGTACCCGGAAGCTTAGAAGAAGCTTCCCCTCCGCAACCAAAAGGTTGGGCGAGGTACTAGTCAGGCATGGACTGGGCGAGTATCCACTTGGGGGGAACTCGACCTCTTCCAAAAGTGTCATTTCCAGTACCCCTGGGAGGCTATTTATAAAGAAGTCCTGAGGGTGTATAGGCGAGTATCAAGCTTCTGCCAGCGAGTTCCAAGAGATACTCTCCCATACTCGCGAGTTACTCGCCCAAGCTCACCTCTGCTCGCTCAAGCTCGCCCCAGCTTGCCTCTGCCCGCCCAAGCTTGACACAGCTCGTCTCTGCTCGCCCAAGCTCGCCACAGCTCGTCACAACTCGCCACAACTCGTCTCTGCTCGCCCAAGCTCGCCACAGCTCGCCTCTGCTCGCCCAAGCTTGCTACAGCTCGCCTCTGCTCACCCACGCTGGCCACAGCTCGCCGAATGGTCTGCGTATAGCTGTCTGCTGGGTACTTTTGATCTCGACGAATTACAGGTTATACACAATCCCCGCTTTTTTCAAGCTCGGCACGAGCTTGGAAAAACAATGTTGAACCCGTTGTTCGGAGAGATGACGCTAGACGACGCACTGCGTGAGGTCCTTCCTAGGAGTGGAGCTCAACTGAAAGGGGAGAGAAGGTTGATACCTCATAGGAACCAAGTTCAATAGAACTGTAGAAGAGGTTGACACCTCGCAGGAGAAAGCTCAATCGGAGGTACAGAATATGGTAGACACCAAGCAGGAGTCGAGCTCAACTGGAGGTGGATAAAAAGGTCGACACTTAACAGGAGCCGAGCTCAACTGGAGGTGGAGAGAAGAGGTTGACACCTCGTAGGAGGAAGCTCAACTGGAAGTGGAGAGTAAACACCTCACAGGAGTCGAGCTCAACTGAAGGTGGAGAAAAAGGTTGACAGCTAGGAGGAGCCGAGCTCAACTGAAGGTGGATAAAAGAGGTCGACACCTCGCAGGAGCCGAGCTTAACTGGAGGTGGAGAGTATAGTCGACACCTAGCAGGAGCCGAGTTCTACTAGAGGTGGAGAGTATAGTCGACACCTAGCAGGAGTCGAGCTCAACTGGAGTTGGAGAGAAGAGGTCAACACCTAGCAGGAGCCGAGCTTAACTGGAAGTGGAGAGTATAGTCGACACCTAGCAGGAGCCGAGCTCAACTGGAGGTGGAGAGAAGAGGTCGACACCTCGTAGGAGGAAGCTCAACAGGAGGTGGAGAGTCAACACCTCACAGGAGCCGAGCTCAACTGGAGGCGGAGAGAAGAGGTCGACACCTTGTAGGAGTCGAGCTCAACTGAATGTGGAGAAAAGAGTTCGACACCTCGTTGGAGCCGAGCTAAACTGGAGGTGGAGAGAAGAGGTCGACATCTCGCAGGAACCGAGCTCAACTAAAGGTGGAGAGTATAGTCGACACCTAGTAGGAGTCGAGCTCAACTGAAGGTGGAGAGTATAGTCGACACCTAGCAGGAGGAAGCTCAACTGGAGGTGGAGAGTCGACAATTCACAGGAGCCAAGCTCAACTAGAGGTGGAAAAAAAGATCGACAGCTAGCAGGAGTCGAGTTCAACTGAAGGTGGAGAAAAGAGGTCGACACCTCGGAGGAGCCGAGCTCAACTGGAGGTGGAGAGAAGAGGTCGACACCTCGTAGGAGCCTAGCTCAACTAGAGGTGGAGAGAAGAGGTCGACACCTCGCAGGAGCCGAGCTCAACTGGAGGTGGAGAGAAGAGGTCGACACCTCGCAGGAGCCGAGCTCAACTGGAGGGGGAGAGTGTAGTCTACACCTAGCAGGAGCCGAGCTCAACTGGCGGTGGAGAGTATAGTTGACACCTGGCAGGAGGAAGCTCAATTGGAGGTGGAGAGTCGACACCTCACAGGAGCCGAGCTCAACTGGAGGTGGAGAAAAAGGTTGACACCTAGTAGGAGACGAGCTCAACTGAAGGTGGAGAAAAGAGGAAGACACCACGCAGGAGCCGAGCTCAACTGGTGGTGAGAATCAGTCAACTCGGGGAGGCAAGTAGTCGGTCTGCAGGAGAGGAGCTCGTACAGAGTTCACGGACTATGACATCACTCCAACGAGGAACTTGGTCTCACTCGAGGAGGTCGTTGACCAATATGCAGGAGAGGAGCTCATGTAGGCACTTGGACTTACGATGACACTGCCACTCAAGAACTTTAAACATTGTTGGAGTCGACAGCTATCAGGAGCCTTGCTCAACTAGAGTGGTGTAAGTCGACTCGGGGAGGCAAGTAGTCGGTCTGTAGGAGAGAAGCTCGTACAAAGTTCACGGACTACGGCATCACTCCAACGAGGAACTTGGTCTCACTCGAGGAGATCATTGCCCAATATGCAGGAGAGGAGCTCGTGGAGGGACTTGGACTTACGATGACACTGCCACTCAAGGACTTTAAACGTTGCTGTAGTTTTCCCTGCTGCTTAAGAGATTGTCAATGCATCAATATCTTTGAGGACGAAAAATTATAAAGAGAACGATGATCTCGCCACCGTCGAGTTGGGAGGTTAGCGTCCAGCCCTGTTCCTGATAATTCCTCCAGTCGGAGGAGAGATGCAATCGGGGGTTGCTAGGCCGACATGCAAGGGGGGGAGCTGATTTTGGTCATCAATGCAGGGGCTCGGTCTTACAAGGACACTTACATGCTGAGGTATCGTCTCATCGTCCACCCTGGGCTATCTAGGAGAAACAGGTCGAAGGCTCGTTTCCCAACCCAACCGTGGAGATCGTTTTTAGCTCTGTCACTTGGCTACGAAGGTCAACGTACAAGCGAAGGGAAATGTCTCTCGGGGGGTCCTGAAAGATATTGTACCTAATCACATAGAGGGGGGGTGAATAGGTGACTTGAATCTTTTTAACTTTTTAGGCAGCAATCAGATAATATCACAGAATTCTATCTACTTTATCACAGCACACATTCAGCAATCACAGAATTACACAGCACACAGTAGACACACAGTTTTTATAGTGGTTCCCCAAGGTTTGGGTACATCCACTTTCCCCCTTTGCCTATCTAGCAGTATACTAGATTCGGTCAAACTTCTCCACTATCTCAGAACCCAAAACAGGTTCCTACACCTCAGGCCCAAGGCCCTACAACTCAGCTTTTCCACAAAGCTTACACTCAGCCACCAAGGCCTACACTCAGTCATCAAGGCCTACACTCAGCCACAAAAGGCCTACACTCAGAGATTCCAATCTCCTACACTCAGGCTCTCAAGCCCTACACTCAGCCTTTATAATTACAGGCTTACAAGATAAAATGAATACAAAAATTGTTTACTCAACAACTCAAATGAAAGAGAGATAAGTTGTGAGTTTCTTGATGAGTTCTTGGAAGAACTCAGCTGAAATCAATCTGACTTGGCTTTCTTCAAAGCTTCTTGAAAGTAGAACACAATAAGACTGATTCCTCTGCATTTGATCCTTGATCTCTGCTTCTTAAGATTCAGAACAATCTGAACCCTTCTTCTCAGCTGGGTTCCAACAGCTGACTTCTTGGATGGAGCTCTCTCTCTCCAACTTCTTAGATCTTCACTTGAAAGCTAGATCTTCTTATGTGTTTCTCTTGTGAATGATCACTTGAACCACTTCATCAATCAACAACTTCAACAACTACCTCTGTAGACAGTGTAAGCCTATTTATAGGCCTTCTTCATGGTAACCGGCTGGTCCGGTTCATATCTGAATTCTGACAACTCTGACAGGTGCAGTAGACCGGCTGGAATGGCAGCTGTCAAGTCATCCAGTCAGTTCTTGAAAATTTTGTAACTGTCTAAAAGTGTCGAGACTGTCTGACTTTAAGTGTCGACACTTATAGACCAAGTGTCGACACAAGTTGTCTAAGTGTCGACACTAGTCTACAAGGTGTCGACACAACTCCTTGTGTTGTAGATTTTATATCTCGACACTGCTTTTTCTTCAGGTGTCGACACAAGTACTTGTACTTCAGTATTTTGCTGAATTCTTCTAAGTGTCGACACATCTCCTTTGTGTCGACACATCTTCATGTGTTGAATTTGTTAAGTGTCGACACTTCTTCTTGGTGTCGACACTAGTCTTCAGTGTTGATACTTGCTGAGTGTCGACACAGCTCCTTGTGTCGACACATTCTTCTTCTGTCGAGACTCTGGCTGAGTGTCGACACATCCCCTTAGTGTCGACACTTGTACTTAGAATATTTTGTTGAACTTGCTGTTCTTTGCTAAGTGTTGAGTATTCAGCTGAGTGTCGACACATTCTTTCTTGTGTCGACACTTTCTTCAAGTGTTGACTCTTCTGTGGTGTGTCGACACATTGTTCTGGGTGTCGACACTTTCTTATGTTGACACAGTTTCACTGGGTGTCGACACAACTGCTATGTGTCGACACTGCTTCACTGCACTTTTCTTCACTGAGTGTCGACACAGCTCCTTGTGTCGACACTTTCTGTCTGGTGTCGACTCAACATCCCCGGTGTCGATACAATGACTCCAAGTGTCGACACTGCTTGTCTGGGTGTCGACACAAGTCTTCTTAAGTGTCGACACTTTCCCTCTGGGTGTCGACACATGGACTTAGAAACTTTTGCTTCATTCTTGCAAATACTTAACCTGCACAAGTGAACTCAAAACACATCAAATACATTTTGATGTATATCATTGAGTTGGGTGAGGCTTCTTCAAATCAGGTACATTTAAACCAATGTACCCAACAAGTCCCACAGGACACACACTCGAGCCCACCATCCTTCTGCGAACTTGTACTTCTCAGAGCTCGGCAGGTTATCCTGCTTTGGTAACAACAGAGACGCGTCCTTCTTACAGGACAAACATTCACTACGAGCGGGTCTTTTAGTCTTCTCAAAGACCGATGACGCCTTTTTACAAGGCATCACTCTGTGAGGTCGATCCTTTATCGAGTTTAGGAGGTTAGCATCCAGACCTGTTCCTGATAGTTCATCCAGTCAGAGGAGAGATGCAATCGGGGGTAGCTAGGCCGACATGCAAGGGGGGAGCTGATCTCGGTCGTCAATGCAGGGGCTCGATCTTACAAGGACGCTTAAATCCCGATGCATCGTCCCATCGTCCGCCCTGGGCTAAATAGGAGAAACAGGTCGAGCGCTGGTTTCCTAAATCGATCGTGCAGCTAAACTTCACTGCTCCTAGCTAACTTGAGATGAATCAACACAAAGAAGACAACTCGCATTAACTCGTGACTCCGAGGGTGAGGAAATGTATAAACAACTTAGAAACAATGTTACAGGTAAGCAATACATGTCACCGCTATGTGTAGAATCTTTTCAGGTCATCCCCGCTCCAGACATTTGAGGAGATGGAATGAATAGCATTGCGTCCTGGTTGCTGAAGTGATAGCCTTGCGCGTATAAATTTGCAGAATGCGAACACCATAGTTGCTTAAGTAGTGATCTCGCGAGTATGGACTCATGGAATTAAAGGAGAGCACCATAGCTATTGAAGAGATGACCTCGCGAGTATGGAACTCGCGGAATTGAAGAGAGCACCAAGTAAGCATGAAGAGCATCACGAGTAGGAGCTCGTAGAATACTAGCTGGAAGATGTCATGAGTAAGCCGTCTCATGGAATGTTGGTTGTCGGAGGAGATCATCGCAAGTAGGAGCTTACAGAGCACCTCGTATGTTTTTCCCTGGTGGTGAACATGTCGTGATTCGCCCTGTTTGTGAGTCATACAAAAGTACTCACGGGCTTTACCAAAGCACTCGTAAGTATGAACATGTATGAAAAACACCACTATTGAAAAAGAAGATGAATCAGGCGGAGGGTACGTGTCCCCTGCGGGGTTCGGGGGCAGCGCCCCAGGAAATTTTTAATTTTCCACTCCCAACTCGCCCAGATTCCGAGCTATCCCGGCCTTGCGAGTTAGCCACCTGCGAACTCTCCTATGGGCGAGTAAGAAAGATACTCACCTCTTCGAAGTCGCCAATCTTGCATATACCCGCCTATGGGCGAGTAACAAGGAAGCTCGTCAATCTATAAACAGGACACCTGCGAGTTGATTTGGAGCTCGCTGTATGAAACTCGCCACAGCATATCGCCACCTACAACTCGCCTGCATGAACTCGTTCGCATATAATTGCTAACGGAAGTCATCATCTGGAACTCGCCTAAGGAGGTCGCGATCTGGAACTCGCTTACGAGCGAGTAATAGGTAAGCTCGCCCCATGAAGTCGTCGAGCTTGAAAGTCGTCATCGTGAAGTCGTCTATGGGCGAGTAACCAGGAAACTCGCCCACTTTGCCGAGAACTCGCCCACCTTGCTGAATGCTCGCGAGTTCATGTCGTTGGTCTCCAGCTCGCCATCTTAAGCTATGAAGTCTTCTCGCAAAAATTTCTTCCTCGACTACTATCCACGCTCACCGCACCAAGTGTTGAAGCCAGGAAAATTCCCGACCTCAGAAATAGGATCAAGGCAGCCTAAGGTTACTGATTCTACGATCTGACGTCACAGATCAAGTGGCTAGCACGAGAGATAGGAAACTATTTATAAGCACACCCCAAATGCTTCAGTCAGGAGGTCCCACCACGTACCTGGAAGCTTAGAAGAAGCTTCCCCTCCGCAACCAAAAGGCTGGGCGAGGTACTAGGCATGCATGGACTGGGTGAGTATCCACTTGGGGGACCTCGACCTCTTCCCAAAGTGTCATTTCCAGTACCACTGGGAGGCTATTTATAGATAAATCCCGGGGGAGTATAGGCGAGTATCCAGCTTCTGCCAGCGAGTTCCAAGAGATACTCGCTCATACTCGCGAGTTACACGCCACAGCTCGCCTCTGCTCGTCCAAGTTCGTCACAGCTCGCCTCTGCTCGTCCAAGTTCGCCACAGCTCGTCTGTGCTCGCACAAGCTCGCCACAGCTCGCTGAATGGTCTGCGGATAGCCGTCTGCTGGGATACATTTGATCTCGACGAATTACGGGTTATACACCCGTGTCGGACACTCGTGTGTGTGTATATTAGAATAGCTGTCTATGACAGTATTTTGACGGCCATAAATGCTCATCATAGAGGCAGAAGTAACTGTTCCGTGAGAATGAGAGTGTTCGTAATAAAGAGGTGGGAAAGTGTGGTGGTCTCAAGAACATTAAAAATCAAGTTTTGGAGAGGTGAGGATGAGAATTGGAGTGTTACCAAAGAGTTTTTTTCTTTTTTTTGTAACTTTGGCATTTTCCCTCAAAGAAGTAGACGAAAAGTAAACGTGCGAACAACAACAACACGCAAGCCTTTATCCCACTATAGTGGGGTCGGCAAATTAAACGCGCGAACAAACAAGAAATTGTTAGGTACGTTTCTCCCACCTAATATCACGGTGCTGACACCCATCAAACCGTTGGTTAATGCAAAACATGATTGATCAAAATACTGGCATATTTGACCATACTAACAATATTCTTATAATATATGGTATTCCTCGAAAACAACTCCGCCGTAAAATACCAAATTGTACAACTGTGATTATTCTCGCATCTACAACTAGGAGAAGAGATCTTGCTGCTCTTACCATATATTTAGTCTCCGTTTGGGCGGTCTTATTTTCACCAATTAAGCGGTTACGAGCGCATGAACCAGACCACAACTAAGGTCCGGTTCATGCGATTGTAACCGCTTGACCAGTAAAAATAAGTCCTCCCAAATGGAGCCTTAATCTCGACTATATATGTTTTTTAGATCGCACAACATGCATTGACGGGCGGTGAGAGCTCATATTGACTATTATGAAAAGAAATGAACGTTTTGAAGGTGATTATTATCAAAGGGCAGTCTTTAAAACTGGTAATCAAATAATTTTTTTTTCTACATTAAGTCCACTGACAATCCGTACAATTGCGCCTAAGTTATTCACATTATCAACACTAATATTAAATACAGTATATATTATAGACAACAATTTAGATGATTAATATAAAAAAATATAAACATAAGATGAAAGAGAGAACCAATATGACCAACAGCTGTTGCTTGGGGATCAATTTTTTCCCTAATTTGGAATTTATGTTCCAATTTAAAGAGTAAAACTTAGGTTTTGTTTGGTTCGGCGTTTTGCTCCGGCGGCGGGAGGAGAAGGCGGACTGTTGGAACCGGAGAGGGGAGGCCGCGGTTGGAATCCCTTTGTTTTTCTCCATTTTTCATGGCGCGGCGGGTGCAAACGGAGCAAACTCATTCGTCAGTCATTTGGTAACCTGCCGTGCGGCTGGGCTTACCCCAAACGGAGTGCTCTAAATGATCCGTCAAACGAAGCCTTAAAGAGGGCAAAAGCAAGAAGAAGAAGAAGAAGGAGAAGGAAGAACCTCATTGTCTAGGGTTGGATCCATGCTCCTCGGTATTGATGCACAAAAAGACTGGGCCTGAAAAGTCCGTCTGAGAAATCCCCCGCTTTCTCTGATGGTGGATGCTTTGCGAAGAAGCGTAGATCTCGGAGGAGTTCAACAGGGGACTTCAAGATGGACTTCCAGTTGGATTTCTCTTTAAATTGGAACATAAATTCCAAATTAGGGAAAAAATTGATCCCCAAGCAACAGCTGTGGGTCATATTGGTTCTCTCTTTCATCTTATGTTTATATTTTTTTATATTAATCACCTAAGTTGTTGTCTATAATATATACTGTATTTAATATTAGTGTTGATAATGTGAATAACCGTAGGCGCAATTGTACGGATTGTCAGTGGAGTTGACATGTAGTAAAAAAAGTATTTGATGGCCGGTTTTAATAATTCAGCACGTATGCGTACTTTAGACTGGTGCGCGAGTAGATCCGATCGTATACTTTCAAAGATCAACGGCGCAGGTTTATTTGGATCGTACTACGGTCATTTTTGGATACGGCTGTGTTTGAGAAATACAGCCGTATTTTGCGGGGAATGATCCGCGCCGTTGGAATCTGTGATCTTACAGCCAGATCTGCTAGCGCACCTCCGAAAATAGGTACCTATACGTATCAAAAATGAATTCTTTAAAGCCTGTCCCTTGCTAATGATCTTCAAAACGTTGATTTCTTTTCACAATAGTCAATATGGGATATCACCACCCATCAATGTGTGCTACTAATGGCACGGCTCCGGAAGAGCATGCCGAATTAGCCCCCGCTAGCCCGCCTGCAAGCAACGCTCGGCTGCTGGATGGAGCCACTACCGCTGCGCCTGCGGACTGGTGGAGCAACGAGTTTGACTAATGGAGGAGTGTCAGACAGAAGTACTCACCCTCCTACGGGATCTGGAAATGTCCAGTTCTGTCAACGCAACTGACGCACGCAAAGCACAACCGGCAGCCGTGCGGGAGTGTGTCCCGCTTCGGGGCACGGCTCGCTCTGAGGATCCCCCCCCCCCACCAAAGAACTCTCCGATGAAGCAAGCTACATGCATGCCGCCTGAAGGCCAGATCAATAGGTCAACGCTTAGCCCGACCCTCGCATAATGGATGTAGATGCCCGGCAAGACGACCGCAGGCTCACTCGCCGGGAGGTCAAGGATATGATCGAAGAGTGGTACGCCTAAGAACTACGCCGCCCCATGTACGCACAATGCCTCATCCACCGTGGGCCCCCGCTCGCCACTTAAGTCCCGGCACACCTAGTTCCGCGTGGGTTCAAACTGCCACACTTTGAGGCCTTCTATAAGATGGAGGATCCCCTGGAGCACGAGAATCACTTCAAGACAATCATGCAGATCTTCAACGTGTCCGATCAATTGTTGCGCCAAGTGTTCCCCACAACGCTGAAGGGCAAGCGCGCCCATGGTTCCACTCCCTATGGGAGGGGGAGATCATCAACTTTGGGGAGCTCACATGTCTATTCATCAACCAATTCATCGCCAACCAACAGATCTTTAGAGACCCCTCTCACCTCTCTGGACTTCGTCAAAATGAGGGAGAGTCACTCAAGGAGTTCCTCCCCGCTTCACCTCTGAGGCGAGACAAATCCCGGGAGTCGACCAAGAGCTCCTCCGCGACGTATTTCTTTGGGGACTCCGCCCGAGTGGATTCTACTCCGCTCTAATGTGAGAGACAACACCAATATACACAGACCTTGTTCACCAGGTCTAAGCGTAGATCGCAGCTGACGAGGTCATCGAGGCCCACCGCCAGCAATTTGAAGCGACCTCCAAGCGGAAGAGGGAGTCCAAGCCTGCGCCCCCGGCACATCTCCAAAACGATGAGCATCGCAACAATCCTCGCCAGGATCAAGGCTCCCGCCGGCATCGGGAATTCATGTAACGACCCAGGTTTAGGCCCAACAGGCCGCCCTACGGCGTCTCCCGACCCACAACGCATCCCAGGAGGACCATGGCACCACTGGTGGTACAACCGGAATATACAAGGCCTGCAGGTCGTACACCCCAAAGCATCTCGCGCCTGTTTATCAGCAGCGCGCATTGTTGCCACGGGGTCTCGAACCCGCAACCTTGATATGGAGCCTTTAATACCACGGGGTTTCCTTCGTGGCGACGCCGTGGGGCGAGACACGCCTCCAGACAAGGAAGGGTTGTGGTGGGCCTCTAAGCTCTAAACCCGGGTCGTTACGGGGTTTTCTTTTCGTGTTTCCTTTGTTGCGGGTGTTATTTGTGGACGAAACCACCGCCGCAACGTTTGTTCTCCCTATTAGTACTTTGTGGGGCTCTACTAGGTGTTTGAGGCTTTTGCGGTGAATGGTGGAGTATCCAGTCTCTCCCGCAATTAGACGGATGTATCTTCTTCGGGGTTGGCCACCCTGCCCGTTTTTGATTTTTTGGTGGAGTTGACCACAGGTGGCTAATAGGGGTTGGTTTCTCTCTTGATGGTTTAAGCTTGACTTTTTCCCCTCATATTCTTGTGCATTTGGGGTGTTGTGGTTATACGTGACGCTTCACGTAAGTGTTTTTCTTTTTACCTTTGTACCTGAATGTTCTACTTTATGTAAGTATTTTTCCTTGGTTTTGGGTTGATACTCCTTGACTTGTTTACTTTTGGCTTACTTTTTGCCTTCACTTGTACATTCTTGTTGAGATGTTCTGTCTTTGTAATGCCTCAGCTTCAGAGCTGTAGCTGATAGCCGTGCTGGTGTTGGAGTTCCTAGGCAGCTGTCTTGGCTGTGGATTTTTGTCTCGCCGTAGCGAGGTAGATTGTTGTTTTGTCTTCTTTGCTAGTACAGACATACTTTATTTTATGTGGGTTCGTGTCAGTTGTTGACGGTCACAGGATTGTTGATTTTGGATACTTGCTAGCCGCTAGCTTTCCTTCTGTATTTATGATTATTTGCACCCTGGGATGTTTTATGTTAGGATTGCATGGTAGGTATTTTCAAGTATAAAACTACTATTATTAACTCATGCATTGCACGTCTTTAAAATGTTAAAATACTATATTTAACGACTGTAAAAATACACTTTTATTGCTATTATAAATTTAGAACTTGCATACTTTGAGGTGTCCTCTGGGAACCTCTAAACTCATGTAGGGCGTCTAATTTTTTAAAAGAAGTAATTTCCGCAGCGTATAACTACTTTCCTCGTGGACTAGATGAGCTACTAAGCCGAGGAATACGGCTAACTACCGCTTAACTGATTTTTACATTTAAATAACTTAAGGAATCTTCCTTCATGATTAAGTAGGTGTTTTGCCTTAACGTCCGCAGTTATCCCCTGCTGACATGGAATCATGACGCGCATTTTTCCCCTACTCTGATACACCTTTATTGACGGTGAAAAATGTGGGTTGTGACAATTCACCCCGCTAAGTACCTCCTGAACACAAGTACTCATGACCATTCAAGACTCTAGCATGCTTCGACGCCCAAAGTCATTGTCCCCAAACCGAAGAGATTACGCGCAGTACTACGGGTTCCACTGCGGGAACAAGCACAACACGAAGGACTACACCTGATTAAATAAGGAGATAGAGTACCTCATCCGCCATGGGCATCTGAGGAGGTACTTGCAGAACCAAGTACCCAATCGTCCCCTGTCGCACCAGGCTGGGCAGGATCAGCCTCTGATACGCCAATACATGTAAGGGGGTAGGCAAATGATTGGGGAGGTCGAGACAATCTCCTGCTCACCCTTCCAATTCCTCTTTATCACCTAGCATGAGAAGGATCCATAGGACCCGAAGCTGCAAACGGATACCGCCATAAATTTTGGGGACGAAGACTTAAAGAGACCGTGCACACCGCACCAAGACGCCCTCGTCATCGGCGCGGGAATCGGCAATCCATGCTTCAGGGTCAAGAGGATACTGATCAATGGTAAAAGCTCGGTAGACATCATGTTCATATCTACGATACTCAGCATGAAGATCCCCAAGAGCGCCTCGAGCTAGAAACCGAACCGTTATACGGTTTTAAAAATGCACCAGTACTCGTACGTAAGATGGGCGATCACTCTCCCTGTCACCCTAGGGGATTTCCCAGGGCAAGCCACCTAGTATGTTTAGTTCATAGTAGTCGACTCCAACTCGGTGTACAATGCAATCTTTGGTCGGCCACTCCAATCACTCTTTAAGGCAATCCCCTCCATTCCACACTTGGCTATGAAGTTCGTCACCTCAAGAGGAATAGGTATTGTGCGGGGTGATCGGGAAGAAATACGATTCGTCTACTTTCAACAAGCACACCTCGGCCAGGACCTGGGACGAGAAGGATTAAGCGGGGCTTAAGCCAGCACGGCCCATGTTATCTATTGCTCTCCCAGTTTTCTCCAGAATAAGTTACGAGAAAAAATTTATGAGCACTTGTATCTTCCTTTCCGGCAATTAAGTGTCTGTTTTCCCTTTCACAACGAACAGATCCCCCAAAGGCGAGATCGGCAAAATCCTTTTTGCATCTCTCAGGCGAGATTGACGAAAGCTTTTCTGCACCTCCCAGACGAGATCGGCGAAATCCTTTCTGCACGTCCCGATGAGATCGGTAAAAGACTTTCTTCATCTCCCAGGCGAGATAGATGAAAGTCTTTCTGTACCTCACAGGCGAGATCGACGAAAGCTTTTCTGCACCTCCCAGATGAGATCAGCGAAATCCTTTTTGCACCTCCCAGTGAGATCGACGAAAGCCTTTCTTAATCTCCCAGGCGAGATAAATGAAAGTCTTTCTGCACCTCCCAGTCAAGATCGTCATAGGCCCGTCTGCACCTCTCAAGCGATATGGATAAAGTTCCATCTACACCTTCACCTAGACAAACTCTGGTTCTCCTAAGCCACGAACAAACAAAGGTTCTTTGCCACCTCCAGCAAGATGGACCCCAGTATTCCTGAGGAGCGAACGAACAAAGGTTCTTCATCACCTTCACTTAGACAGACTATGATTCTCCTGAGGAGCGGACGAACAAAGGTTCTTCGTCACCTCCACGTGGACGAACTATATTTCCCTTGAGGCGCGAAAGAACAAAGGTTCTTTGGCACCTCCACCTGAACGGTCCTCCTGAGGCATGAATGAACAATGGTTCTTCACTACCTCCACTTGGACAAACCCTGATTCTCCTGAGACGCAGATGAACAAAGGTTCTTTGCCACCTCCACCTAGACGAACCACGGTTCTTCTAAGGCGCGGACGAACAAAGGTTCTTCACCACCACCACTTGGATGAACCTCAATTCCCATGAGGCACGTACGAATAAAGGTTCTTCACCAGCTCTACCCGGACGGACCTCGGTTCTCTTGAGCCACAGACAAACAAAGGTTCTGCATCACCTCCACCTAGACGAACCTCGATTCTCCTAAGGTGTAAATGAACAAAAGTTCTTTGTCACCTCTACCTAGACTAGTCCCGGTTCTCCTGAGGCGCGGACGAACAAATGATCTTCATCACCTCCACCTGGATGAACCCTGGTTCCTCCTAAGGCGTGAACTAGCAAAGGTTCTTCTCCACCACCACCTAGATGAACAAAAGTTCTTCGCCACCTCCTCCCAGGCGATCCAAGACCTCCTAAAGCTCAAACAAACAAAGGTTCTTCACCGCCTCCACCTGTATAGACCTTGATCCTCTTAAGTTGCGAATGAACAAAGGTTCTCCGCCAACTCCGCATGAACGATTCAGGTCCTCCTAAAGCACGAACAAACCAAGGCTCTTTGCCATCTTCAAAGGAACAGATCATGAGCCCTCCCAAGATAAGAGTGCATCCTCGATCCTCAGAGGGGTTTTCGCCAGGATCAGCCACAAGTCCTCGCACGTCACTTAGCCAAAGGATGACTTCGAACCCTCGGACGCCATCCTGACAACGGGGGAAAACGTCTCATTACACTACGCTCTAGCGTTAGCTCCAAGCGCTCACTCCCAATAGAAATCGCAAAAGCAATACACCGCGTCATATACGTGCATTCAGGCAAGGGGGCATGAAAGGTAAAGCGCTCCCGATTCAATGGGGCACCGCATGCTCAAATAAGAGAGACAAAGCATCCGTGCGACACAGATACAATCAAGTAATCTCTCGGCACCAACATCAACACCACCTTTCAGGGAATCACCTATTCAAAGGATAGAACGCCCCCACAACTGTCAAGCTACGTAGAACCCCTCGCCAAGCGCAAGGGAGAGCATGACAATGCGATTATCTTCCCACAAAGGACCAGGCACTAAAGCAGTCATCTTGGGGCCCCCGTAACCCTCCGGCTTCACTCCGCCCAAAGGTCTTATGACTCCTGATGATCAGCTGTCAAGAAAGCCTGCACCATCTGACAAAAGCGGGCTTCGGGTCTGTTTGCGCCGCCAAGGCAAGGGAGCAGGTAACCCCACTCATCACACTCAAGTGTCGGATACCCGATGCTAAGGCTCAAAGACAGTTGTCAAAATAGTGCACGACGCATGAGTGGAGTAAAGCACAAAATGCTTCTGGATTACCATAACACGCAAAGATCAAAGCTGGAGAACGTCTCCATAAAGCGCTGAAAGGGCCGCAAAATGCACAAGAGAACGTCACAGTACCAAGTCGTGCCCACCGCCGCAAAAGCAAAAATAAAGCACGATTCAACACCCGTTGAGATTCTCCGCCTAATGACGAAGACATGACCTTCATCACGCAGGGCTGACACCCGAGGTTAGTCGCAAGCTCAGTGCATCATGCCAAAACCCACGTGCCCAAGCAAAAGGAAGAAGTAGTGGAAGCTCACATACAAAAGGTACGAAGAGCGTGTCGGGCACGGATACAATCGAGTACTCCCCCAACGTCTACATCATCCCTTGAAGTGTCACCTATTTAATGAACGAAACAACCATGCACCCTTCGCATCGCACGGAACCTCTCGCCAAGTGCAAGGTAGAGCACAATGATGAGCTCGTCCTACTGTAACAAGCTACCTTTGCAGTCGAGCGTGCGTGTGCACTGCTCGCGCCTCCCGAATGGGCGCCGGCAGCCTCCACCTCCGCCACCGGCCTCCGCCAGTCATCGTCGTCGACAGGCAACCTACCCGGGCCGCCCGGACTTCCCGTGGGGCACTTTTGTATTTTTACTAAAATTGGTGATACAGGTGCGCAAAACGGAGCAACGTCATTCGCCAACACAAATCCCACCACAACGCAATTGCCGACGTATCCCTCCAGAAAACTATAAATTGGTCCACATGCCCTCATTTGAAGACAAGCAACTCCAAAGGCTACAAAGAGCTCTGAGGTATTCCGGCGATGACGTGTAACTTAGATCTTCCCTCTGCTCCCTCTCTAGCACAAAGATGTCTCGAGGCTTCAGGAACATGACTTTTCCTTCTCCAATGAAGTGCTCTCATCAACGCTCTGGCTCAACAAAAACGCTTTCATCGAGGCTTCAAGCACTTAGAGATTTTCGCCACTGGAGCGCTTCGACCCAGGCGCCAAGGACTTAGCTTCTTCACCATTGTTTTCATATTTTGCACTTGTAACGGAGAGGTGGTCTCTCACCCTCCGAGAAATTATCTAAACACTTGTAAACTCTAAGGAAATAGTGGATTTTGGCTTGACACAGATCTGACTATGCTGTTTTTCGCTCTTTCTGGATTTTCCACGTCAAAAAAACAATTTGTCATTTGCTGTTTTTTCTCTTTTGACTGTTTGCGCACCCGATCCAATTCCGAGCAAAGCCGATCCGAGTCTTCGGACCGAGAAATATGTGTGTGTGTGTGTGTGTGGGCGCGCGCGCGCGCGCACGTGTGTGTATCATACGAGCATCTTTGTATAGGGTACGTCCATGCTCAAAGTTCTCGAGCGGCCGAAGGCCGCATCCCGGCGGGCTTTGCCCGCCTTCGCACGAGCTTTGCCCGTGTTTGATGCTTCGAGCGGCCTTCGGCCGCATGAAAGTGGGTTTCGCCCACTTCCACTCAATCTACCAACTCGACGCCGCACCTACACACCCCTATAGCGCTTATGCATACACCTTATTGTAGATTTGTTTCTTAAATTTAAATAACTCTTCCAATATTGGAAATCTCGATCTCTCCCAAATATCTAATTATAGCAATCCTTCTGTCGTTGAAGTGTAACAAAGAGCACTCCTGGCGTTGAAGTGTAAGCAATTATCTTTGTGTGGAACCCATTTTCTTAGAAGTGGCATGAGCATCTACAGCCAACCATTACTTAGAGCTTCTTCTAAATATGTGATGAAAATAAGATTTGTCAAATTCCCTGCAGAGGTGACAGTGAAAATTAAAAATGGCGGGATTTGCACCATTCAATTGTTGCAAGAACAAAGGTGGTCGGTCGTTCTACAAGGAAAAAAAATGAATCGAAGGTCAACAAATGGGTGCCGGAAAATAAGTCAAGAGGAGCAAAATTTATCAAAAATTTAAGAAATCGAAACGGTTGGATGCCGGAAGATAGACCAAAAATAAAAAAAATTTATTCTTTATGGTTCGCCCGTCATGACGTTCACGAAGGACGATTCATAACCATCATGATTATCACCGATATGCCAAACGGACCCTGCTCTCACACTACGGATTAACCTTTTATGTGCATCATCATTCTCCTCTGACATCACTTTTTGAGACGAAATCTCTTTCATTGTAGCGTGGTATCAAAGTTTACGACAATTTGAAACCAGCTTTGTGTTATAAGCTTTGCTTATACTTTCAAAATATATTTCTAATTATTTTTTTTTATAAAAATAAAAAAAACTTCGTAATGAAAATAACTATTTAGTAAATCATGAAATACAATGCTATAAAAAATAAAGTAAGAAATTGAGTCTGAGTGACGTGTATGATCACTACCTTAAAAAAGTTGCACCACCCTCCGGGAGAAGTTTCAACATATGTTCACTTCTCCGAGGTACAACACTTGGCAAGATCCCAAAACTCTGATGTGCGTGGACACTGATAAAGTATAGAGCACGCGAACTTTCACTGGATGAAACAAAAATAAAAAAACAAGAAACTATTATTATGCAAAGATATGTTTGCATAAGAGGAGAAAGATAAGAGAAATTGTATGTTTTATTTATTCTCATATTTTAGAAAGCTATTTATAGAACTAAAAATTTATTTCAGAATTTATTGAAATATTTAAATATTTAATTATAATAATTAATACAAAATATTAATCACGTGAGAACTTCAGAAATTTAGAAACTGAATATTTATTATTATAACATTAAAATTGAAATCTTCATTGGAACATAAGGACCTACCTTGACTGTAATATAGATCCTTGGATCAGAAAGCCTCCATAAACAGTCTGACCCTTTCTTTCCAGATGCCAAATATCTTCTTTCTGCATATGGTAATTTCATAGACCCTAGCTCCTTATGATTTTCACCTGAAACCCATTTCTTGATTCTTGAATCTGCCTTATGGATCTACTCAGACTGTTAAGTCTTTCTTTGAGTAACCTCCCTCTGATATCACTTGAAAGAATTAGGACCTAACCACCTAGAGGGGGGTGAATAGGTGTAATTCTTGTTTTTCTTTTAAGGCAGCAAATCAATTAAGTTAACTAATAATACACTGCAAATTCAACTGTTCTCATAGCACAGCAATCACAGAAACAATCAATCACAGAGTGCACAAAGTTTTTATAGTGGTTCCCCAAGGTCTGGGTACATCCACTTTCCCTCTTCGCCTATCTAGCAGTGTACTAGATTCGGCCTAACTTCTGCACTTCACCTCAGATCCTCAGATCTTACAACTCAGAACCCCAAACAAGACTCCTACAACTCAGGCAATCTGCCCTACCTCAGCCTTCAATAAGTCCTACACTCAGAGATCACAATCTCCTACAACTCAGGCTCACAGCCTTACCTCAGCCTTCAACAAGGCCTACCACTCAGAGAATTTACTCTCATACACTCAGCCTTTATAAAACAGGCTTACAATCTCAGATCTATAAAGATCCTACAAAAATTTTATTTAACAAAGTAAATAACCATCACCCTAACAGAGAGAGAAGGGATGGATGGCTTCTTGATGAGTTCTTGGAAGAACTTGATGGCAGAGCACAACATCTCTTAGCTTTCTTCAAAGCTTCTTGAATCTGAACTCAGTAGGGTTGAACTCTTGAGAAGTTGATCTTCAATCAGCTTCTGACTTGAGATTCAGATCTCAATCTGAATCTTTCTTTGCAGCCTGGTTCAGCAACTGCACTTCTTAGATGGAGCTCTCTCTCTCCAACTTCTTTGATCTTCTGTCGAAGGTCTTCTTCTTTTTGTGTTGATAGATATCTGTGTAGATTCTCCAATCTTAATTGTGATTAATTGATTTCTGTTGAAGGATAAAGCCTTTATATAGTCTTCCTCCATGGTAACCGGCTGAACCGGTTTCTAACAACCTTCTGACAGCTCTGACAGTAGTAGTTGACCGGTTAAAATGGCAGCTATCAAGTCATCCAATCACTTCTTGAAATCACTATCTCTGTCTGAAAGTGTTGAGACTGATCTTCATTATGTGTCGACACAAGTAGACTAAGTGTCGACACAAGTGGACTAAGTGTCGACACTAGACTTGGTGGTGTCGACACAACTTCTTTTGTTGTTGTAACAGCTTCTTGACACTGCTCTTTAGAATGTGTTGACACTGATTCTGTGTGTCGACACAAGCCTTCTTTTCTTTAACTTTGTTGAAACTTGTTGTGTGTCGACACATCTCCTTTGTGTCGACACAAGTACTTCTTTACTTTAACTTTGTTGAAACTTTATTGTGTGTCGACACAAGTCCTGTGTGTCGACACAGTTGATGTTGACAAATACTTCTGTGTGTCGACACCGCCTCTATGTGTTGACACATTTGATGTCGACTAAGTATTCTTGTGTGTTGACACTGCGTTTTGGTGTCGACACAGATGATGTCGACTTTGCTTCTCTGTGTGTCGACACAGCCTCTTAGTGTCAACACAGTTGATTCTGGTGTTGACTCAGCCTTTCCAAGTGTCGACACAATTAACTTCAAGTGTCGACACAGCTTTTCTCCAGTGTCGACACAAGCCTTCATAAGTGTCGACACTGCTTCTCTATGTGTCGACACACGGACTTAGAAATTTTTTGCAAATCC
The DNA here is from genome assembly GCA_039583875.1 of Platanthera guangdongensis. NCBI lineage: Eukaryota > Viridiplantae > Streptophyta > Magnoliopsida > Asparagales > Orchidaceae > Platanthera > Platanthera guangdongensis. The sequence continues at coordinate 182,264,268 of CM077148.1, forward strand.
AGCAATTACTTAACCTGCACATATAAACTCAAAACACATCAAATACACCTTGATGCATATCATTGAGTAGGGTGAGGCTTCTTCAAATCTGGTACACATTTTCTAATGTACCCAACAATCTCCCCCTATTTGGAGAAGTCATAACCCTTAGTCAATGATATACACCATTCATAACAAATACACATTATGAAGTACAACAACATTAAATGACAGGGTAAATACTTAAACAAAACATATAAAACAAATCATCACAGAATAATAATAATGCTAACACAGAACAAGCATTAATCATGTTTTGCTTCAACTACAAAAGTTTCTTTAATAGAAGTTTACATAGATTTTAAACACTAAATTTTACAATATGATAAAATCTAGTAAATCTAATCTAAGGCTGCTCTGGCTCCTTGATGACAATGTACTTGTCTGATTGAATCTTGTCTTGCACAGGAACATCAGAGTCATCAGCAGGCATCTTGCCCTTTAAATCTTTCTTTTTCAGCTCTTCAGCCCTTATCTTTTGTCTTTCAAAATAATGATAAGGCTTTGGGAAATATTTGCTAGGCTCCTGTGCATTAGGAGGTAGCTTCCCTAGTTTTGTCTTCCTTCTATACTGTACAATAGCTTCTTTCATGGCTTCATGTTTTCTCCATTCTTGTTCAGAATACTATTTGCCCCTCTCTAGGGTATTATCTTTTGCAGCTTTTCAAGCAGTCAGTATAATATTTCTAGAAGTAGGACTCCACTGCTCAAAATCTGGCTTTAACTCTGCCTGTTCTCTGAACCTCTTCTTGGACAAAAGAGTTTCTTGCTCTTTGGTCAAAACTTCATCTGGCACAGGCTTGTCTACTTTCTTAAGGATAATATTTTTATTACCTTCAGGAGGGTTGTACATTGATTGTACTTCTTGATGAATCATCTCAAAATTAGCTGGAGGATAGATTACTTGAGCAACTTCAGCTTGCTCACCTCCAAAAATAGCAGGGTGAATTACAGATTCAGCCACATTGTCATCATCACAAAGGGCTGCATATCCAAGTGTGGCTCTGATGCTATATGCTATTGGAAATCCATTTAGCATGGTCAGAACTAGCTTTGACTAATACTCTCTCTCCCTTTATAACTTCTCTGGCCACATGATCTCTGAGATCATCCTTCTGAAATCTAATTTGTTCATCCAGAAAATTAACACCATCCTTATAAAATCCCTTTAACTTCAGTAGCAGTCCAGAAATGGTCTTTTGGGAGTCCTGAATAGCTGTTTTTACAGCAGTTATTCCTTCCTGGAAGTGCTTATCAAACTTCTCCTTATCAAACTCTGGCTGGGCTTTAGACTTATCAGCAGGCTGGGCTGTTGCAACATTTTTCAATTCTGTAACAATTGCATTATGGGATGCAGTCAGATTATCATTCATTCTCAGTTGATTTTCTAATACATAGCCTTGCTTAAGGGCTATATCATCAACTTGTGTCTTTATCTTTTCTTGATGGGTAGCTATAAAAACCACTGCATTACCTCATTTGTGGAAACAATCAGTCATTTACTTCTTATTTTGATTCACTTCAAATCTTATTGACTTTATATCTGTTGCCAAGGAGAGTTGTAGATCTTTATGTGTTTCATCCATATACTTTTCCATGGCAATCCTTTGCTCATCTAACTTGACTTGCAAGGCCACCAACAATGAGTTGTAATCAGCTGTTGGGGCAGGCTGTGTAGCAATTGTTTGTAGTGCCTTCTTGTAGCTTTGACTCCTTCTTTTGAAGACCATGAGCTTTCTCTTCTTAGCTTGAATCTCAGCTGCATCCTCACAATCTGAGGTACTAGCTATGTCAACCCTTTCCTTAGGACTAGGAGGCAATTCCTTCTCAGTCCTTGGTAGCTCCCCCTGAGTTCTTTGCTCCTTCTCAGTTCTGGTTTGCTCCTCATCATTCCTTGCAGTCTCTCCCTGAGATCTTACATGCTCCCCCTCAAGATTAGCTTAGTCCTCCTCAAGAGCAGTTTTCTCCCCCTCAAAACCAACATGATCCCCCTCAATATTAGCTTGCACTAAATCAGGAAATAGCTCTTCTAAGGTAAACTCTTGTTGAGTAGGATCTTGAGGTACTACAAACTCAGGATCATTATCAGCAACAGATGTATCTTTCATGACAACATCTTATGGTTGACTGTGTAGTTGTGTTGGCTGGTCAACATCAATCAAAAAGTCAGTTAGTGTCTCATCTTTATCAATAAGAATTGATTGATTCACCTCTTGAATTACCTCAAGGATTGTTTGTGTAGCCATCTCACTCTCCAGGTGGGTTGGCTCTTCCTCAATATGAGGCTCACCCTGCACTTGTGCTCCATCTGCAGGGTCTTGTGCAGGAATTTCTTGGGCTGTAGATTTCTCAGGAATCTCATGCCTTTCCTCATCAGGCATGTCCTTAGTTAATACCATGTCCCATCTTGAGATAATCCTAATGTCCATCTTCCTCATGTGATTAATTTTAGAACAAGCTGCTTGTTCCATTACTTTTGGAATAGTTCCAGCTAAGTACAGACTCATAATTCTACCCAGATTGGGCTTCTTAATGCTCTCTTTAATCTTCTCAAAAATAACTACTGACCAATCAGTTTTTAGTTTAAAAATGATCCTGGTTATTAAGCTGAACATATGAGCTGATATCCTATCATGCCCCCTGGCTTGCACAAAATCACCTTTCCTACCACTTCAGACAAGAACTTGTCTTTCATATTCATTCCTTTTCTGTTAAATACCGAGCCAATCTTCATGGTGGAATTCAGTCCACATCACTGAAGTGCTTCCCTTAGCTTAGAAGTAGGTACATCTTCCTCTTCTTGAGTTCTTGGTAGTTGAAGAGTTTTTCTCAAGCTTTTCAAAGTAAGTTTGACTTTAGCTCCCTGAACTTTTGATTTGATCTTTAATCCAGTCGAATCTAAAGTTGCAGCGCCATAGAATTCTAGGATTTCCTTCTTCCAAATCTTTGTTGGTTCAGAGACTTGAAACTCCAACTCATTCTCAGCAACTAGGGTTACTACAGCTTGAATTTCAGAATCTGCATGGTCAAATGCGTTGCATACTAGCTCATAGCCTTCATTGACATTCTCTTCAAGCTTGGGCGCCATTAGGGTTGAGTGAAATCTTGAATGTAGATGAGAGAATTTGTCGACACAAAGTTTTGGTCTCGAAACTATGGAGAGCGTGTCGACAGACAATGGTGTTGACCTATTTATACCTTTCTAAAAATGAAGGTGAAAAGGCACGTTATAATCCTCTAAATGTGTCGACACTGTTGAAAAGTGTCGACACAGACTACTTAAGTCTCGACAACGGTGTCGACTATTATGTGTCGACACCAATATAGTCAACAGAACTTATGTGTCGACACTTATACATCTGTACTCGACGATTAGTCGATACTCCACTCGATGAAATCTGTGTTTGAACCTAAGTGTCGACACCACTTCTGGATGTGTCGACACCTACTCTGGATGTGTCGACACTACTTCTCTGAAGTGTCGACACATATTATCTAGATGTGTCGAAATCATTTCTCTGGAATGTCGACACCACTTCTATGTGTCGACACAGACAACTCCTTGTGTCGACATCATTTTACTTAGCCAATTTTATTAAACTATTCTAAGTTCAACATTCCTAATTCAATTTTAAACTTATTGAATTTAGTTTCATCTAGCGGCTTAGTAAACATATCAGCAATTTGATAATCAGTTTTAAAAAATTCTAGTGAAATGACATCTTTCTCTACATGTTCTCTAAGAAAATGGTATCTAATTTCTATATGTTTAGTCATACTATGTGAAACAGGATTATTAGCTATAGAAATTGCACTTGTAGAATCACAAAGCAAAGGTATTCTACTTACTTGAATATCATAGTCTTCTAGCTGGTGTTGAATCCACAATAGTTGTGCACAGCAACTTCCTGCTGCCACATATTCAGACTCTGTTATGGATATTGCCACACTAGTCTGCTTCTTACTGCTCTAAGACAGCAATCTTCCGCCTAGAAATTTATAGGTGCCTGTAGTACTTTTTCTATCTTCCTTGCAACCTGCAAAATCTGCATCTGAATAGCCTGTCAGTAGAAAATCTCCATTCCTAGGGTACCAAAGGCCTAGATTAGGTGTGTCCTTAAGATATCTCAAAATCCTTTTCACTGCAGTCAGATGGGATTCTTTAGGGCAAGATTGGTACCTGCACAGACACATGTAGCATACATGATATCTGGTCTACTAGTAGTCAGATATAGAAGGGAGCTAACTATCCTTCTATACAAAGTTTCATCTACAGGTTTCCCTGCATCATCTTTGCTAAGAGACACACTTAACCCCATATGAGTTCTCATGGTAGTGGATGATTCCATACCATACTTTTTAATTAACTCCAGGGTGAACTTAGACTGAGTTATGGACAAGCCATCTTCAGTCTGTCTTACTTGGAGACCCAAGAAAAACTTAAGTTCTCTCATACTGCTCATTTCAAATTTTCCTTGCATAAGTTTTGCAAACTTTCTGCAAAAATTACTTTCAGTAGACCCAAATATGATGTCATCTACATATATTTGGACTAGGATAATCTTTCCTTTGGACTCCCTAAGAAATAGAGTCTTGCTTATTTTCCCCCTTGAGAATTTGTTCTCAATGAGGAAACTAGACAGGGTTTCATACCAAGCCCTTGGGGCTTGTTTCAACCCATACAAAGCTTTCCTAAGTCTAAAAACATAATCAGGTTTGAGAGGATCAACAAAATCTGAGGGCTGCTCTACATAGACTTCTTCTTTTAGATTTCCATTCAGGAATGCTGATTTTACATCCATTTGGAATACCTTGAAACCTTGATATATTGCATAAGCAAGGAACATCCTAATTGCTTCCAGTCTTGCTACTGGGGCAAAGGTTTGATCAAAGTCAATATCTTCTTCCTGCCTATATCCTTTTGCAACAAGTCTTGTTTTATTCTTCACAATGATCTCATTCTCATCCAATTTGTTCCTAAAGATCCACTTTGTTCCAATGATGTTGTGGTCTTTTGGTTTAGGAACTAACTTCCAGACCTTGCACCTTCTGAACTGATTCAGCTCCTCTTGCATGGCATCAATCCAATGTGGGTCTAGAACAGCTTCTTCAAATTTCTTTGGTTCCACTTGTGATAGGAAGCTGGAGCAAAGAACTGTGCTCAGATTCCTGCTTCTTGTTTGCAATCCTTATATTGGATCACCAATTATCTGATTTGTTGGATGATCTTTTAAGTGTCTATTAGCTGTAGGTAGTCTATCTTCAGGTTGAACACCTCCAGCTTCTTCATTAAGCTACACCTCTTGGTTTTCTTCAGCATCTGGAGAGTCTTGTACTCTCCCTGGACATCAACCACCATTTTCCACTTCCTGAGTTGCAGTAGAATCTTCTGTAATGATAAGCTTGTCCATTCTCTCATTTATACATGTAGAACTGCAAGCACTACTTGTCAACTCACTGTTAATCAGTCTTGTTTCATCAAAGACTACATGTACAGACTCTTCTATAACTTGAGTAGTCAAGTTGTAGACCCTATAAGTCTTACTATTATTATTGTACCCAATAAAGATCCTCTCTTGGGATTTGGCAGCAAACTTAGTTAGATAAGACTTGTCATTATTAAGTATATAGCACTTGCAACCAAAGATCCTAAAATAGGATAAGTTTGGTTTTCTGCCCTTCACAATCTAATAGGGAGTCTTTTTGTGGCTCTTGGTGATAGTAGCCCTATTGATCACATGACATGCAGTGTTTACTGCCTCAGCCCAAAAATATTCTGGGAGAGAAGTGTCACTCAATAGAGTTCTACCAGCCTCTATCAATGTTTTATTCTTCCTTTCAGCAATATCATTTTGCTGTGGTGTTCTAGGTGAGGAAAATTCTTGAAAAATCCCAAATTCTTCACATAGTCTTGTCATACTTTCAGACTGAAATTCAGTATCATGGTCACTTCTGATTTTGACCACTGTACTGTTCAACTCATTCTGAATTTGTTTAATAAAACTATATAAGACACTTGGGGTTTCAGATTTTTTGTCTTAGAAAGAACACCCAGGAATATCTAGAATAGTCATCTACCACCACAAACGTGTAGACCTTCCTACCTAGACTATGAACTGGCATAAGATCAAAAAGATCCATATGCAAGAGGTATAGACACCTCACTGAATCCTTGTTTTCAAGGCTATAAAAGGTGGATTTGGTCTGCTTACCTTTTTGACAAGCTGAGCATATCCCATCCTTTATACACTTAACTTGGGGACCATTCCTCACTAACTCTTTGCTAAAGAGTTGGTCAATAGTCTTATAGTTAAGATGGGTCAGCCTATTGTGCCATTTAACACAATGAGAGGCTCTCTCATCAGCTACAAGACAAATAGGAGAAACATTGTTCTCACACACAAAGTTAAGACAGTAAACATTTCTCTTTCTATATCTTGTCAATATGACCTTTTGGTCACTTGACCTTTTGATATGACATCCATTCTTAATAAATGAAATGTCATATCCGAAGTCACTCAACTGACTTATGCTTATAAGGTTGTGTTTCAAACCCTTCACATAGGCCACTTGAGAGATAGTAATCTGGTTATTAGAAATGTTACCAAATCCTTTGATGATTCCTTTTTCTGAACCACCAAAGGTTACTTTAGGGTCATCCATGATAGGTGTGTAGTCCTTCAGCAACCCCCTTGTTCCTGTCATGTGTCTGTAACATCCACTGTCCAAGTACCATATTGGGGCATGACAACTTGGACTTACATGCAATAAAGACTACTTAACCTTAGAACCCAAATAAGTTTTGGGTCCTTGGTTCATGTTAGTCTAAAATTTGACAAATCTGCATGTAGCTCTTCTAGCATACAGATTGCTACTCTCCTTGACACTGGAATTGTGCCAACAATTTAAGGCAAAGTGGCCTACCTTACCACAACACCAGCACTCAAACTTGTTATACCTTTGTTTAGGTATAACCCTAGCTGAATTGTCTACAACAGGCTTCTTGTTTTGTGCTGGGGCTTTGCCTTTAGATTTGGACTTAGCAGTCCAGGCAGTTTTCTTAAACCCTAATCAAGTTTTACCCTTTTGTGACACAAAGTCATCTATTAATGGTAATACAGATTTTGGCTTAGAAAAACTAGCCACAATCTCTTTCTCTTTCTGAAGTCTAACCTCCAGATTTCTAATCTGATCATTCTTGAATGTGATTGTGTCCATTTGAATAACAGTTATATTTTTCAATCTGGCAATCTCATTCAGTTTTTGATCCAGCAACTTCTCTGAATCTAATGCAGCCATCTTAAGATCTGTAATTTCCTTAGCCTGAGATTTGGCCAGGTTTTTGCTCTTCTTAAGTACCTGCAATAAATCTCTATATTCATTTATCAACTGATGAATATCACCTTCAGACTCAGACTCATCCACATCACTTGATGCAAATGTTGCTGACTCTGAATCAGTAATGCAATCTGAAAGATATTGTACTTACTAGGACCAGGCTGATCCTAGTACTTGTCTTCTTCTGACACAGCCATCAGTTCCTTGCACTGATGGTCTTCTTGTTCATATATAGAGTTCGGCACCTGGAGAAACTCTTCTTCTTCATCTGCTCCATATAGACCAATGTAGGCCTCAGCTTCAGATTCAGACTCTAAAGTAGATTGGTCTGACAAGATCTTCTCCTTCTTAGCAACAAAGGATTTCTCATTCTTGCTTTGGTGTTGACACTTCTTCTTATCTGCAGTCTGTTTTCTTTTATCTGTACACTCAGCCACAACATGTCCAGACCTATTACAGCAGTAGTAAACTATCTTGGATGTTGTAGATTTGCTTGGCTTAGACCTGCTCCTTTCCTTCCTGGATGACTTCCTCTTTTGATAATACTTGTCCTTAGGCTGAGATGTGGAAGGATTAGACTTCCACTGCTTCTTCTTCAGGAATCTCTGAAACTGTCTTGTAAATGCTGCAAAATCTTCATCTGAGTCACTGCTGTCTGAATTCTGGTTGTCTGAATTATCTGAAGCAGTTTTAGCAACAATCTTAGGAGGTGATGGAGACATCCTCCTAGTTTTCTTAGTGGCTTTAACCTTGAAGGCCACAGATTTTTCTCTATGCTCACCTTTTGCACTTTTCTCTTCCTCTTTCCTTGTCATTAGCTGCATCTCATATGACAGCAGTTTTCTAAACAAGGTTGGTGGAGAGATATCTGCAAGTTTGGCCACTTCCCTAATGGCACAAATCTTAGTGTCTCAATCCTTTGTCAAGGATCTTAGGAATTTATCATTCTGTTCATATGTACTGAATATTCTACCATAGGACATCAGCTCATTTACAATCCTATAGAACTTTTTATAGCACTCAGTTATACTGTCAGACTTTCCTTGTCTGAAACTCTCATATTCCTGGTTAAGCATGGATTTTCTATCTTGTCTTACTTCTTCAGAACCCTCCATGTAGACTATTAAAGTATCTCACATTTCTTTGGAGGTCTTGCAGTGAATCAAATTTTGAAAGGTTGCATCATCTATGGCACTAACTATGATATTCTGGGCTCTCTTATCCATAGTTGTCAAGATGATCTCATCCTTGGTCATCTCAGAATAATCCTTGGGAATACTTTGGTTCGCATCCAAAATTGAAATCTTCATTGGAACATAAGGACCTTCCTTGACTGTAATATAGATCCTTGGATCAGAAGCCTCCATAAACAGCCTGACCCTTTCTTTCCAGATGCCAAATATCTTCTTTCTGCATATGGGTAATTTCATAGACCCTAGCTCCTTATGATTTTCACCTGAACCCATTTTCTTGATTCTTGAATCTGCCTTATGGATCTACTCAGACTGTTAAGTCTTTCTTTGAGTAACCTCCCTCTGATATCACTTGAAAGAATTAGGACCTAACCACCTAGAGGGGGGTGAATAGGTGTAATTCTTGTTTTTCTTTTAAGGCAGCAAATCAATTAAGTTAACTAATAATACACTGCAAATTCAACTGTTCTCATAGCACAGCAATCACAGAAACAATCAATCACAGAGTGCACAAAGTTTTTATAGTGGTTCCCCAAGGTCTGGGTACATCCACTTTCCCTCTTCGCCTATCTAGCAGTGTACTAGATTCGGCCTAACTTCTGCACTTCACCTCAGATCCTCAGATCTTACAACTCAGAACCCCAAACAAGACTCCTACAACTCAGGCAATCTGCCCTACCTCAGCCTTCAATAAGGCCTACACTCAGAGATCACAATCTCCTACAACTCAGGCTCACAGCCTTACCTCAGCCTTCAACAAGGCCTACCACTCAGAGAATTTACTCTCCTACACTCAGCCTTTATAAAATAGGCTTACAATCTCAGATCTATAAAGATCCTACAAAACTTTGATTTAACGAAGTAAATAACCACCACCCTGACAGAGAGAGAAGGGATGGATGGGTTCTTGATGAGTTCTTGGAAGAACTTGATGGCAGGACACAACCTCTCTTAGCTTTCTTCAAAGCTTCTTGAATCTGAACTCAGTAGGGTTGAACTCTTGAGAAGTTGATCTTCAATCAGCTTCTGACTTGAGATTCAGATCTCAATCTGAATCTTTCTTGGCAGCCTGGTTTAGCAACTGCACTTCTTAGATGGAGCTCTCTCTCTCCAACTTCTTAGATCTTCTGTCAAAGGTCTTCTTATTTTTGTGTTGATAGATATTTGTGTAGATTCTCCAATCTTAATTGTGATTAATTGATTTCTGTTGAAGGAGAAAGCTTTTATATAGTCTTCCTCCATGGTAACCGACTGAACCGGTTTCTAACAACCTTCTGACAGCTCTGACAGTAGTAGTTGACCGGTTAAAAATGGCAGCTGTCAAGTCATCCAGTCACTTCTTGAAATCACTGTCTCTGTCTGAAAGTGTCGAGACTGATCTTCATTATGTGTCGACACAAGTAGACTAAGTGTCGACACAAGTGGACTAAGTGTCGACACTAGTCTTGGTGGTGTAGACACAACTCCTTTTATTGTTGTAACAGCTTCTCTACATTGCTTTTTTAGAATGTGTCGACACTGATTATGTGTGTCGACACAAGCCTTCTTTTCTTTAACTTTGTTGAAACTTGCTGTGTGTCGACACATCTCCTTTGTGTCGACACAAGTACTTCTTTACTTTAACTTTGTTGAAGCTTTGATGTGTGTCGACACAAGTCCTGTGTGTCGACACAGTTGATGTTGACAAATACTTCTGTGTGTCGACACTGCATCTATGTGTCGACACATTTGATGTCGACTAAGTATTCCTGTGTGTCGACACTGCCTTTTGGTGTCGACATAGATGATGTCGACTTTGCTTCTCTGTGTGTCGACACAGCCTCTAGGTGTCGACACAGTTGATTCTGGTGTCAACTCAGCCTTTCCAAGTGTCGACACAATTAACTCCAAGTATCGACACAGCTTTTCTCCAGTGTCGACACAAGGCTTCATAAGTGTCGACACTGCTTCTCTAGGTGTCGACACATGGACTTAGAAATTTTTTACAAATCCTGCAATTACTTAACCTGCACATATAAACTCAAAACACATCAAATACACCTTGATGCATATCATTGAGTAGGGTGAGGCTTCTTCAAATCTGGTACACATTTTCCAATGTACCCAACAGCCGTCACCAATTGCAGGAGAAGGGAGAACCTTTGATCGCAGGAAGAGTGGTCGCATGGGCTGGGGGCCCTGAAGGAACAATGAAATTTGGAAACTTGCAAACCGCTGGCGAACGCGATGGTGAAGGCTCTAGCGACGCCGTGACCAATTGCCAGAGAAAGGCGAACCTTCGATCGCAGATAGAGTGACCACAAGGGTTAGGGGCCCTAAAGGAATGGTGAAGTTCGAAAACTTGAAGACCACTGGCAAACACGAGGGAGGCAGGCCCTGGTGACGCGTGACCATTTGCGAGAGAAGGGCAAACCTTCGATTGCAGGCAGAGTGGCCACAAGGGATGGGCTCCCTGAAGGTACGGTGAAGTACAGAAACTTGCATACTGCTGGCAAACGTTGGTATTGTAGTGTAACGCCCCGAAACTCAAAGGAGCGACGGGGGACGTTTTGGGCCAGTTTTGGGTTGTGGCTGCAGGCACACGGCCTGGGACACGGGCGTGTCCCAGGGCATGTCAAGCTGTGTCAACACTCAGCCGGGAAGTCGACATTTTGAGCTCGATATTGTGTCGAGACTGGGCACACGGCCTGCAACACGGGCGTGTCGCAGGGCATGTCGACCCGTGTCGACACTTAGCCCGCGAAGTCGACACTCTGCGTTCGACGAAGTGTCGAGACATGACACACGGCCTGCGACACGGGCGTGTCGCAGGGCGTGTCGACCGTGTCGACACTCGTCCCGGGAAGTCGACACTTTGCTCTTGACATTGTGTCGAGACAAGGCACACGGCCTAGGACACTGGCGTGTCCAAGGCCGTGTCATCAGGTCGACGATCTTCGCTCGACAAAGTGTCGAGTGTCGAGACCGTGTACACGGCCTGGAGCCTAGGCATGTTGAGGTGACACGGGCAAGGACACGGGCGTGTCCTAGAACCCGTGTAGTGCTCGGGTTGTTTTCGGGGAAAAATGATGGGGGTACACGGCCGGCCACACGCCGTGTTTGTCAGGTGGAACACGGGCGTGTCAGGTCGAACATGGGCGTGTTCGATACCCGTGTGAGGTTCCAGGCGAGCCGATTTTGACGGCGAATGAGGCACACGGCCCTGGACACGGGCGTGTGCTAGGCCGTGTGCGGTCTAGATTGGGCATTTCAGTCCCGAATCAAAGCCGTCCATTTCTTTAATTGATGATCCAACGGCTGGGGGTTGTTCCTGAAGGGATATACCCGGGATTGGACTTAGAAACCCTCACTTTTCATAAGTTATCATCTTTCTGAAAGCTTAGAGAGAGAGGAGAGCCAAGGAAGGAAGAAGGAGCTAGATCCGGCCATTGGAGGAGTTTCGAAGCTCCAAATCGCGAGCCGACTCCGGATCCACGGAGGCAAAGCTAGTGTGGTGCTTTTCATCCGCTTACTTTTCCATGGCGCCAAAGAGGAACGCTAGGGTAACGATTCTCTTCTTGAGCATGAGTAGCTCTCCTTCTTTGCATAGGAAGCCCGCTCTCGCGAGTTTGCGGAGAGTTGGAGGCGTTCCTTCGGTAGATATGTGAAGTCCCATTGTTTAGAGTCTGTAAGCGAGAACGGACATAGGCATGATGTGTGAAGCCTACCCGGACATGTTGGTCTGGATCGGTGATGTTGCATTGCATAAATGCCGGAGAAGACTCTGTGCTATTGATTGTTTTTTGGGTTTTCTACTACGCGGTAGATTACAGCAGGGAGCCTTGGGGATTAACCCAAAGGTGCACCCGGAAAACTGGGCGGATGCGAGATCTTGCCAACTTGGTGGCCTGAGAGCCAACTTCAACATAACCGGATTATGTGAATTGTGAGGATGGAAATGGGACTCGGTGGAAGTTTAACCCGCGCAAATGGCTTAAATTGTCGTTGCGATGTGAGCATGGGTTAGATGGAACCGTACCCGTTCTATGTCGTTCGGTTAAAGAGACGTAAAGGCACGTGGCACTTGCCGTTGGCATAGATTAGGGTCTTCGGCGGTCAATGGCTTAAATCATCGTGACCTAGGACAGGAAGACAAATTGCTCATAGGTTTGGCCGTCAAAGTGGCAGTGGTGAGTCCGGAATGTCTATGGCTTTAATTGACGTGACATCGACTGGTTCACCGAGAATGTGCCCTGAGAGCACGGGGCGTGTGGCCGTGCGAGCCAACGTCTATGATGAAGTGAATATTGTTATATATCGCTCGCTTATGCTAATGAAATGCAGGGAAGGAGCATCGCCGCCCCGAGTTGGGGGCGGGATCGTTATAATTTGGTCAGCATTGCTGACTGTTGCCTTATTTTGCCACCGTGCGGTGGTTTGTTGCTTGCAGGTGTTGCTGGACCAAGTGGTCAATAGCGGGCTAAAGCCCAAGTGCGAAGCCGGCCCTCGAAGGCCGAATTGAAAGTGTTTACTGTTTTATTCATGTATGACAGGCCTGCGTGTCGTGGTTTGTAAATCATGTAATATCAAGTGAAACATTTTGTAAGTCCTTAAGGCTTGTACTGATGTATTTTGTAACATTCCTATTTGGTATTAGTGGACATTCATGCTTTAATGTTGGGTTCTTATTTGCAACTTTATAAACTGCTTCCGCTAGAATGCTCTGTGTAGGACGTTGAGATTGGTTGGATGTTTCCATGAGTAACCACCGGTCTGTCTGTGGCACACGGCGTCGGGCCCCGCCGGACCTACTGTTATATGCTATGCGACGGATAGGGGTGTTACAATTTGGTATCAGACTACTGTTTTGGTCGGGCTTCAAGTGAATTCGTGGGCGAATTCTTTTTAAGGGTGGTGAGCACATTGTGTGTGTCATCGTTATAACAATAAAAGAACCCATGAATGTCCACTTAGGAATGAAAATACATGTGTTTGAGGAACTCTGCGTGTTCCTATAATTGTTGTTTGCAATTTATTTGGTCGCTTAACGGTGTTTTGTACCACTATAGGTGACCAGAAGTGGTGTTGGGGCCGTCAGAACGCCGAGTTTCTGAGGCTAGCAGTGCACCAGATGTTGCTCCTGCAACACCTCTATCGACTGAGAATATACGATTGGTGGCTGAAGCGGTGTTGGCCGTGATAAATGCGCAGCCTGCAAGGCAAACGCAGCAGCCCGCTCCTGTGATGGAGCAGGAACCTCTTCAAGAGGCTGAGCCGAGGAGAGTGGAGCAAGTGGTTGTGGAACGGTGGTGCCAAGGAGGGCAACCGAGAGGCAGCTTAAGCATGTAATGAGCTTTAACCCTCCGTTATTCTCGGGGTTGGGAACCCCATCTCAGGCTGAAGACTGGCTCTCCAGGGTGAAGAGAGTCATGACAGCAACGGAGACGGAGGAGTGGCAAATGACACCATTAATGCTACGTTCCTTTTGGACGGTGAAGCGAGATTATGGTGGAAGGTTTGGAGCTGCATCATTTGAGAGGTAGACAACTAAAGACGTCCCGATGGAAGAGTTCTCGGGATTGTTCTTAGCAAGATACCTCCCTTCTACTCAGAGGATTTCGATGGAGAACGAATTTCTGAAGTTGGTTCAGGGTGAGAAGAGCGTGGATGAATATCTCCATGAGTTCACTCGTTTAAGTCGATATGCTAGCTCCACCATCGTGGATGAGGAGCGCAAGACTAATCGCTTCTACGAAGGCTTGAGAGATGAGTTGAGATTACTACTCTCGGGGCCGATGACGCAGGGTTTCTTAACCTTGGTCAATACTGACCGGTCCTTGGAGAAGGACATGAAGAATGTACAAGCAAAGAAAAGCTTGGGTGATAGGAAATCTGAATTTAAAGTGCCGACTACTTGAAAGTCCGGCTATCGGAGGTCTTTCAAGAAGCATAGGACTTCGGGTTCAGCTCCTTCTGGTGCTTCTGGGGCGACTACGGGTCGGACCCTGGGCGCGTGTTTTACTTGTGGAAAGACGGGGCATTTTTCCCGTGACTGTTGGAGCGGACGTCCTAAGTCCGAGAGAAAGTCGGGAGCTACTTATGAAGAGAAGGGCAAGGCGGTGGAGTCGACCGCATCCCACTATGCTCCGGCCCAACCAAGGGTGTATAATCTTGGCCAACAGGAGGCCATCAAACAAGCTGATGTGGTGACAGGTACGGTTTAATTTATAGCAAGTCAATTTCCTTAAATACTTGTTATGCACATGTTACCTTACCACTACTTGTTTAGGATTTGTATTGATTTGTGAAAATCTGGCACGAGCACTCTTCGATACGGGAGCTTCACACTCCTACTTGTCCGAAGGATTTATATCACGCATCGGAGTCCCTTCTTCGATGGCGAAGGATAAGTTGGATGTGTTCTTGCCCAATGGGTGTTCGATGCGAGCGGATAGGATCTGCGATGTTAAGATTCGTATTGGGAATCAGGAGTTCGACCTGCAGGCATCTTTACTCCCGTTGGTGGAATTCGACATTATATTTGGCATGGACTAGCTCTCGGAGCAGCAAGCCTATATTGACTGCGGTCGCAAGGAAGTCAAGCTGGGAGCAAGTCGTGAGACGACTTTTACGGCTTAAAGGGGTCGAGCAAGACGTGAATGTCTGCTCTTCAGGTGGTGAAGGCGGTTCGTGCCGTGCAGAACTGTTCTTTACACTAGTGGAGGTTGCAAAGCCGAAGCTCGCGTTGGATTGTAATTCAATGGTATCGTAAAACCCTGATGTGTTCCCCGCAAGATCTTCCTGGAGCCCCGCCTCAGCGGAGATAGATTTTACGATCGAGCTAGTGCCAGGTGCAAAGCCTGTGTCACGATCTCCTTATCGGCTAGCGCCTAAGGAAATGGCAGAGCTGAAAGTCCAACTGCAAGAGTTGTTGGAGCAAGGGTATGTGCGCCCGAGTTCTTCGCCTTGGAGCGCATGGGTCCCTTTGTTAAGAAGAAGGACGGAAGCTTGAGGCTATGTATTGTATTATCGGGAGCCTCAACAAGCTGACGGAGAAGAACAAGTACCCGATCCCCCGGATTGATGATCTTTTGATCAGTTAGTCGGGTCGACGGTGTACTCGAAGTTGGATCTCAAGGCTGGGTACTATCAGCTACGAATAAGGGAGAGTGAATCCCGAAGACAGCGTTTGTACGAGATACGGTCATTATGAGTTATACGGTCATGCCGTTTGGGCTGACTAATGTGCCGTCAGTGTTCATGGATTTGATGAACAGGACCTTCAGGGAGAACTCTGGACCATTTCGTGATCGTCTCATCGACGATATTTTGGTGTACTCGCAAAGTGAGAAGATCACTTCAAGCATCTTCATTTGTTTTGGAGACGCTAAGGAGAAATCAGTTGTATACCAAGTTCTCGAAGAGTGCGAGTTTTGGCTATCCTCAGTGGCATTCCTCGGGCATATAGTGAGTGGAGAGGGTATTGATGTGGATCCGGCGAAGATTGTTGCGATACGGGAGTGGCCTGAGCTTGCTACGGTAGCGGAAGTCCGGAGTTTTCTGGGCTTGCCGGCTATTATAGGCGCTTCGTAGAGAACTTCTCGCGGATAGCGTTACCTCTCACTACTTTTGACGAGGAAGGAGCATAAGTTCGTTTGACGAGCCGGAGTAGCGCGCGAGCTTTGAGGAGTTAAAGTGTCGGTTGACCACGGCGTCTGTGCTGAGTTTGCCATGTGGGACCGAAGGCTATGAGATTTATAGTGATGCTTCGGGCAGCGGTTTGGGTTGCGTGCTACTACAACACGGAAGTGTAATAGCTTATGGCTCGAGACAGCTAAAAGTGCATGAAGAGGAACTATCCGGCCCATGACTTGGAGTTAGCGGCCGTGATTTTTTCCTTGAAGCTGTGGAGGCACTATTTGTACGGTGTGAAGATTGACATCTACACCGATCACAAGAGCCTGAAGTATTCTTATTGATCAGAAAGATCTGAATATGCGGCAGCGTAGATGGATGAGTTCCTGGGACTATACATTCAAGATCCACTACGTGCCTGGAAAAGGAAATGCGGTGCGGACGCGTTGAGTCGCCGAGCCCCAGCTCAAGCCAATTGGCTATCGGTGCATGATGTAGCGGTTGGTGCGGGAGTTGGAGGCGTGGGAGATTGTTTGTGTGGACAGGCAATCAAGTGCTGAAGCAGTTCTGAATTGGACTGAAGTCCAATATGACCTGGCTGATCGTATTCGGCAGGCTTTGGATATGGATGCTCATATGAAGCAGTTCATGGTGGAGGCTCTGGATGGGTCAAATTCCCAATTCGTCGTGGAGGACGGATTACTTTGGAAGGACGGTCGTCTGTGCGTCCCAATGTAGGTAATTTGCGGGTGGAGTTGTTGTACTGTTAAAAGTAGCGAATAGAAAAGAACAAACGGATAGACTTTTTGAATAATTGAAATTTTATTATCCAAAAAAGATATCTATTACAAAGGTATGCCCTCTTTTATATAGAATGGAGGAGAGATGAGAGAATACAAATAAGAGATGTGGGACTATAATTTAAAGGACTAAGCGGACTATACAAAACAAAACCGCACAAGCCGCGCGGTTAGACAGCATGGCTAACCGCACGGCTACCACCAGAGAGGAAGAGAGACTGCCAGGGTAGACCGCCAGACCGCCCGGTCTCCAACGCCGGCTGAGACAAACCGCCAGACCGCGCGTCTTCAACCCGCCAAGACAAACCGCCAGACCGCCCGGTCACCAACTTCAACACTCACTCCCCCTCAAGATGGAGCATATATATCGATCATGCCCAGCTTGTCGCAGATGTGGAAAAAGGAAGCGGACACCGGCTTGGTGAAGACATCTGCCAACTCGTTGTCGGAAGTGACAAATGGAGTTGCAAATCTGTTTCTTCAATATTCCTTCCCGAATAAAATGACAGTCGACATCTATGTATTTTGTTCTCTCAGAAAGACCGGATTTTGGAAATGTGTATCGCGGCCTTATTATCACAGAACATAGGAAGAGGATAGTTGTAAACCTCTCCTAAGTCAAGCATGAGAGCCCGCAACCACTTCAACTCACATGTAGTCGATGCCATGCTGCGATATTCCGCCTCTGCACTAGACCTGGAAACGACAGACTGTTTCTTGCTCTTCCAACTCACAAGATTGCCCTCCAACAATGTGCAGAAACCTGAAGTCGATTTGCGGTCCCCTTTGTCATCCGCATAGCTGGAATCAGAGTACGCTTCAACCCTAAGGTGACCATTTTCTGAAATAAGAGTCCTTTCCCTGGAGCATCTTTAATATACTCTAATATCCTCAGAGCAGATTGTAGATGACACTCCCTCGGAGCTTGCATGAACTGGCTCACCTGCCAATAGCGTAAGAGATGTCGGGTCTGGTTACCGTGAGATATATGAGCTTGCCCACCAGATGTCGGTATCTCGTAAGATCGGAGAGAAGAGGTGAGTCATCTGTCCAAGTTTTGTCTTCTCCAACAGCCATAGGACAACATGCAGGTTTAGCACCAGTCAGTCCTGCCTCTTTAAAAGATCAAGAGCATACTTCCGTTGTGAAAGGACCATGGAGTTGGGCTTTCTAGAGATTTCAAATCCCCAGAAAGTATTTCGGGAGCCCATATCCTTTGTGACCAGATGTTGACGAAGTGTTTCTTGGTCATCAATACCCCATCCTGGTCATCGCCAGTAAGAAGAATGTCATCAACATAAACTGCAAGAACAACAAGACCAGAGGCGGTTTTCGAACAAACAAGGAGTGATCTGCTGAGCTTCTTGTAAAACCAATGGCCGCAACAATGCTACTGAAACTTGTCAAACCAGGCACGAGGACTCTGCTTGAGGCCATAGATAGCCTTCTTTAGCCGACATACCCGTGTCTCCCCCTGAGCAACATACCCAGGAGGTTGCTCCATGTAAACATCCTCTTGCAGATCACCATAGAGGAAGGCATTCTTATCATCTAGCTGCGAGATGGGCCAATCCCTGTTGACAGCCACAGAGAGAAGAACCCGAATAGTGCTGAGATGAGCCACGGAGAGAAAGTGTCAAAGTAATCAATCCCTTAATTTGGGTAAAACCCTTGGCAACCAGGAGAGCTTATAACGATCCACACAGCCATCCGGGAGAAACTTCACCACGAAGAACCAGCGACAGCCAACAACATCTGTGCCAAAAGGAGGAGGAACAACGTCCAGGTACCCCGTTCAGTGAGAGTAGCAATCTCCTCATCCATGGCAACTTTCCAATGAGGAATAGTAAGGGCCTCCTGGTAGGAACGGGGGGTGCCAGTGGCCGAGATAGCCAGTGCAAAAGCTCGGCGAGCAGGGTAAGACGATCATAGGAAATAACTACAGCAAGCGGGTGTTGGGTACAGGCCCGAACCCCTTTGCGAAGAGCAATTGGGAGATCCAGGTCAGCAGGTGCCTCAGTATCCGGAGTATTCGTGGTGGAGAGAAGCTGGCCCGGAGTAGAGAGAGATGGCAGCGGAGTGGAGGGAGAAAGCGGAGTAGAGAGTGGAGATGTTGAGGATGGGGAAGACGGTGGAGTGGTGGAGAGGGCGGGAACATCAGTGGGAGCAGAGGGAATGGGATGGGTTGGTATGAGAAGTAGGATCAGGAGGAGTAGAAAGAGGAAGCGGGAGAGAAGTAAGAGGCATTGGCAAAGAAGGTGACATCCGCAGAGACAAATTGCTTGCGGGTAACAGGGTCAAAGCAGCAATATCCTTTCTGAGTGGGAGAGTACCCAGAAAGACACATTGGTGGCACGTGGTGAGAGTTTATCACGGGTGGCAGCGGGAGAGTGCACAAAAGCGGTGCACCCAAAGATGTGTAGAGGAAAGAGGAAAGGGATTCTTGTCTGGATAAAGAATGGAGAAGGGGTAGCACCATGGAGAACTGTGGAGGGAAGACGATTGATGAGATAGCAGGAGAGGACAGCATATCCCCAATAGGAGCGAGGAACATGCATTTGAGTCATCATAGTGCGAGCGACATCAAGGAGGTGACGGTTTTTGCGTTCCGCCACCCCATTTTGTTGGAGGTGTAGACACAACTTGTTTGACGATAACACCATGGTGAATACAAAAGGAGGAGAAGTCGTGGCTAAGATACTCCTTAGCATTGTCAGAACGAAGGAGTTTAATAGATGTATCAAACGAGTCTTAACCATAGAATAAAAGGAGGTCCAAATAGAGAACAGCTCGAAGCGATCTTTGAGAAGATATACCCACGTACATCGAGAGAAGTCATCAATGAAGGTGACAAAATAGGAACTACCCCGACCGATGGTGAGGTTAGGAGCGGGACCCCATATGTCAGAGTGAACGAGGTCGAACGGACGGGAAGAGCCCCGACTTTGCGTTGGTGGGAAGGATGAGCGGTGATGTTTGCCAAGTTGACATGCATCACAGTTTAGAGGAGATGATGAGGAGGGAGGTACGGCAGGAGCTGGCGGAGAATTCGGGGAGGAGCATGTCCAAAGGCGAAGATGCCATTGGAGAAGATCTGTAGAGGAGGAGGAGAAGGCGGATAGAGCATAAACTTGTCGAGGAAGTAGAGGCCACCACTCTCAGTTCCGGTAGCAATCGTCCGTTGGGAGTCCCGAATCCTGAAAAACAAGAGCTAGGGGTGAATATGACAGAACACCGCAGTTGCTTGCATAAAGAAGTAACTGATAATAATTGCACGGAAACTTGGGCACATAGAGGGTATCAGCCAGGCAGAGAGATGGAGTGACTTGAACCATGCCCGTCCCATGGACCGGGGAGGGAGATCCATCAGCAACAATGACCGGGGGCAACTGAGCATGTGTGTCAAGAAGAGAGAAACATTGAGGATTGCCTGTCATATGATTGGTTGCACCAGAGTCGATGAGCCATCTTCCGCGAGTAACAACATGAGCACAACCAGAAGAGGTGACCACGGAGGCGGACAGGCTGGAGGAGGGGAAAGCCATGGAAGCAAGAGAGGAGCAAGCCGCGACGATAAGAACAAGCCGCGAGAAGAGAAAAGAGCACCAAGTGCCGGTCGAACAGAAACAGGTCGGTGCGGCTAGGAAGGCCGCTACCAAGAAGCAGAGCAAAGTAGAGGGAAAGAAGTCGCACGGCTTGAAAAAGTCGGGCGAACAGAGGGAGAACAGGTCGCACGGCAAAAGATGAGGCCGGCGTGACTAGCAAGCAGGAGCGGTAGAAGGCAACAACAAGTAGAGCACGAACAGTAGCGGCTAGCACGAGGTCAAAGCACAGCGTGGAAGAGGTCGCGCGGACTGAAAAGGCCGAGCGAACAGAAGAGAGGAGAATAGCAGTGACCGCGACCAAGATGCGGGTGAGAAAGGAACAACCCGCACAGTCAGGCAGATCACAGCAGCAAACCGCGAGTATAGGGACAAGCGGATATGGGAAAGCAGAAGCGGACAGGGAGAAGAAGTCCGCAGCGGGTAGACACAAGCCGCAAAGACAAGGAAGTCGGAGAGGCAAGAAAGAGCAAGGAGCGCGGCGACAAGGAAACAGGTCGCTCGACGAATAGCAGTAGAAGAAGAGAACCAAGAAGCAAGCCGCGCGAACAGGGCAGCGGACAGAAACAAGCCGCTCGAACAGGGCGGCGGACAGAAGAGAAGGCAAGCCGCGAGAGAGGTCGCGGATAGCGGAAAACAAGCCGCTAGAAGCAGAGAGCGCACGGAATCAGGAGGAAATGACTGTGTCCTCTGATACCATGTTAAAAGTAGCGAATAGAAAAGAACAAACGGATAGACTTTTGAATAATTGAAATTTTTGGTATCCAAAAAGAAATCTAATTACAAAGGTATGCCCTCCATTATATAGAATGAAGGAGAGATGAGAGAATACAAATAAGAGATATGGGACTATAATTTACAGGACTAAGCGGACTATACAAAACAAACCGCACAAGCCGCGCGGTTAGACAGCAGGGCTAACCGCACGGCTACCACCAGAGAGGAAGAGAGACTGCCAGGAAGTAGACCGCCAGACCGCCCAGTCTCCAAGCCGGCTGAGACAAACCGCCAGACCGCGCGGTCTTCAACCCGCCAAGACAAACCGCCAGACCGCCCGGTCACCAACTTCAAAATGTACGAGGCATACCATGTCAAGTACTCGATTCACCCGGGGAGCACGAAGATGTGCCGTGATGTGAAGAAACTGTTTTGGTGGCCGGGTTTGAAGAAGGATGTGGCGTTATACGTAGCGAAGTGCCAAACTTGCGCCTTGGTGAAGGCGGAGTGCCAAAAGCGGGAGGATTTCTTAAGTCCTTGCCTATTCCGGAGTGGAAATTTGACGACATATCTATGGACTTGTGCACGGTTTGCCAGGTCGCAAAAGGGGAATGACGCCATTTGGTGTGGTTGTTGATCGGTTAACGAAGGTGTCGCATTTCATTCCGCATAGGAAGGATGATCCGGTGAAGAAGTTGGCAAAGCTTTATGCGGATATATAGTACGGCTTCATGGTGTGCCCCGCAGCATCGTGAGTGACCGAGATGGGCGGTTCACGTCCAATGATTGGAGGCTTGTGCAGCAAATGTTGGGAACAAAGCTGAAATTCAGCACAGCCTTCCATCCGCAACGGATGGGCAGACCGAGAGGGTCAATAGAACTATGGAAGACATGCTCCGCATGTGTGTCTTGGATTTTGGAAAGCAATGGGAAGACCACCTTTATTTGGTGGAGTTCGCATACAAAACAAGCTACAAGCGAGTATTCAAATGGCGCCCTCGAGGCCCTTTATGGTAGAAAATGTCGCACGCCGTTGTCTTGGTTTAGAAACGGGTGAGTCAAAGTGTATAAGCGATCAGAAGTGGAGGATGCTACTTCTTTGGTGAGAATCATTCGAGAGAGGTTGCTTATCGCTCAGTACCGGCAAGCAAAGTACTATAATGCCAAGCACAGGGACGGGAGTTTCGCAGGGTGATTATGTGTACCTAAAGATCAAGTCGTCAAGGGTGTCGCGGGTTGCGGCGATTGAAAAGCTAAGCCCGAGGTACC